>SSNS01000016.1:837621-977184 GCA_006937985.1 Aphyosemion australe | reverse complement strand
GAGTGCTTTGGGATGCTTCCTCTCACTGTCCACTCCATCGTCCATCTACAGGGATTGCTGGGCTGGCTCAGTTGACAGCTGTCGCATCTCTAAGCCATATTCAGAAATATGCAATAAGGAGATGGTTTCTGGATTCACTAGTATAACAACAAATAAAATGACCTTGTGTTTTTTTTTAAATAGAGGTTCCTACTGTTAATAGTAGTCGTGGGTTGGTGGAAGCTCCTCCAGGACAGAGCACAGCTGACTGCCTCCATACCAGCCTCTCTCATCTCACGTCCTTCCTCATTCTCTTGGGCCACAAGTCACCAGCACTGAGGCAGATGTTGTGCAAAATGGTGCATGCTGACCTGTAATAGAGAAAAAAAACTTTTTATTATTAAATTTAAAACACACACTTAACCTGCAGTACATTGGTTCTATTTAAAGTAAAGCAAGGAATAAAGTGAAAGCAGGGAATAAAACTTTTTTTAAAAAATCTACAAATTTACATTTTTAGAGAGATCTAAGCATTATTAGCCTTAAATTAAATAAACAAATGCACATTGAAAACATTTCAATTAACTTAGTTCGTTGTTGATACTTTTACACCCACTTAATGCTCATTAAGAAGTTCTAAGATCCAATTACCATTAGAAAATGTCCTACTGTAGTCAACATTTAAAATGTATTTTGTTAATATTAATTATTTACATGTTAATACTCTATAGTAATGTGTACATTTAACCACCGACCTTTCTGTTGCTAAAAGCATATCAAAATATAAGTCCTGAAAGCTTGTAGACTAAACTAAATGACTTTACCTGGAAATGGTTACGTCTCAGCCTAAAGAACAAACGCTGGTGATGGAGGTGAAGCTGATGTAGCTCCTTAAACATCCCTGCTTGATTTTCGCTAGCTTTAGCTCTTTTCCTCTGCCCGTTAGCTGCAGTCTCGGTTGCTAACAGGACCTACAGGCTGCCGTTGAGAAGGCTAGACAATAATTATCGCCACCTACAGGCAAAGAGTGCGAACTGCGAACGTAAGCAAGTTTGGTTGTGAGGTTTACAGATCCCTGCCCTCCTCTTCCAATGATTGGACAGGAATTTGAGAGACATGATTGGTAGCTAAGACTCGTGCTCTCATTGGTTCCTCCCAAGTTCCTCCCACCCAAACTAGAATTGGGACAAAATGATTTGTAACACTGTAGACTTTAGGTTTGTAACTGTAGAATGAGATGTGTGTTTTGAGCGTTTTGATTTCAAACATGTACAATGATTTTTTATTTTTGAAGTCTGCAAGTAACAAAACGAGAGTTTAATGGTTCAGAATGAAAGTTTGATGTTACAAAATGAGAAATACATGTACAAAATGAAAGTTTGATGTTACAAAATGAGAAATACATGTACAAATTGAGAGAATTACATGTTACAAAACTAAAGTTAGATGTAAGTTACAAAACAAAAGTTTCAAGTACAAAATGAAAGTTTGATGTTACAAAACGAGAAATACATGTACAAATTGAGAATTACACGTTAGGAAACTAAAGTTAGATTTAAGTTGCACAACAAAGGTTTCATGTACAACACGAAAGTTTGATGTTACAAAACGAGAAATACATGTACAAATTGAGAATTACACGTTACAAAACTAAAGTTACAAGTTACAAATCCAGAGTTACGTGTCATGAAACATGTTTTAAGTTACAAAACTTGGTACAGGTTACATGTATTAAAGTCCCAATCCTAGCTCCATACTGATTCAAATCAGGTGTGTTGTGTGTCCGTCAGACATGTTCGTGTTGAAGCACAGGCTTCAGCAGAGTAAAGGACTTTAAACATGGCTACATCTGCCTATGTTTACATTGGTCAGCGGTCTCCTCCAGCCTCCAGCTCAGAACGGTAGCTGGCAGCTTATTACAGCTTAGGTCAACAATAGAGATCAGGAGCTGAGTGTGGTCTGCTCATTCAGAACAAATCAATGACATCACAACATCCTTCACTTCTGCTGCATCTGGAGGTCAAGGCTGGTCTCAAGATTTCTGTTAAAACAACATCAATTCAGAGGTTTATAAAAACTCACACCACCATGAGTTTCACGTTACAGGAATGTTCTGGAAGAGATATTTAGAATTTTCTACTGGATTTGAGCCCTGGATGGAGCGGGAATGCAAATAATACTAATAATTATAAAATAAATAATAATTCTAATAATATAATAAATAATAATAATAAACATTCTTATAATAAATAATATTATTAATAACAATATTAATATAATAATAATAAACATTAATATAATAAATAATATTATTAATGACAATATTAATATAATAATAATAATAATAATAATAATAATAATAAAGAAAATTCCCAAATTTTGCTAAAGTATAATTCATTATGAACACCTGTGCTGTGGCTGTGTAATCCCATTTTTTCCTTCATCCAGACTATCTAAAGGTTGGTGAAGGTTGGATTAGTTTATCTTCAGCGTTGCTACAGCCTGAACACAGCTGTCACTGTCGTCCAGATCTTCAAACAAGGACGATGTGCCAGAAACAAAAGGTGGCTCAGACAACCGTTGGGCCACATGTTGTCCTGCTCTGTGATTATCAGCAGAGTAAAATATATCCCTCAGCTGGACGAGTCGTTTAAAAGCTTAGCAGAAAACCTGGGGAGCTTGACAAGGGCACCATTTAGTGGGACAAATGGTTTTCCTCCAGTGTTTCCCTCACATATGAACTGTGACACGCCACAGGTTGGGTGCTGAATGCAACGACGGGTGTTTTCTGGCTCTTTTGGACCATTTCAGCTCTGACTGTTCTGTCCACGTGGGTCCTCCTAAATGTTACCAGGGCAGGAAAGGTGGAGCTAAACAAATCCAGTTATTCTTATGGTAATCAACCTGCCAGAGAGCTCTGAACGCCAAAGTAAAAGTAAAGTCACGCATACACACACACACACACACACACACACAAATTCACACACACACACACTCACACACACATCCACGAACACACACACATGCACACACACACACACACATTCACACAAACGCATGCACAAACACACACACACATGCACACACAAATTCACACACACACACACACACCCACTCACACACACACATGCACACACACATACATTCAGCACACACACACACACACATGCACATACACGCACACATGCACACACACACATGCACACACACACACACAAATGCACACACCCAGACACACACACACACACCCACTCACACACACACATGCACACACACATACACATGCACACACACATGCACACCCACACCCGCACACACACACACAAATGCACATACACGCACACATGCACACACACACACACAAATGCACATACATCACACACACACACACACATGCACACACACACACACACCCACACATGCACCCACACAAATGCACACACACACGTACACACAAACACACACGCGCACACAAATGCACACACACATGCACACCCACACCCGCACACACACACACAAATGCACATACACGCACACATGCACACACACACACAAACACACACACACACACACACGCACACACCCACACACACACACACACACCCACTCACACACACACATGCACACACACATACATTCACACAAACGCATGCACAAACACACACACAAACACACACACACACCCACTCACACACACACATGCACACACACATACATTCACACAAACACACACACATGCACACACACACACACACCCACACATGCACCCACACAAATGCACACACACACGTACACACAAACACACACGCGCACACAAATGCACACACACATGCACACCCACACCCGCACACACACACACAAATGCACATACACGCACACATGCACACACACACACACAAATGCACATACACGCACACATGCACACACACACATGCACACACACACACACAAATGCACACACCCAGACACACACGCACACACTCACTCACACACACATGCATGCACACACACACACGCATGCACACACACACGCACACACACACGCACACACACACACATATAAACACACACACAAACACACACACACTCACACACACATATGCACGCACACACACACACTCACACACACACATGCATGCACACGCACACACACACAGTAAAAGGGAAAGGACTGGTGCTGTAACCTCTCATTCTGAAGGTTATGAATAGTCGTGTTTGAAGCCGCGGCTCGGTTAGCCTGAGTCTGGGACTTATTATAGCGCCGTGTGTTTATGCGTGTTTGTTCAAGGGCGATCCCGTATCCCCCCGCTGAGCTTATTCATGTGCACATGTAGATGTTTAACTAACCTAATCTCTGTTTAAATTCAACCAGAATTGTTTACTACACCAGCCAGTTTCAATAAGTTTACATTTTCTTTTTGCTCATGAACAAAGTTTGTGTCTGTTTTGGGTTCACATTCGTTCTGCTTAGGGAACGCTGAGAAATAAGAACGTAAAATTGTGGAAAATGGGATTACTACTTCTTCTTTCCAAAAAGTTTTACAGTATCATCGTTAAATAAAAAAAAATCTTCCCTGCCTCCAGCTCACAGCGTTATTTTAATAACCTACAGATTTCAGCCTCTCCTAACAGGTTTACTCGACTCCCAGAATAAACATTTGAATTAAGCATGGGGGGGTGGGGGCTATTTCTACCAGTTTAGATGCAAAACGAATACCCGTAGCTTGTGAGGCAGGCTGAACCCCCACCCTGACCCAGCTTCTAGACTTTGGTTCTTCCACGTTTGTGTCGTCTGGTCTGGCTGCCTGTTACTGACTTCAGACACACACTGGTAGCTCAGTCAGACCTGCTGCTGCGTCCCGCAGCATACAAATGAACCGCTCTGAATTGAAACAAACACTTAACATAACCACGTCAGCTGAGGCTGTAGAGCGCTCTGTGTTCAAGCAGATGTGTGTGTGTGTGTGTGTGTGTGTGTGTGTGTGTGTGTGTGTGTGTGTGTGTGTGTGTGTGTGTGTGTGTGTGTGTGTGTGTGTGTGTGTGTGTGTGTGTGTGTGTGTGTGTGTGTGAATGATTAGTGCTGAATCAGTGTTAGAAAAGTGACCATGCAGGTGGAATAGCAGGGACAGGAAACACCATTGTGTTGGAGCATTATGTTTGCAGCTGAACACTTTGCTCCCCATTAGAAGTGCTGGTGGCTGACAGAGCCGGGCCGGGCCTTGGACCTGAACGGCATATGGGCTCACACATGCGGAGCTGCAGTATGTGTGCACATGAACACAGATAGAAGTCTGGCTGTGGGACTTGGGGAGTATTTTTAAATAGGTCAAGAAGCATGAAGAGGAGGATTTTCATGTACAAAATCAGATTTTTGAAGCTTTGCAAGCAGCTTTTCTGTGTTTTAATTAGGCTAATTTAAATGTAGTGTCCAGTGAATGGATGAATGACTGTTATGTTATGTTTCAGGCAACCGAAACCTTTCTGTTGAACGAAGAACCCTCCAGAGGTCCTGGGATGCCCGAATGCTTTGTAGTATCAGATTCATACAGGGTATGCATCTATTATTTTTATTATCATCATCATTATTGTGTGTGTGTGTGTGTGTGTGTGTGTGTGTGTGTCTCTGTGTTTGTGCATGCATGTGTGTGTGTGTGTCTGTGTGTGTGTGCATGTGCATTAAATGTGTTGCTGGAGTCATTACTCCTAACTTTCTGACTGTTTTCACGCTCTTGGTGATTAAACTTCAATCATAATGTCATTCTCAGCTCCCTCCACTCATCTGCAAACCATTACAGCTGTTATTTCCATGTAAGAGTGAAAAAGTGTAGAGCTGTTTCACCAAAGCTGTTCTGCCTCGTGGGAGTGAAATTTACAATAATAATGTGTAAAAACAAAAGAAGCAAAAGCTTTAAGATGGTTGGTGTCTTCTGTGAAAATGTACATATGTTCAGCCAGCAAGGTCAAAGGAATATTAGTGAGACAACAATGTGGTAAAACTGGAGCTGAGCAGGTTGAGAGTGAGGAAGATGCATCAAAAGACTCACAATGCTTGAAAAAGTGATTGTCAATAAAGTTGAGGATACTTTTGAAAGCTTCACGTTTTGTTTCCAGAACCCAAATCACAGGGAATCTGGGTTGTAGTGTTGTCTCTGTGTCTCTGCACACACAGACCAACATAAATGAGCAGGCCACTAGAGAAGTAATGCCAAATATGTCCATGTGCCACTAGGGTAGCTCAAATATGGGATGTTAGTGGTTGAGTCATTCACAATACTAGAACTAAACGGTTTTAGAGTCAGCCCAGTTCAAGATGGTTGCCACAGCTGCAATGTGATAACAGCTGAGTGTCAATCTCAACACAAACCTTAACAGAATTCTTCACTAGTAATGAGATCATTTCTGCAGATATGACCAAAGCAGCTTTGAGGCCTTCGTTTCTCAACACGAGGATCTTAGTCTAACTCTGGTTTCAAAGATGGTGGGTATTTTACTTGGGGATGTTAGATGTTTGGGTTGCTTTCACTCATGATACTCTAAGAAGAGGAATGAAGTTTGGCCATTCACGGGAGGTGATAGCAACCCCGTGTCTGACGTCACACCTCTGAGTCACCATGGGAGGCCCAGGCCCCCATCATGCACAGAACTGCAGCCTGTCTGCCATTTATGGGTCTAAGTGGAACCATTGCTTGACCGCACTACGCTCCAGACTGCCCAGTTTTCTCAACAGGACGACCCCACCCTTGCCGTGATCAGCTGGTTATTTCACCCTGGGTAGGGCGAATGTGAGTAGTAAGCTGAGCTTGGAGATGCTGTCCAGCACACCCTCCACCAACAGCAGATGGAACTGTGGCCCATTGGTGGACCATAGTGATACGTATGTGACTATCTGATTGTTAGAATGGGAGATGTTCTGTAAACATTTTACGTGCAGCATTCATTGACTACTGGAGCCTTTCTGTGTCACGTATGTAGGGCTGGCCGATACGGCCTAAAATCAATATCACAATATGTTGAGGAGTTCACCTCAATAACGATAAATGGACGATAACTACATGTATGCGCAAAAACAAAAGTTGTCCACTAGATGGAGCTGTCACATGTGTTGAGTCACGTTGTCATGTGACTTGAGGTGGAACAGCTTCTTAAAGGGACATGAACGTCGCCAACCTACACACATCTTTTCATTTTTTTTATTACCAAATTTATTGACATTGGAAAATTATATTGGTTAGAGTCAGAAATTTCGATAAAGATAAATGTTTGATTTATTGCCCAGCCCTACACGTATGCATGTTTTCCTCTGTGCAAGTGTTAGTTTTCTCTCGGTACTTTCAAGGTCAAGGTCAAGGTCAGCTTTATTTCTATAGCACACTTACTGTTGCTCACGCAACCCAAAGTGCTGTACATAGCAAAACCACATAACACACACCCAAGAAAATGAACATGTTTAAAAAAATAAAAAGTAGACAATAAAAATAATAAAACCATGAATAAAATGAGAGGTTGAATAAAACAATAACTACACGCTCCAATAATAAAAACACAATAAAACCAGATAAAAAGTAAAAGAATAGCTAGACAGATCAGCCAACATTAAAAGCCAGGTCAAAGAAATAAGTCTTAAGCAACGACTTAAACTGCTCCAAACTCTGAGAGGTCCTAAGCTGTAAGGGAAGACTGTTCCAGAGCCGAGGGCCAGCCACTGAAAAAGCTCTATCTCCTCGGGTCCTCAGACGAGCCTTTGGGATAACTAACAGGGACTGGGAACTGGACCTCAGATTCCTGCCAGGAGTGTAGGTTGTCAGCAGATCGTCTATGTAGGGTGGGGCTAGGCCATGGAGGGATTTAAAAACAAAAAGCAGTAATTTAAACTGGATCCTGTAATATACAGGAAGCCAGTGAAGGGAAGCGAGCACCGGAGTGATGTGATCATGCTTCCTAGTACCTGTTAAAAGTCGGGTACTTTCCTCCCACACGTCAAAAGCATTCATCTTGGGCCAACTGGTGTCTCTAAACTGGTCCTAGTCGTGTCTGTGGATGGTGGTTTGTCTTTATGTGGCCGTGTGATGGACTGGCGACTTGTCCAGGGTGTGCCTCTCGCCCAATGACAGCTTGACCAGCTCCCTGCAGCCCTCAACAGGAATGAAAGAGTTAAGAAAATGCATGTAAATTGAGATTCGGAGTGTAAATAATTATAAAAGTAAAAAATAAAGAAGCCAACAGATTGCATTAAATCTTTACTTCAAAATTAAAACGCAGACTCTGGAAGGGTTGGCCATCTGCCTCAACCAGCTGGGGGTCTAATAGTTTCACTAATCTGCAACGCAAAACACTGAATTTTTACAACAAGGGCTTAAACATTAGGCAATGACTACAATATGTTATAATTACCTGATTCCAAACAGAGATGCGCTCTGGTAACCTCTTCATCAAGATCCCAAAACATCTTGTCATGATGCAGAAGCATCCTGTATGATGTTTTCCGTCGTCAGTTTCACTTTTCTACTCATCGTTTTACTCAGAATTTCCAAACGTTCTGATTAAATCTCACCAGGGGTTAATGAGCCTTGGGTGAGGTTAGTCTCATTATCTCACCTGGGTGTGACTGCTGACTGGGAGCATCAGTCACCAGGAAGTTTTCATCTCACATCATTTGTGAACGTTATCAATTTGTTGTTATTTATTCAGAAAAATTATACCACAAAATAAATATCAAAAATAGTGACAGAATCATTGCAAAGATCTGTGATTATTCTCCATTTAAAGGTGCATTAAGACTGAAGTAAGAATGACATCATGTGGTCAAATTTGGGTACTGCAGCCCATTTCCCAAACAAAGCGAGTCACTATCTCACTCCCGTTCAGTGAGTTTCATGGCTGTTACCAGTTACAGATCAGAACCAGAAGATTCTAGATGAGGAGTGAAGACGAGTCAGACACAGTAAGTTAATACGCAGATAAATAAATTTAGCTGTAATATTCAGTTGTTGGTAATTGAAAAAGTAGCTTTAGATTGGTTTAGAGCCGACTGTTTGCTTCTAATTCACCGTTAGCATTGTTAGCTTAACGTTAGCCTCTAGCCTTCTTTACCCGATATTAGAGTAAAACAAAAAGATGCCGATACAAGATACAAGAAATAACTTCTGGGTCGCGTCTGTTACTGGCTTTGGTTCTTTACAAGGCACTGCTGCATTTGTCATCTGGAGTCGAATTACAAATACTGGGGCTGCAGTGTCAGCTTGGCACAGACTCGGCAACCCTGCGGGCTTACAGATTGAAAACATTAGGCGTGTTTCCATTGTCGGAACTCCAGGGTAAATTCTGGGAGGAGGAAATTGAGGGGGAGATTCAGTGTCTCGGTCCTCTCAGCTGTTGTGTCTCCATTCAAATTCAGCCCTTTCAGGACTTTGCACAGACGTCAGCATACCTCGACTGCTTCAGCAGTGAGTGATGTCACTGATCAGCACCAGAGGGCGTCCTCAGCAACATTAATAACAATAAAACTTTTATTCTGTTGGAGTATATCATAATTTAATCCATTCGGAGCACAAGAGCTGCTGTGTGATGAAAAATGTGGCGTTCAATGACCAGAAGAAGCTCCGATTTTTACGACGCTCTGTGAGACAAGAAAGCCCTGTGAATTAAGTCATTGTGAGGGAATTCCACAGTGTTTTCTGGTGTCGGGAGTTTAGTAAAGGTGATATGGGGAATTAGCCTTTCGGCGGCCCCACCCCCAGAACGGCTATTGTCCAATCACACATCATAGCAACCGTTACTATCCGACAACTCCAAACAAAATGATGAAGCTAAGCCTAATTTACTACTAAGCATTAGCCTCGATAGTAGTCGTGTCTCCTTCGTTTCCCTTCAGAACCTCCTCATCGAGCTCAACCAGCAATAGCCAAGCATGAGTGCTCCCCCCGCCCGCGGCTGAGCGGAGGTCCGCCTCCCAGACTATCCAAGACCCTTTTAGATAAAACACACTGTGCCGGCAAATCAGCGTAATATTACCTCAAACGTGTGTCTTATAAACGCACATTAAGCCTTGGCGCAACAGCGGGTGGTGTCATGATCACGTGATGAATTAATGCCGAGCTCCGGCCAGGAACTATATTGAAAATGAAAGTAAACACGGGCATTAAAATTTACATTTTATAAACAGACTCAGCTGAGATGATAGTGATGCAGAGCGCCGGGAGCTTTTCTCCATTACAGCTGCCTGCAGCTCAGATCATCTGACAGCTGACATCTGACAGCTCACATGGACACCGCATCGCCACCACCGCTCCTCGGATCCACGCGTCCCCGGATGCCGAACCTTCTCCCAAACTCCCAACTCCTTGTTCCCTGCTACGTTTCTCTCAGCGGAGCCAACACTAATATATCCCTCCACTGCATACTGTAACCCTTTTGCCTCGACCTGGATGATATTGAGGAGAAATTGCTCCAAAAAATGTCGCTGACACGCATCTGTCTACTTCTTTCCATCGCGGAAATCTGCGGAGCTGCAGTATTTGATCCACTTATTGTCAGAGTTGGCAACAGTAACTAAGGGGGGCGGGGCTCGGCGAAAGGTCAATTCTGTTGTGTTTTCCAGTGTCTGGAGTTCAGTAATGGCAATTTGAAGCACAATCTGTGCTTATTTTATTTTGCTTTCATTCTGCTTCACAAGCAACTGTTCTAATTTTACTACTGCTGTTATTTTGGACGTCTGCTGATGTAACGTCATAGTGGGTTACAACCAATCAGCGTGAGTTAACCAAAAGTACCACTCAGCAACTCCACTGGGCCTTTCCGAATAACTACCCCTGATCAGGAACTCAGGAAGTTCCTGAAAACGGCCATTTGGCCGGCCCAGTCAAGTGGAGACACGTTCTTGTCGGGAAGTTCCTGTAAATTTACCCCGAAGTTCCGACAGTGGAAACACACCTATTAACTACATCCTTTTTGAAAGTAGAACTGACAACCCCCACAGTCAGCTGAGAATGAAATCTGTTTCAACATAACCTCAATTCCATCATGATTGAGACATTAAACTGTTTGGTGATCATTTCACGGTAGAATTCTTACATATTGTGCCTTTAACGCCCACAAATATGAAATTGCAAGAAATGTGAAACCTTTTTGGGAGTGGTTCGTAACCAAATTGTGACAAAAATGAGAATCAATTGTAAACTAATTGAGACATTTTGATACCAGATTGTTACAAGACAGTTTGACTGGAATGATGTACCGAGGTGACCTGTGGGTAATAATAACTCTCACCAAAGTGTTGTGAGTACTAATTCAGGGGAAATGTGCACATTTTCTCTAGATTTTGTGTCTGATTAGTTAGATACTGGCTTTAGAGTTTAAATGTTAAAGTACAGGTTAAGTTTTAATAGCTGAGTAAAGAAATGACAAATTGTTACAGATGATGCATGTATTGGTTGTGGAAGTCATTGTGCGATGTTTAACTTATGTAAACTATAGCGTTGGAATACTTTGCCATCTTTGGAAACCTGGAACATAAACGCCCTGTAACACAGATCAGAAGATGAACTGCCTTGCACACCTGTGCCTCTTACAGGTTAGAAGATGATGCAAATGTGTGGTTGTTGTTGCTCAGTATTGGTTTTCAGATTTTTATACCAATAAATGTCTCGAGAGTCTGGATGTGTTCACCTAAACCGAGGACATTTTGGAATTGCAAGAAATAAACTCAATTATTTTATTATTGCAACTATGTTAGTCAATATTGAAATCCTGATTTTTAAATACATTTTAAGGAAACTGTTCCAGGTGGCAGATTTGAAATGTCCTATAGTGATAAAAACTTCAGAGAGTATAAAGTAAGAGATCAAAATTACTTAAAAAATAGAATTAATGCAGATTACAATAAAATGTCTAAAATCAGGCTTATTTAGGATGAAAGTCAAATAAATGTTTTTGTAATTATCAGGCATGAGTTTGAAACAAATGCAAACACTAATTAAACGTAATCTTCTGCTTAACTGATCCATCACATCAAGAAAATATGGACATAGCACTGCTGTAAAAGTAGAGATCAGCTGCTATGGGTGTGTGTGTGTGGGGGTGGGTGGGGGGTGGGTCACAACTGAAAACAGCTGACTCACATTCAGCTGTCTTGGATCACTACCGTACCTTGATAGAGGGGTTTGATCATAGTAGCTATGTAGTTCAGGACACTGCACTGTGCTCTGGTAGGGTCTTACCCCTGGTAGGGTCCTACCACTGGTAGGGTCTTACCCCTGGTAGGGTCTTACCACTGGTAGGGTCCTACCACTGGTAGGGTCTTACCCCTGGTAGGGTCTTACCACTGGTGGGGTCATACCCCTGGTAGAGTCTTACCACTGGTAGGGTCCTACCACTGGTGGGGTCATACCCCTGGTAGAGTCTTACCACTGGTAGGGTCTTACCACTGGTGGGGTCATACCACTGGTGGGGTCATACCACTGGTAGAGTCTTTCCCCTAGGTCAGGGGAGAGACAACGTGTGATTGAAAACACCCTTCATTAATTCATCAAGAGATTATCAGAGTAGCCAGCCCCAAGGGTTGATTGAGGAAATCTGAGGGTTAACCCGCCCTGGACTTGCTGTTGACCAGGCTTTGACCCATGAAGCCCGGCCGAGGCACTTACACGGGCTTGTCCACGTTTGGATTCCCCACCTACAGGAGAAGCACAAAGGATCTGGGGCATTTCTGATTCTTGTACATCCCAGAATTGTTGATACAAATTTTGGCCAATTTCTTTCCATCTCAAAAACATAATCGCCAAAATTAATTTTTTTCCCCTGAATAACGATTATGAAAGTAACAGCTGCTATTGCTAGCTTGATAGGCAGAGAAAATGTCAGATTTTTTTAAATTGCCAGCTCATGGTTGTGTGTCCATGGAAAGTTTTAGATTGACCAGTAAAGTTAATCATGCTGAACACTGGCTGATTCAGATGTTTTCTTTGGTGCATTTTGCCTCCTTGTGTCATAAAAGTAAGTTATTTTGTTATTACTAATTTCAGTGAGTTTTTAAACATTTTGTTTGAAATTCTAGCAGTTACAAAATAAACAAGTTTAATAATAATCTTTATTTTCTTGAATATATTCTTTTTGTGATCGTTTAGAACTAAACAGTCCTAATTTATCTTGAGTAAAATGAAACATTTTAAGGAAAGAGACTTAAGAGGAAGTGTAGAGGGGACACCCCCCCCCCCCCCCCCCCCCCACACACACACACACACACAAAAAGAGCTGAGAACCACCACTTTGGGCAAAGCCCTGCACGTGCACTTTGTGTAAACAATGGGCTGCCGAAGCCGACATCTGCGAAGCCAAACAAGCCAACCGCACTTTTGCTTATCTCCACTTTCTGCTGGTATTCAGCCCCTTCTGCACTCCACAGGCAGGTGTGGTGTCAGCACTGGTTGCGGTTTATGCAAATGGTGTCCTTGTTCTGATCCTTGAATAACCTGTTATGTGAAGCCAAAAAAATTCTTCAACGTATGGGATAAAAACTGCTCCGATCACGTCCTAATATTAAAAAAAGAGAGCGTCAGCTGCAACAAGCTGGTGGGTGAAGTTGTTAGAGAACTGGCCGCGCTGGAGCAGTGGTAAATATGTGTATTCAAAGCGTGTGAAAAAGCAGAGCCACAGCAGACCCACCAACCATAGCATATGGCACTACCATGTGTTACTGCAAGAGAGATTTACTCACACAGACCACTAAATGTGTGGCTCATTTAAGGATCCGCTGCAAGACCAGAGCCTCTGTGTTGCATGCAAGTCGAGGTTTGCCATACCCTTTCACTTTTCACGACAGCACCTGCATGTGTGTGTGTGTGTATCACACTGGTGGATAGGAATGCTGGTGTGGTGCTGATGAGGACAGGAGGTTACAGTGTTGTGGCGCACATACAAACACTCCTGACCACACACGCCCCCCCGCCTGCATCCCTGGCTCACGCTCCTGGCCTTGTGCAGTAATTGGCCACACAGAGCCCACATCTCTTTGTTTCGCCTGCAGAGGCCTGCGGTCCAAATGCACAAGCAGTAGAACTCATAAATCCAACCCAAAATTTCAGCTCCATTCTTTTTTCTTTGCAATGACTTCACTCCTACCTAAATTCCCCCTCTGCACCACAAATGGGAACCTGATCCAAAAGTATGATATTTAACGACCTTTAAGTGATACATGCATCATTCACCGCTTTCTGTGTGTGTGTGTGTGTGTTTGTGTGCATGTGCATGCGTTTGTATGTGTGTGTGCATGCGTGCATTTGTGTGTGTCAGTGTGTGCGCATGCGTTTGTGTGTGTGAGACTGTGTGTATGTGTGTATGCGTGCATTTGTGTGTGTAACTGTGTGTGTATGCGTGCATTTGTGTGTGTGACTGTGTGTGTATGTGTGTGTATGCGTGCATTTGTGTGTGTGACTGTGTGTGTATGCGTGCATTTGTGTGTGTGAGACTGTGTGTGTATGTATGTGTGTGCGCATGCCTTTGTGTGTGTGTGTGACTGTGTGTGTGCATGCATGCGTTTGTCTGAGAGTGTGTGTATGCATGTATGTGTGCGTGTGTGTATTTTGTGTGTGTGAATGCGTGTGTATGTGCATGCATTTGTGTGTATGTGCATGTGTTTGTGCGTTCATGTGTGTGTATGTGCATGTGTTTGTGTGTGTGCGTTCATGTGTGTGTGTGGGCGTTCATGTGTGTGTATGTGCATGTTTGTGTGTGTGCATGCATTTGTGTGTATGTGCATGTGTTTGTGTGTGTGCGTTCATGTGTGTGTATGTGAATGTGTTTGTATGAGTGTGCGTGTGTGTGAGTGTGTGTGTATGTGCATGCGTTTGTGTGTGTGTGTATGTGCATGCGTTTGTGTGTGTGTGTGCGTGAGTGTGTGTGCATGCGTGTGTGTGTGTGTGTGTGAGACAAACACTGCCTGTTCCTTCATACATCTCCGTTTTTCATATTTGGACACAGCAGTGCAGAGGCAGAGATTATAGGGTTGTTTTCTACTCTGGCTTGGACTGGCTGTGCTGGTTTAAGCTTCCAGACTGGGTCAAACAGGGTTCAGCAAACAAATAGACTTAAACCTTACAGTGGTGATGAGGCGATGCATCGATCTGAATGCCTGCAAAAGATTTCAAACTTTACCTCCCAATGTGTGCAGTAGAGACATCCTAACAGACCTGCCTTGGACCACACAAGCATTAGTAGTGAGGGATGTTTGATCTCATGTTGCTTAGATCCATACTGGATCTTTCTGATGACGTCGACCAGTTCCAGGTTCATACCACTGACCTGTTGTCTACAGCAGGGGTTCCCAAAATGTTTTCTTTGAGGACCCCCTTGCCTGTGTCCAAGGACCCCCAACCCCAACTCACACACATTAAATGTGATAATTTACAAACTTTATACAGACATACAGAGTTATAACTTTATGGCGTTCTGATTATACTGTAGGGTGTGTTATTGGGATTTTATAAATGTCATTATTACAAATAAAATCTTGCTAACCTCACAACCTCAGCAAAGACAAAATTGTGGGGACTCCCGACCCCCAAATTGGGAACTCCTGGTCTACAGTGTTGCCAATATACAAAGCAGCTATTAGCTGGTCATGTGTGTGTACGTAGTTGTAACGGGAACTGTTAGAGAGGAAAAGCATCATGGGAAGGATAAAATACTTATTTAGAAGGGTGAATCAACTTTAGTTTAATTATGGTCACAGCTGCTTGTTTCACATCAGCCTCCAAAAGTCTGATAAAACCAGAAAACGTAGCTGAAGTTGGTCTGAATATGTGCTAAACACAGAGGCCAGCTTCATTCAGGAGCTGGAGGAGCGTGAGGAAACCATGGATGGAGCTTGTTTAGCATGTTTAAAATCTCTGAGTTAGTTTCACTTTCATGCTGATTAAGAACAGCTGCTCTTTTCAGTTAGAATGTTCTCCTGTCCCTCTTCCTTAAGTTTGTAAAAACTGTTAGAAATGTTATTTATGAATGTGTTGTAACGTCACAGCCAAGTCAGAGAATCTTAGATCAAAGATAAAAACGTCAAAATCAGGAATTATAAAATAAACAAGACAAACAGATAAAGAGTCTCTGCAGCAAAGATGAAAAAACTTTAGTGTCGGTCTGACTCTCAGGATAAAAAGGGAAGGAATCAGGTAGAATTAATATTTCTGTCTGTGTTCAGGCGGTGCTTTCAACTGTTTTTTTCTTCCTACATTTCCAGGTTTATTTCCTGGTCACCGTTAAAATGGAACGCAGCCTTCCTGTCATGTCCCAATCCTAGATTAGCTGGAGTAATGCGCGTTTGTGGGGGAGAGGGGAGGGAGACAAAGTTTTTCCCTGAAAGTTTCTGCAAGCTTTCACTTTCTAGGCGGGGTTACAGTCAGCTGCAGCAGCATGGTTCCAGTGAGGAGCAGGACGCAGAGCGACTGCGATGCGGCACAGTAGCGACCTGAGCTCCCAGAATCTCTCCGCTCCCCGCTAACAGCCAGCATGTACTCCCCGTACTGCCTCACACAGGTAATCTCTCCGCTTCTTCCTCTGCTCGGTACCGGGATTACGGCCATGTTTCTGGTGTTGCAGACGCCTCTAGTGTGGGGTTTTCTTCCCGAATCTCTTCGCTGTGTTCCGGTCGGGTTTCTGAGAAACTTCGCCTCAACTCCGCTCGTCGTCCCGCCGCAGGAAACTTTCCTCACGCGCTGTTTTCGGTAGAAAATGGCGCTTCGATTTCATTTTTAATAAAGGAGGAGGGGGGGTTAAATGTTCCCGCTGTTTTCGGAGCGGCGCGTGCCTCCAGACAGGGTTCTTTTATTTAAGTTATGGCTTCCTCTGTTGTCCGGTGAGGGAGGGGGGTCCGGTTTCCGTGCGTGCGCGTGCGTGCGTGCGTGTACAGGCACGCGCTCGTGCCTTCGGAGCTCAGCCACCAAACTCTTTTCCAGAGTCTGAACTTGAACGCAGCACGTGCTGTTACAGGTTCAGACGCGGTGATGTCACATTTATGAGGTTTTCTCTTTATTTGTTGGATTTTTTACACCTAAATAACCCAACTGTCATCCCTGAAATGTATTTTATATATTTTATATCATTTAATTTTATATAATTTAATTTTATATAATTTATTATATATTTTACATTTTCTCTATTAAATGTGATTATAGCTGCTAGTTTAAACACCTTTAAAAACGTGTCTGTTGTAATTTAAATGTATTTATTTTACACATGGACTATTTATTCATTTGTTGCTGTTACTGTATTGAAAACCACTGGCGTCTTAAACTGGTGTGTGTGTGTGCGCGTGTTGTTATACTATTTGCAGTTCCTGTTCTGTGTTGTGTTATTTCTGTTACTAAAATGGCTCAAGGTCTATATTATTATCATTATTATTATTATTATTATTATTATTATTATTATTATTATTATTATTATTATTATTATTATTATTAATATTAATTGTATTATTAATATTGTTGTTTTTTATTTACTTTATTAGATATTATATTTATAAATAATAATACTTTATTCTGAATTTTCCATCCAGACCGAGGGGTCTAAAAATACACATTTCCTTTTAGGTTTTTTATTGTGATTTATTTTAAATTCTAAGGAGGATTTTTCTCCGTGTTCTCCTGTAAAGCAGACTTGCTTATTCCTTGCTGGCTGCATCAGCTCCTCTGTTTTGTTGCTTTAATTCATTCCTGCTTTTTAGCGTTGGGTTCAATAAAAAGAGCCTTCCTCCCCTTGTGCGCCTGTCACAGCTCTGCCACCTCCTCGGCTCCTCTCATGTCTGCTTTCCATCTGGAGATGTGAGCAGCTTAATGTTCGGCCTCTTAGCAAAGGGAAAGGAGAAAGTGGTCGTTCTACTTTAGCTGTCAGTGTGCTGATTTCTGGACTCAAAGGGTGAAAATAGGCAGAAAAAAGCATTTAATTCAAATTATTTGAGGCTCACATGTTGAATAACTTTCTTTTGTTGCTGATCGGAATCAATAACGCAGCATGAAATACCCTTTATTATCCATTAGTGTGTGTGTGTGTGTGTGTCATTGCATTTGTTAATGTGTTCACGCCACACCTTCATAGCTCCTAATGTGTTCATCTGAGACTGTTTAACCTGGTGCGACATTTTAACTTATTCCTTCCCTCTGCCCCCCTCCCCCTGCCCGCCTGGACGCTGACCCCTGCTCTCCTCGCCTCTTAACACCCTCAACACTAAAGTATTACCCCACTCACCTTCTAAACAATGCCTTAGTGGTAAGTCCTGTTGAGTCCCTATTTATTCAACTTTAGGTGTGTGTGTGTGTGTGTGTGTGTGTGTAAGTGTTTATGTGTGTTTGAGACTGAGTGTGTGTGTTTTTATTTTAATTCCTCTACAATGAGAAAATGCTTGTATTAGTTTTTAATCATGCTCCTGCAGGACTGCACACGCTGACTTGCAGCTAAAATTTCAAAAGGAGGAAAATATTTTTTCCCCTCAGAAACTTAATGAAAAGTTAAACTTTTTATCTTTATGTGGAAAGAAGACATTTTTAATTTAGTCATGCTGCAGCTCTGACATGTTTTTGTTGTTTGGTGCACTGAGGAAATCCTCAGTGATGCTTTGAAACAGCACCTTACAAATATTTTTTACATTATTATTATTATTATTATTATTATTATTATTATTATTATTATTATTATTATTATTATTATTAATAACCCTATTATTATTTGAGTGTTTGAAAAGGCAGGTTTGCAGTTAGAGATGCAGCGATTCTGGTTTTTGAGGGTTGAAACCGATTTCTGAATCTTAAACAGCTCTGACCTGCCAACCCTGATTTCTCTCAGACGTCTTTAATAAAATTCTTTTTAAAAACTTGAATATAATTATGGAAGTAAAACCTTCCAGATGTCAGATCTGCTAAGTGACCTATGAGGTTTATTGAGTCTTCTATTGGCTGATCACGGATCTGATTCCTTTTTATCCCAGTTTGAGACGGATTCCTTTAGGGCTGGGCAATATGGAAAAAAAATCTTACCACAATATAAATGTTCATATCGGTCGATATCAATATATATATATATGTATATATATATATATATATATATATATATATATATATATATATATATATATATATATATATATATATATCACAATATAAAACAGATCACTATTTTTGTTCATCTTTAATGCTCTCTGGTACTTTTAAGTGGAATTCTAAGATATCAGAATTTTATTTTTTATTTTAAATGTTTATTTTCAAAAGCTGAACATGGGACGCATAAAATATACTGGCCAGACTCTGCATGAAAATTGTAGAAATTCAGTGTAACTACACTTAACCATCTATATAAAGATAAACTGGGTCTACTTTTTCATTTTGGGCAGCAGTAGCTTAGGAGGTAGAGCGGGATGTCCAGTAATCGGAAGGTTGCAGGTTCGATCCCGGCTCCGGCCAGAGAATGCTGCTGTGTGTCCTTGGGCAAGACACTTAACCCGCCTTGCCTGCTGGTGGTGGTCGGAGGGACTGGTGGCGCCAGTGCACGGCAGCCTCGCCTCTGTCAGTGCGCCCCAGGGCAGCTGTGGCTACGATGTAGCTCATCCCCACCAGCGTGTGAATGGGTGAATGACTGATTGTGTTGTGAAGCGCCTTGGGGGGGTTGTAGAACCCTAAGAAAGCGCTATACAAATACAGGCCATTTTGTTAAGGAATTGTCATTAATCATTATAGAAAATCAGCAGTTTACTCTACAGCAAGTAGTGATGGTAAACTCGATTATTTTTACTGAATCGAGTTTGAATGAGTCACTCACCAAAATGAATCAGGTTTTTTGAGTCACTGAGTCAGTTGCCCAGAGTGCAAAAAACATCTACATTTTCACTCAAACTTAATTTGCTCCTCTTTCTATGTAAATCCTACCGCTAAGATGAGTGATTGAAAAAGAAAACTATCCATTTTATACACTGAAATTCAGTTTTTAAAAATAGTGGTGGAACTGAGTTATTATTTATTTTCTTTAGTCTGCTTATTATCTTTGCAAAACAAAGTGTAGACTGAATATCGTTACATCACACTATCGGAGTTCAGCTCAGGTGGAGGAGCGACTCTTCCCCGGTAGCAGCCTGAGTTTCTGCAGCTGAGAGCCAGGAGGGAGGGGTGAGTGAGCTTGTAGTACCATGAACTTTCACTGGGTGACTCCTATGAGCTGAAACCCGGGTGGGAGGAGTACTGCGAGCTGCGTGAGTCATGACTCATGAGCTGAGCCGGGTTGGGGTGAGTGAGTCAGATGTAGTACCGGGACCTTCCACTGAGTGAGTCGTTTGAGTCGAGACTCGGGAGGGAGGGGGTGAGTGAGTCAATAGTCCTCTGAGTGAGGCCCGCTACGGAGGAACTGAGTGATTTGTTCATGCTACGATTCAGCACCGGACATAACAAGCTAGCTTTCAGGAAAGCTGAAAGGAGGGTTCTGATTCTGAGGAAGGAAGGGGGTGAGTGACTCAAACATGGTATTAGCAGAGCGATGTTACTGGGGACTAATGAGCTTCCAGCCCAGAGCAGGTAAGAAAATGTTTTTGTTAAGAAACTGACTGTTGTTGTTTTATACAATTTTAATGACAAACTAGATATATTTCTACTAATGAAATTAGTTTGCTAACAGTAACAGGGGCTAGTCAGTAAACGAGTCAGTTGGAATGGTGACTTGTGATTCACGAGTCAGTAAAGTGATTTTTGAGTATTGAATTATTTGTTCATGACTCGCACATCACTAACAGCAAGAGGGATGTAGGATATTCCTCCTGTTGCTCTCAACTAGGGCTGCACAATATATCGAAAATTTATCGTTATCGCAATATCAGCATGCGCAATAGGCATATCGCAAAAACAGAAAAATATCGCAATTAATGGTCATCTCAGATTTTTGCTACACAAAATGCATTTTGTCAATCAAATGGAAGCATGAAGTTTTTGACATATCAGATAGAGCCCTTGGCCAATCAGTTGGGTTCTTATAGGTTAGATGCCTTGGTGCCTAGGTGGACGGCACTTCATTTGGATGGCTAGCAAACACCTGAGTTAGCTTAGAGAGCGTCGCAATGACTGAAGGTAATACGTGTGTGGAAAATGTTAGCGAGGAAGAACTCATAATTCCAACAGCATGACTATTATTGCAAAGTACTTGTGTTCAACAAACACAAGAACTTTGCAAGACATGCTAAACACCCGTGGCAACCATGAGGGGAAACACGACAAATCTCCGTTGTCACCTCCAACGCAACCATAAAGATCTATATACTGGGCTCTAGAAATGCATGCTTGCTTTCATTTTGTTACTCTATTAATACTAATGATAGAGGATGGAGTGGTGTGTCTAAAGTATATATACACAAACTGCAGATTTAAGTATTTGTTCATTTATCGCAAGTCATATTGATATCGCAATATTAAGCACTGTTATCGCCTATCGCAGGTTTTACTAATATCGTGCAGCCCTACTCTCAACATATTAGCGGCACAGCTACGAGCTGCTAGCTTGTAGCTGCTACTAGCCAAACTGCGTCCACACGACTGAACTGTCCCTTATTTTCAACCATGTCATTCTCTGTGTCCTCTGTCTTTTCCTGTTCGGGAAGCTATTTTTTTCTGTTTTTACCAGCTATGTAACTGGATACCTGCAGCAAGGGGGCTAAAGCTACACCTATGTTAGCTGCGTGTCTGGCTGCTGGTGAGCCGTGCGGCTGTGCTGGGCTTGGCTATTCATCTGATTCTTATATCAAAGTTCTATCGACCCGTTCACATATGTCTATCGAGGAAAAGTTATTTTGAGATATATATTGCTATCGTTCTATCGCCCAGCCCTAGTTTGATCAAAGCAAAGCAGTTGAGCTGCTCTGACATCTTGTTTTTTTATGTATTTTTTGATGCAGCTTTAAACGTCTTTTCAGCTCCTTCCTTTTCTAACTTCATTTTCATTTAAAGCTAAAATCTTCCCACCTTTCCATGCTCTTTCCTAAAAATCTGAATATCCATCATGAATCCCCCCCCCCCCCCATGTTTCAGGTCGTGCGTTTCACTCGTTTTCCTTTGATGGTTTTGTGAGAAAACAGCACTTTGGAGGAAATCTTCCATTTTTTATCGTGGAGACCTGATTGTCCCTCTGTCTGAGTTCTGCTCCAGCTGGATTGTTTTTATTCTACAGAAACGGAGGCAGGATGCTGCGTTATACCATCGGCCTTTTCAGCAGAATGAACTCATACCAAGTTTTTTTTCATCAGCAGAAGTCATCTGTGTGGATTTTTGGGGGTGGAGCTCTAAATTCAGAGCAACTGATTGGCTGTGGTGCTGGTTTTATGGTTCAAGGTCATTAGACTATTTCAGCCATGTTGGAGTGTTTTTGAGTAAATGATAGAAGAAATGATCTCAGCCTTCTGAACAGCCTCAGTTCAGAGAAATAGTGCATGACTTACAGATGGACGAGCTAACATCCAAACCGATCCAGCTGCCATCCTAAAGAGGCTCCTGAAGGTCATCCATCATCTTCTCTGTGGTTGTAAACAAAAGTAAACATTTAGTCCAGCTGGGTTTTCTGTATTTTCCTGAGCGTAAACATTTCTACCATCACATTTGCATCAGTTGTTTTGAGATTTCTGAGGTTGGAGAAATTCTGAGGTCATGCCTGTTACTTCAGAAATGTCCCAGGAAACCCTCCGTGTCCCTCCTTCAGCGACCCACCAGAACCCCCACAGCTCTTGTAGCCTGTTGTGGAGGGATTCTGAGAGCTGACCGGACGGCGTGTTGACGTTTTGGTGATTAATGCCGTTTGTCAGTCTTAAACTGTCTGTTTATTGTCAGCTGGTGACTGGAGGCCACCGTGTGTCAGTAGCAGCAGCACATTCACCACATTTATTTTTATTTTTTGTAAAGGCATTCAGAGTTCTCCTTTGGTGGCAGAGACAAAGATGAGCTGAGCTGGATGCATCTTGGCAGCAGACCATATCGATTTGAATTAAGTAGCATGTCTTTTTTTTTTATCGGGAGCCGCATGCAGAGAAGGAGGCATCGGCACGGCGGTCCCAGCATCCGTGGAGAATGGATTCATACTGGCCGCAAGAATGGGAGGAGATCCACAGGGTGTGTTTTAAAAGGGAGGTGAAGAGAGAGGGATGAGGGGGGAGAAGAGAGGAGAGAGGGGCGAGGAGAGAGGGGTGAGGATTACGCTGGTGTCACCTCTGGCATGGATTAGTTTTTGGCACCGCTGCAGAACCGCCCGTGGCTCCAGTGTGGTTCTGTGGTCGCCGATATGTTGTGCTGTTACCATGGCTACTGAATACACACACACACGTGCGTGCATACACACACACACATACACACACAAGTGCAAAATTACATAATTGAGCTCATATATACAGGGTAACACAAAATACTAGTGAGTGTAGAATATGAGACAAGAGAAGCAGTCCAGGCATGGGGAGGAGTGTGTGTGTGTGTGTGTGTGTGTGTACAGGGAGGGACAGGGAGTTTTTGGGGAATTAAACCACTAAAACAACGTGCGGTTTCATGAGAATTAGCTACAATTAGATTCTTTGGCAAATTTTCCAGAGCGTTGTCAGTTTTTTGGTTTTCAGCACGGCATGTTCCATCTTTAAATTAATAAAGTAAAAAAACAGAATCGTGTGTTTCTGATTAAAACTGATGAGAAAGGGCAGCAGAGGAAATGGTGGTGGCCCTGGTGTAGATGGGGGGTGGAGGTGTTGGAGGAATGGGCGCTGTCCGAACCAGCCCGTCCACGAGCGCTCACCCGCTCAAATAGGCAAAACATGGTTTTCCGAAGCTGTGGCCTTTTAGAAAGTGGAGCAGGGATTAGAGAAGCTTTACACTCCTAATCTGATGCTGTCCATTACTGAACGTGTTCATTATGGGTTTAAATTAACCCGAGTGGTTTATGTCCAACCTGGCTGAGACGATTCCGCTTCATCTGAAACAATCAAGCTGTGGAGAAACAAAACGGCAAGTTGGTTTCATGTCTTGACCCACAGACTGAGAAACGTCTCAGAGACGGCTTTGTTCTTTCACATCTGAGCGGCTGCCAGGACCAACAAACGTCGACAGCAGTTCAGTCCCTGCTCTTGTCTTTTTTAGTCAGCATTCCCATAAAAGAAGAGCAACTCTTTAAAAGATAAGAGTGGTGAACCTGGCAGGGGCGGGTGTGACCGAAGTGGTCGGAGCTGTCGCTGACGGCCCACTCAAGGTCACTTCAGCGTGGACAATCTGGACATGTCGTTAGACCCGTCCTGCCTCTCAGTCTGACCCACATCTCACTGCTCCGGCTAAATATATACGCTAGACCTCTCATTACAAAGCTTCCAGATTAATCTGGATGAAATCGGAGCTCTGTTTACCCTCCAAATGTTTGACTGCAGCCTGTCCTCATAGATGTCCATGTGCACGGGCCGGCTCACGCACGTGCACTGACGGAACATTAAAGAGAAGCAAAAATAACTAAGAAGGATGTTTGATTCAGTTCAGTGTGAAGATTTCTGATTCTGCTCCTTGGATCAGACTAATTCATGGATTCTTTGACCCTGTTTACACTCTGGGCGGGTTTTTAAACAAACAATTCTTTCTCCATTCATGAAAAAAAACTCCACTCACAATATCCCACAGCACACGTGTCCAAAGTCTGGCCCGGGTGCCATTTATGGCTCTGGGAGTGATTTTGTGCAGCCTCCATTGCATTTCTAGAATATAAAATGTCTCTTCAGTAGGCTGCTGGTGTAGACTCATATTGTCTAACATTTTATATTCAGATTTTAGATAAATGTTTTAGGAAAAAAATCATAAAACTATACTACTATAAAGTAATTTTGGTCCTGGTCTTTAAATGTTGGGATGCCCCAATGGATTTCTTTCCATTTGAATCACAAAACACTTCACAGATAGGGAAGGAGACATTACGGTATTTTTAGTTATAACAGCTTTATTATTGACCTTTTCAGGACCTTCCAGAATGAGCCATTTCAAGGCTCTGTCACTTTAAGGAAACGAGCTAATGCTGGCCACGCCCACCCATCCCCTGATAGGCTGGGTGTTCATCACATGTGACAGTTAGAAATTACAAGCCACATTCCTGCTTTCTCTACCAACAGCGTGATAGTTAATGCCCTTAGGTTGTGTCCTGTATGCACCCATACGTGTTTAAACCCTAATTTAAAAAAATGATGTTCACTGTTTTTGTCACGATTCTGTTCACGACAAGAGATTAGTCTAGGATGGCCGAAAAACGCAGGGTGGCCTGGGATTATCCCTAACCACTTTTTTTTCTCAGTCATTATCCCTCTGGTATCCTTCCACACAATCAAATTTTCATAGTGACACGATCAGAATACAAAACCATTTACCTATAAATTAAACATTAAAACGTCTAAATTTAGCATCATATAATGTTATCTAGGGGTACAAGAGCCCCAAAAGTTCATCTAGCTTTAAAGTGAAGTAGATGTCAGCCTGTAGCAGATGTCTAACCCCAGAGGGAAAATCTGTTTTAGGCAGAGAAGATGTTTTAGATCAAATCTGACTAAATCAGGCTGAAAAGTCATTTGTTTTTCTAAGCATCTAGATGTATTTAGTTGAGGTAGTTAAGAATGCAAGGCTCATGTCTTTTATTCATAAATGCTTCACTCATCCAGAGCCATCTCTGTCGTATTATAATTACAACATAAGTAAGTAAGTAATGTTTATTTATTTAGCACTTTTCCCAGAATGAGACATTAGAGACATTTAATAGATTAGATTTGTCGCCTCCAGATTTTACCCCTCAGTCTATTTCATCAGTGGTATGGTCACATATACTCCCTTAGTTTGAAACACACACACACACACGCACGCACACACACATGCATGCACATTTGTTGCTCTATACAAGCTACAGTTTGGGGCACCTCATGCACTTCACACCTGCACATATTTAATCACACGAGGCACAGGTGTGCATACTTTCAGAATAACAAATCACACTCATTATGGCTGCCTTGGAGCAGAAAACCGTTTGTGTTGCGATAAAGAGGAGATGTTCCACCTCCCTCCCATTCTGGGGGGATTTCATGTACTCTGGCAGATCTGACAAATAAATGTATTCATGCTACAAACATGGACTAGCTAGCCCTAGCTAACCCATTACCCGCCACATTTACCTAACTGACCTGTACCTGACCCTGAAACCTAAAAAAACCCTGAAAACTGTTATCGTTTCAGAGCTTCACCCATAACACTTTTGTTATTCCAAACATGAATTTATTCAGCATCCATACATTCAGTTCTCTGAATTTAGCATCAGCTGATCTGTGAATCTTTGTCTAATTTCTTAAACATCCCTTTTTAAAAAACAGTTTTGTTCTGTTTACTGAAATGTCAAACCCATCTCTAGAAGTGTCAGCCACTTGTGCTTGATTCAAACGAGTCACTTCTGACTTCTGGTTTATCGCCTTCGGCTGCTGTTGAAACGTTGTAGCTTGGTTTACATGGCAGCTTTTAATATAAAGTCTTGCAAAGGATTAGAGCGTCTGGGCGTCTAAATGAGACTAAAGACTGCTATGGGAAATATTAAAACAGCAGCAAATGTGGTCTCCGTCTAAAGTGCAAAATCTGTCCCAAATTGATGTTTGCTTGACTTTGGGAAATCTCCCCAGGTCCAGTCTGATAGACCAAAAAGTACAATTTTGTTGGAGGTCTTAATGAGGCGCTATAGCCGATATGTTGATTTTTAAATCAGATGTCCTTTTTGTCAAATTAGTTGAGCTACTCATTCATTCTTTTCACATCCCTCCTGGCAACTGATGCTACCTCCAGGCAGACGTACCCATGGTTATTGTTGTAGGGAGCCAGAAAAACAAACGCCCAGCTGTTAGTCTAAGGCCCTCATGTGTTTGGTTCATATGTCCATCCATCCATCCATCCATCCATCCATCCATCCATCCATCCATCCATCCATCCATCCATCCATCCATCCATCCATCCATCCATCCATCCATCCATCCATCCATCCATCTCTCTGTCCGTCCATCCATCCGTCTGTCCATCCGTCCGTCCGTCCATCCGTCCGTCCATCCATCCGTCTGTCCATCCGTCCGTCCGTCCATCCATCCATCCATCCATCCATCCATCCATCTCTCTGTCCGTCCATCCATCCATCCATCCATAAATTTGCATTAATTTGCCAAACCACAGCTGATGCAGAAGTGAAGGAGATGTAATGACATCCACCAGAGATGGCAGTTAGTGATGTCATATCGTTTGAAATAATTTCTTTGGTTTCGTTTATCTAAGGGTGGGATAAAGATGCATTGTGTGGCTCACTGATTAAACCTCCGGTTTCCAGAGGTTTTGTTTCATCATAATGCTGCGTTACCTCATGCTGTAGAGGAGACCGAATAGTCAAACCCAGCATATGTTGATTTAATGACCGTGCAGGAGTGTATTTCACTTTAGCTTTTGAACAGCTAAGATTTTGAGCCCAGTTGCGATTGAGTCATTGACTTAACGTCAGCATTTGATGGATACTTTTTACAAATGTGTCACAGTGAGTTAAGAAAGTTGCGTTTGGGCCTAATTGGCATTTATTGGGTTAATGTTGGAGGGAAAATCTTTTCCTGTCTTGGGGGTGGGTGGAGGAACGTTGACGCTTGGAGGCTCATGAACCCACAAGTCAAACAGTAATGAAAACAGTTGTGACCTGATTTTAAGAACTACGGAAAAAGCCAGAGTTAGGAGAGGAATTTAAAGATACAGATAATAAATGACACAAAGTGGGTTTTTTGGTTGATAAAGCTGCATTTCCTTCTTTGCTTTCACCTTCCCAGACTTTTGCTGTCGCTGTATCTACTTTGACCACCCTGTCCAGTCAGAAATATCTGTCACCTCAGGGAACAAAGTGCTGCAGCCTTCTCTGCAAAGCAGGAAGTTGGCACATGACCAAGAGGTGGAAAATCTATACTCAGTTGCATAATATAGCCTATCTTTACCTCACATGAACTCTGAGAGGTCCTGGCAGCTGTAAGCAAGCAGTGCTGGAGGGCGGGAGTTTGTGTGCTGTTAACCAACTGTGTGTGTGTGTGTGTGTGTGTGTGTGTGTGTGTGTGTGTGTGTGTGTGTGTGTGTGTGTGTGTGTGTGTGTGTGTGTGTGTGTGTGTGTGTGTGTGTGTGTGTGCTATGAGTGTGAGCTCTGTGCTTCTTGCAGCCTGTATTTGCAGGATGGTACTTCGGGACCGGCGGCTGTTTGAGGCCGCCCTTGACAGTGAAACAAAGTACAGCAGAGTCAAAATGACCCCCACTAAAAAAAAAAGCACAAGGATCAAAGTGGAGCAGAGTTGAGTGAGTTAGAGAGACCGAGGCCAAGCAAGGCTCAGGGTTAGACGCAAACACAACTCTGTGGCTTCTCCTCTTGGCTCTGGTTGCTAGCGACTACCATCCCAACTACAGCTGCAGCTAGCTCTGTGAGTGAGTTTACATCTAAACTTTCTGCTCTGTTCAGGCTCAGAGAAATTGCGATAGGATTAGTGTGTGTTACATGGAAACTTGTATGTTTGACTGGAAAATTCAGTGCAGTTTGAGGATTTCATGTCATCACGTCAATATGAGAGACAGATGGGCCAGAATTATCTCTACTCAGTGAGCTCATGCAATGAGACAATTGCTGCTCGTGAAACACTTTGTAAACTCCCCCTCCAATGCCAGACTCAACTCATCCCCGTTTTCTTCTTGACATGTCTATCCAGACCTGAGCCCAAGTCCTAAACGAGCTCTTGTTGTGATGTGATGGCCTGTAGCTGTAATGGCGAGGGTGCTGGTCTTTTGTTGCTGCATTCTGTTAAAACAGGACATGAAGGCAACTGACCCACTTGCAGATGGTTGTCCGACTTGTCAAGCAGCTGTTCGTCTCCATGGTAACTGACAAGTTCAGTGAAACCTAAAACCGACCATCACCAACAGAAATAAGGAACAATCATCTCTTCTATTTAAAGCAACGGATAAAACCAAGATTTTGGTGTCTATAGGTACCATCACAGAATGTATTGAGGGCTGCTCCTCAAAAATAGGACATTTTAACAATAACAGGCCAGAAAAAGATTTCTTCCGTCTTGCTTTCAGGCCTTTGCTTGAGAACACAAAACTAAAGCAAAGTCTCACTGGACTGGGAACGTTGGTGACTTCACTAGAACCTCACTGAGTTGGTGCGTACAACCTTTTAGCTACAAAATCATACAATATAGACTCATATAAAAGACAAAAAGCTACAAAATACATAAGAATAGACTCATAAAACAAAATTCAGTATGAAGACAAGTTGGGTTTATATCCTTGTTTGTTAATGCAGCCAACTGCACAGCAAGTCGTTACGATTTTACGGTAAATCCAAGCAAATAAAAGCGATATAAGGCTATAAACTAGCTTGTTTTGGAGTTTTAAAGGACATGTTTTATCATGGCTAAAGAGGCGTTCTCATGAGTAGCGTGACGTCATGTGCAAGAGGTCCAAGCGCAAATATTCCAGCAGAGTAAACTGCATAAATCCAAGCCACATAAAATAGAAGAACAAGAGCAAAATAAACAGATTAAAGGTCCTATGTGTGAAATTCATAGAAATCATAGTAAAAAATATGACTCTTTAGCGCCATGCAGTTCAGCGTAAGTATTGCAGCTATGGTGGCCCACACAAAAAGGCAACAACCTCCAGCATTCACTCCAGCCATCTGGTCTGTTCTTTATAACTAGCTTGAGTTGGATAGTATAATCAATTTCCAATCCCTTTAGCCTAGCCCACACAAACCACGCCTACAAAATGCTGTGCTACTTGTACTTGGTCTAAATAATATCTGGTCTTCTTGGTACATCCCTAGTAATTAGGATATTAGCATAGCTTCTATTGTATTATGTCTTCTGTTGTAGCTTTTGACGTATTGCAGCTTCTGTATGTTGTTGAACCTTCTGGGCCACCGTACAAATGTCGTAGTTTCAAAAGTGTCTCAATTAGTTCACCAACATTTCCCTAAGTTGCGTCACATTTCTTGTGCTTTCTGACAAAAACAATCATGTTTAGAGCTGTTGTACATGAGTTTCTAAGACACCATTAACTTTTGTTGCCATAGATCTTCACCAATAAGCATCGACTCATACTGAATGTTTAAAGAAGCCAGACCATGCTATTTTAAAACTGTGAGAGCAAAGGTAGGCACAATGTATGATAAAATCTTACCGTTGGCACTATTGAGATTTCATTTTATCTTAAATATTAGTTATTTTTGTCAGCCTGACTTTATAGGCGAAAATGAAACGGTCAGTTTCAGTAAAGCTCCTCCTACGCTTGTTTTGCCATGTCCTAACGCCGGTTTGACTCCCGGTGTCTGCAGTAATTTATTTAGCCAGCTGAAGCAGATTTCATTTATTTATATTTTAGTTTTGATTATTTTCTGCAAAATATTTTGTGTCTCTAAAGATCTTTGAATTTGGTCGTTTCCAAGCAGCTTTTTAGTTGATTTACTCTGCTCACCTCACATGAACTCACACTGGCTAAAGAAACAAGAACTTAGTCCTTATATTTTAAACAGTTTACCAATAAAGGGTTGAAAACATAATACTGGCAAGTGTAGCTAAAAAGGTTACTGCTAAGACCGGGAGTTGAACCGGTGTAAGGTCATAGCAGAACAGCATGCAAGGTAGGTGCTCTAACCACTAACCCACCAAGTCTGTTATAGAACATCAGTCCCCTAAGACACATGTCCTGTGCTGCCATTAAATGCGTCTTTGTGGACAGGACACATCGTTTTTATGGTGGTGTTTTGTTCCCAATGCAGAAGTAATTAGAATATCCACTCTGGTACCGGTGGAGGTTTAAAGCAGTCGTCTGTGACATGAAGGTCAGATTCTCACCTGCAGCATGAAATCAACCGCTCTATGCTCGCAAAGTGGGCGTTAGTGACCTACGTCCAGGGGAGGTGGGTTCCAGATCCGAGACTAGCTTCGGGGGGAGGAGAAAGGCCTGATGATGCACTTGGTTTCCATCGAGCCATCTGCAGGCTTTTCCAGAAAATCTGAAAACGTGCAGCTGAGACAGGAAGATGCATGAATGCAGTCAGAAATGGGTTTGGGGTATTTTTCATGAGAAATATCAATGTTGCATGGTAATAAGCTCCTAAAAGTGGATTTTCCATGACATGGTTCCTGTAAAACAACTTGGCTAGAGTTTCAAAAATGATCAAGGCTATAGGCTTTTTACCACACAGCCATTTTTACACGTTACACACTGATGCAGAATTCATGAACTCTAGACGTTCAGAACTATTTAGATTCCTTCCAGAACCAAGACCTCCTGGAGTAGTTTTTAAGAAAAAGACGACTTCAATAGAAGACACTCGTAGATCTGACGGACCTTCTGTAGAACATGAGTTCAGACTCACTTCCCCCCTTTCTCCTTTGCATTGGCACACCTGACTGTTGGCGTTTCCTTGCCAGAGTTAAGGCTCATTTGGGGACCACAAGTTGCATGCGGCCAGGATTTGAAGATTTATGATGAAAGTGAATGGGAATGCTGTGGGCGGGTGTGCAGAGGTGAATGTTATGGTGCTGTTTTTAAAACTTGAAGGAACTAAATGTCTCAAGATTTGTGAAGATGAGAGAAACATGAGCAGTTCCTTTCTCATTTCACTCTCAGATCATAGAAAGAAATGCAGCACATTGGGAACAATGAGTGAAAAAGTAAATACAGCTTTTTATTTCTTATAACAACATGATTTGTTTGACTTTCTCTGTATCAATCAGCAGGGTACACAGTTAAACGGACTTGAAGTATATTCGAGAAAGCCTCTTTACAGCCGAGGCTGTTTGTATTCTCCTTTTCTTTCCTTGGAAGCAGACCATGATTAAAACAGATGATATAAGCATATTGTATTTCCAGGGGACTGGGAGGAATGCAAATGCATCAGAACCATATTATACCAGTTAGAAACAGTGTGTGTTGCCAAGCCTCTGGTTACAGGAGATGGTATACATAGTTACTCAGAGGAGACCTGAGTCCCCAAAAAGAGCCAGAATCCCACAACAGGAGAGAAAATGCAACACTGCATGACTGCGTTTGACATTTCATCGGATACAGACGCCTCGGCTACAGCAGGAGGCTGATTTTCTCCCCGTGAACAGCCTCACAGAGGAAGCAGCAGAAATACTCTCTGCATATGTGCGTAGAGCATCTCAGAATCCGTTTGGCATTTTTGTTGTGAGGGAAGCATGTTGCTGGTGGGACTTTGGACTGCACAATCCCTCTTCTGTTAAAACAATGCGCCAGTTGTCCTCCCTAACCTAATTACTCCCTCCAGGGGGAGAAAGGCAACAGCACCAAATCCCATAGTTAGGGAGCTCTGATCCGGGCCTTGCTGTAAGAAAAGGCCTCATTCATCTTTCTCCCCTCCGTCCAGCACACGCACACTTACACACACGCACGCACACACTTACACACACGCACACACACGCACACACACACACACACACGCACTGTTTTTTAGGTGGGGCCAGACAGAAGCTAATCGGGGCCTTATGTATCCTGATACATCTCTTGTTTTTCCTGCTGCTGTAACATTTTCTAGTTGCTGTATAGTAGAATTTGAATTTGAACGATTCAGGTTCCAATTCTAATTCCTCGTTTCGATTCTGGTTCCTATCGATTACCAATTCCGATTCGTCCAAAAGGCAGGGTAGGGTCCAAAAACATGTTTTAAATGAGCCATCATGCAATTTTAAAAATTAAAACTCTCAACAGACTAAATATTGCAGAAAAGCAAAAAATAATCTCACAACTTTGCGTGTTGAGAGTTATTTATTTATATCGCATCGGCTCCTAGTGGGTGGAAGTGGAGATCAGCTGCATCTGACTGTTGATTCTCCGTGCGTTTTTATTTCTGCAGTGAGACATGAAAACTCACCTCACTCCGCCTGGAGTTTGTTCTTCAAAACTCGTATTAAATCCATGGGGTTAACGTATTTTAATGAGCTTCCTCTGTGCGGTAATTTTTGTTGCCGGATGCAAAATTGACATCCCTTTCACAGAGTAAAAGTTAGTCAGACGTGTTTGTTTACATTTTTGCCGTGGCGCACCTGCACAGTGTGAGAGAAGAGGGGGGAGCCGAGACGGTCTCTGCGGGCTGCAGTAGGAGCGACAGGTCAGCTGGTGTGATCGCCTCTGAAAGGCATTGATCAAAATTTGCACATCAAGTTTTTTTCTGGTCAAAGCCACACTTTAGAACGCCTCCGCAGCTTCATATTTTCATTGATTGTGCAGTAACGCAAACACTTCCAGCGGATACTTCCGGTTGGCGGACTGGGCATCGAAGCTAGGAATCGAAATTAAAATACTTGAACGTTTCCGGGAAAAACTGACAGTCCCAGTTCCAATCGATGCTCGATGCCCAACCCTACTGTAAATTTACCAATGCTGCAACTGCATCTAAAGAGAGTTTTGTATTTTCTACTGCAGATCGATGCTTGTTAGGCATGTGAAGATTAACCAGATTGTTTTAATTCACAGATGTGAATGTGCAGAGGAGATGCCATTTTGGAATTAAAATTGAGTTATATCGGTTATATCTTTTATGGCTGTGAACTAATAAAATCTGAACCATTTAATTGTGGTTTTCCTTTGTTTCTGCATTTATATTTACTAAACATTGGCCCAACACCTGAAAGATGAAGCCAGCACAAACAAATATACCTGTTAGGGATTTTCTCAATCAACCTACCCGGAACTGAGGAGATAAGAGAGAGACAATGAACCACACATGTAACCGTTTGCAAAGGGTGACAGACCAACTCAGGACAGAGTGTAGTCTGCCCCGAGCGGCTGCCAGCAGAGTTTATTTAAAGTATGAAAGTATGACATAAGGCAGTGGGTGTGTTTATGTGATGTGTGTGAGAGTGTGTGTGTGTGTGTGTGTGTGTGAGATGAGGAGCAGAGGAAATAGAGTAAAGCAGTACAGGACATAGAAATTCTATAACAATACCCCTAGAGGCTGACTCCAGGGATTAGGTCCATGGAAATGGATAGGATATTGTCCTGACTTAAAAACAAAAATACCCTTGAGATGATTTTACTAGGTGTTTTCCTGAGGGACATGACAGTGTCAATCTGTGGTCTCCGGGTCTGCAGCTGTGTACTATTGTGGAATTCACACAGAGGGAGATGGGTTTTCATTTAATCCAAGCGTTTTATTTCCAGGTTAAAGTAATGGCTCACGAAAATTACTTATATTTGATAAAAAATGGCATCTCAATAGTGCCAACTGTCATACTTTATCATATAATGTGGCTATCATTACTCTAGAAGGTGTAAAAAAGTATGATACAGGTCCTATAAATTCAAAGTTTTCCACCTGATTCTGGATTCTTTAAAGATCACGTGATTGGGCCAAAGTTCCTATCATGTGATCGGATTGGACAATCCCTTATAAAAACTTTTACATTTCTTTTTTATTGTTTTTTCTTTGGCATAATGAACTGAACTCAATGCACTGATAGATAGGTTCAATTGGAATGTTTGCATGCCTCTTGTAATATGGTGCTATATAAATAAACAGAATTGCATTGAATATTGAAAATAAGCTAAAAGATTTTAAGAATTTTCTTTCTGTTCTCCTTTAATGTTTGAAGGTTGTAGTTTAAAATAAAAAGTATGTATCCACAACAGTTATATAATGTTTGACATGTTCAACTTTTGAAAACAAATCTTTAAATGAAAAACAACCTTCTGATATTTTCAAATCTCACAAAAACTACCAGGAAATATTATTGATCTTTTACATAGTGATATGTTGATATTGAATGATGAAAAACAATATTGTGATAGGATTTTTTTACCATATCGCCCAGCCCTACTTTCATCCCTTTTTGCCACTGGGACTTATTGAAAACTTTATTACGGCGACTACAGACAAGGATGTCCTCGGAAGGACAGAGTTTTGTGTTTGTGTGTGTAGTTGTGTTGAGGCTTGGTAGTTGTGTTGAGGCTTGGTAGTTGTGTTGAGGCTTGGTAGTTGTGTTGAGGCTTGGTAGTTGTACTGAGGCCTGGTAGTTGTGTTGAGGCTTGGTAGTTGTGTTGAGGCTTGGTATTTGTGTTGTGGGTTGGTAGTTGTGTTGAGGTTTGGTAGTTGTACTGAGGCCTGGTAGTTGTGTTGAGGCCTGGTAGATGTGTTGAGGCCTGGTAGTTGTGTTGAGGCCTGGTAGATGTGTTGAGGCCTGGTAGATGTGTTGAGGCCTGGTAGTTGTGTTGAGGCCTGGTAGTTTACGTTTAGAGATTGTTGCAGTACCGTTCTGTTGGATTTAGACTGTCTGGGTTTAAACGTCCTAAGAAGAAATGTTTTATCTATCGCTGCTGAAATCCTCTTGTCTCAGAGGAACCTGGTCATGTGACTGAAATGTCTCTATGCAATTCAAAATAGCCACCACAATAATTGATCATGGCCAACACATAAATGGCTAGTTAGTGTTTCAGATCTTGAAACAACATTTCCCTGGCTAGTAACTGTTATACATACCATGTATTCAGGCACTAACAGATCAGGAAGTACTAGTTAGTTGGAGGAAGGGGAGGGGCAGGATTTGGATTCTTACTCATTAATATTCATGATATGCAAACATCTCACCTCTGATTGGCTAACAGCAACACCACTCTTCCGCTGCCTGCATTCACTCTTCTTTCATTGATGTTTCATCTCCACAAATAACACAAGTCTGAATGTGTTCCGCCATGTTGTGAAGTTGCTAATGCTAATGGTTAGCTTCTACTAACATTTGAATGGATGAAATTCTTTTTTTTTCTTTTTTTTCCATGTCCGGCTGTATAGCAATCAGAATTTAATTATTTTTCATCAAATTACAGTATTGTTCCCTTCACTTGGTAAAATGGGTCTTTGTAGTTAAATTCATAACTCCAGCAGACCTGATATGTCATGGATTTGTTGTGCTTCGTCACTTTGAACCTCAGTCAGTGCCTCCTGTGCTCACACGTTTCCATATTTTTAAGCAACAAGCTCTCCTTAAAGGCGTTTCTGCAAGCTTTTAATGAATGTTAATGGGATGCAAACCGAAGTTTCAGGAAACTGTTAATTATTTTTTCAGTCTGACTTCTCATATATTTGTTCCTTTCTTTGCCCTTGGTTTTGTTTTTTTTCTTATTCACTTGATTTTTGCCAGGAGATGTCCTCCACTATCAGGACTGGCACAGACAAGCACACGTCTTTCACAGATCTGCCTCTGGTTGGTGCTTTGAGCTTTCATTTAAGAACCGTAGAACCTCACACGCCGCCAGGGAAACATTAACGTCGTAGAGCTGAGGTTAAAGCTTGGATACTTGGCTAGTTTAGAAATAAAGGTAGGAAGGCCGTGTAGACGTCAGTGTGTGCTCAGACCTGCAGGCTGAGACAGTGGGGGTTGTGAGTTAGGAATGGCGGTAAAGCATTTGCATAAAGGCCAGGGCAGCATGCCCAATGGTGGAAAAGGCTGGCATCACGCCTTTCAGACTGGCAGAGAGAGGGAGACAGAGAGAAAGAGGGGGTGTAGTCAATAGTGCATCCCTTGTTCAGAAAGAGGAGGTCCCTAGCTGTTGGCAGGAGAGCAGGCCAAATCTTTAGTTTGATTGTGTGCTAGATTGGCCCTTTATTTGTCTGATTGCAAAGCATTCAACGCTGCTTTAGAAGTGGGCTTTACTTCTCTGGGGCTTTTATTCAGCTGAGGTTTTTTTTTCCTGTCTTGGCCTGTTCTGTGATTGTCTCCACACATATGTCCCTGAACTGAGGCTCAATGCAATCAGTGCATCATGCAGTTTGGGAAAGTTTCTGACCTCTTAGTGTCTACTCGCCCCGCAGCCGCTGAGGTTATCGTTGATTTGAACCTGAAGCCACATCCTGAAAACGCAGTCTGTCTGTTTGAGTTCAGCCTTTTTGACGCGGCGTTTCCACGAGCCACCGCACTGCTGCTCCCCTCATGCCGCCTGTGGTTCCAGCAATGTGACAGTAGCAGGGAATGAAAGGGGCAATTATCTGTGTGGACATGTTGTTTCTGCCCTTTGGTCCATAAGTAATGCGTGCAGAGCCTTTTTCTCCACATCTGTTGCTGCTTGTGGTTGTTATGACCCCTGAGTGTGTGATGCCTGCAAACTCCCCATGACCATAAACCTCAATAGAGCCGCATGGGCACTAACTACCCGTGGTACCTCGCTGTTGGGTTTTTACCTGTTTAACTAACCCTGACCCAGTCACAGTCAGACTGGGATGAGGTAAATGTTTGCTGATTGAAGTTAGTGTTTAGGAGAAAATGTCAGATCCTTTCAAACGGTGAACGGAGTTAATCAGAAAGAGTTTCTGCATCAATATTAAAGCTGGAAAGTCAAATATTATTCTAGAAAAACAGAGAAAGCACAAAACGTTCACCATCAGAAGTGTGTGAAAGGGAAACGGAATGTTCTTTTGTCACTGGAACAAAGCAATAAAATAAAACAAAATCTAAAGGTAAAAGAAATGTTTTCAGTCTACTAGAAAATGTTTCTGTTGTGGTAACTTACTACACTAATCCATCACATCCATTAAAAACCCAAAGAACCCTCCAGAAATCCTCCGAGGCCGATAAACCGTCCTGAGTTGTTTTCTTAAATATTTAATTTGTCAGATTCAGTCTCTCTAGCAAAGGCCTTAATCTGATTTTATCTGTGATTTTAATCGTAAAGGTTTGATTTTTATTCCTAGTTTGTCTTTAATCCCCTCCTGCTGGGTTATTTAAATTAGACCGTGCACTCGTAAGGGAACCTTTTTCATTCAACGGTAATTTCTAAAATTAATAATAAAACATTTTCTGATATCAGGTTTAATTTTCTGCAGCCTCGTGGTTTCAAACTCACATTGTAATTATTGTAATAACAGGTATAAAATCCTTCATTAAACTGTACATTTTTATATAAGCTTCATTTTAAAGAATCATGATGAAAAAAAATCATAAATAATTTAGGTAAATGCATTTTGTTCAGATTAACTATTTTACTATTAATGTTGACATTTGAGGTAAGAAGTAGAATGTTTTTGTTATTTATAAAAAATAAAATATTTCAATTAAAATAATACAAAGTTCCTTTTTTTGTTGAAAATTTCTCAGGAGATCAGGAACGAAGAAGAACAGATTTATCTTCCATCTGAGCTCTTCTCTATGTTCAGATCAGACTTTTGAAATGTGAACTCCTAAAGTGAAACCCGGTCGGTAAACCTGAGGAGGAACGAGGATGTCGGAATGCTACGGCTGTTCCAGGACCAGGAGGCGATTAAACAAAGGGTTCTGGAGAGGCTTTTACTGGGTACAACTCAGCAGCAGCGTCCAAGAACTTAGGGAACTTCCTTCAGACTTTCACAATAAAAGTCATTTTTACTTGCTTTTTAATTTTAAATGAACTTCTGGTCTTTTCCCCTGTAACATATAGACATCTTAATCTACATGTTTCTCTTTGACTGGATAATATTTTGAATTTATTTAGATTTTATTTATTCCACTTTATTCATGACGATTTGAAAATTACTTTGTAAATATTTAGACCTTTTTCAACATTTACATGCTGATCTCACATTTTAACCTTAAGTGGATAAAAATCTTCCTCCTCTTAGTTTTCCCTCTGATTGGCTCTGAGTAGGTTTGCTTGTAGATCACGTAGATTATAATCTAATCTGACAACAACCAAAAACTGTAAGGAGATCTTGTAAATCCAGGTAAACGTGCACCTGCAGTGAAGCGAGGGTGGAGGTGCAGTCATGTTCTCCCAAAGCATCCACAGACCAAACGTTTCACACAACAAAGCTGAAAAAGCGCTTGTGTCACCGCGCTGCCGGGTTATCGACCGCTAACCGACAGACATCAATGTGTCGGGACTGAAAACACGGGTGTGTTGTTTCAGCTCACTTCTTTCTCCTGCCGGTGTGAACGGCTGACTTTGGCATTCACACTCCTCTCTCTGAAAAGAGCAGCAAAGCCCTACAGCTTTGCTGAGCAGCAAGTTACCACATGAACCTGAAGACCCTTTTCATATCGGGCCATGTGGACATTTAAAAACCAAAAAGGCCGCTCTGCTTTGAGCTCGTAAGCGTGTGTGATGTAGGTGCGCCGGACGGAGACGATCAAAGATAACGTGACACGGAGCCAAGGCTCAAACATCCAACCCTTCATGTGATGGGATGTTCGAAGAACGGTTTCATCAAACATGGATCAGCATCCACCAGAGCAAAAAGTGGGATCAAAGGGAATGGCTTTGTTAAATTCATTTGTTTATTTCCGGCCACCGTGTTTACCGTCACAGAGAACATGAGCACCCGCCCAACGCTGCTAACTGGTTTTATTTAGATGATTAAAGCCGTCGTTTCACGTGTCTGCTCCACAGCAGCAGGCGGGCCTCAGAAGTCAGGTCTGCACACCTTTACCACCTCAGAAACAGATGTTAGAAAAATAACACCTCCTCATCAGCCTGTGGGTGTTGAGTGTCGTTAGATTTCAGGAACGTCAGCTGGTTCTGTTTGTGTTCTGGTTTTGGGGTAGCTTTTGGGGGCCCAGATGACTCTCAGGTGGGCAGCGGAGCATTTCTGTGCCTCCCTGTCAGCCTAACGGACATGTTAGCATGCAGCCAGGAAACTGAGTGGAGAGCTGAGCTCCGTGGATCACCGGGAACAGAAGGGACGTGTTTTGTTGGACCCTCACTTTGTATTGAAGTTGTTTCTGTTTGGTCGCAGGAATATGAAAAGAAAAAGTTGTTCCCATCATCTCCCTAAAACTTTCTGGACTTTCACAAAGTTCCACGTTTTACCACAAAACGGATTTTCTCTGGAAAATCATCTGAGACCAATAAAAGATCCTGGACTAGATGAACCCAGCTGCGGCCCGTCTCCCTCACACACACTCTTTATTCCTCCCCCGTCCCGGCCTGGCTGTGTGTCAGCAGTCTGAGCCGGGTGGTGGTGGTGGTGGGGGGCGGGGTCAGGGACGCTCAGCTGGGCGGGAGAGGACGCAGAGCTGCGCTAATGAAGGGCCCGGCAGCTGGGAGGCCCTCGGGTTATGCAGACCATGGCTCTAATTGGCCTGATGAGATGCAGCGTAGTCACGGCGAGGTCAGGCACCACAGGACGGAGACGCCTGCTGCCGGGTCGGCAAGCGCAGAAAAGTTTGGATTTCTGTGAGTTTGGGGAGTTTTCCCAAAGTGAGCACTGAGAAGTCAAGTCACGCTCCGTTTCCGGCTGTTTGGGATTGAAATTCCAGCTTCAGCGTTTTAAAACTGAACAATGGAATGATTTAATTTTAAAAAATATACAAAAGTTGAATCAGTGGCACCAGCATGTGTGTGAGTGAGTGTGTGTGTGTCTGTTTCTCTCTCTCTCAATGTGTGTGTGTCTGTTTCTCTCTTGTGTGTGTGTTTCTCTCTGTCTGTATGTCTGTGTGTGTGTGTGTGTGTGTCTGTGTGTATTTGTGCTTGTGTGTGTGTGGGTTTGACGACGATCCCAATCAATTACCCCCCCCCCCCCACACACACACATTATTATTATATCATGGTGTAAAAACCAGATTAAAGGTTATTTACCTCCACAGCTCAGATAACCTCTGGTCTGTTTACAACCACCTGACAACACGGTAACCTTTTATTATGGCTTTTAGATTTTTAATGTGTAACGTGTGTGTGTTTATATTTCATATTTAACTAAATAAATATAGTTCTACATTTTTATTTAATGTGGCAAATGAACATAAATGAATTGGACTGCTTTTGTGTAAAATGGTGCGTTTCTGACTTGGATTATTATATTTCATATCCATAAACTCGTGTATAAATGTGTTTTAGACTGCTCTGTTTACTGTTTATGGAGCTCAAATGCAAAAGGACTTTTTTCTGTGAAGCTGGCAGCCGGGTCCTCTCCGTCTCACTCAGACGTGCAGCGAATAATAAAATAAAATCCTGTCTTTTGTCCTGGAGATGCTGCTTTATTCAGCCTCTGCTGTGTAGAAAACACAGGAGCGTCTGTAATAATTACTGATGAAAAAGTGAAATCAAACGGATTTTACTGATGTTTGACACCGTGCTGGAGGTGATGCAGTGATCAGACTCAGCCCAGAGGTTCCAGATGTTCAGGCCTTTTCAAGCCTGTCCTCTCTGGAGTTATTATAAAAACGGTGGAATCTGCCTTTAATGTGCTTTCGTCATCCCTGTCAGACGCCCTGAGAGAACAGGAGCGACGCCGCGTTTTTAATTGTCTTGGCTGAGTTTTAGGAACTTACTAAGGCGGGTTTTATTTTTTATCTCCTGTTGGTGGAAAACCATCCCTCTCTACCTGCTGCTGGTGAATCTTTTACCTGTCCGCTTCGGGTGTTTGTTTTAGTTTGAACACGTGACCCATAAACGGGAATCATCGTGGTTAATGGTTGGAAATGGGCTCGGATCGAAGCGAATATGGACGTCATTTCATTTCCGGGTGACTTTGTGTCTTATTAGCGCTAAATGAGCAGAAAGTCCGCATTTTTACGCAGTTGTGGCGCAGCGGGTTTAGCGCAGACTCCTCGATGCGCTTTTCTCCGTTTGGAGTCAGATTTGTGAGTGGAGACATCTGAGGGTTAAATGGTGCCTGCATGGGTCCCTCACCGAGCTTTAGCGCAGCGCGCAGGCCGAGCCTCCTGGCTCTGCCGGAGGCCCCGAGGTTCTGTCCGGTTCCCCTCACTAGAACCGGGTTCTGCAGCGCAGGGACCACATCCGGGTCTCTCTTAGCTTTGACTTGAACATAAATAAAAGCAGAGCTCCTTCCTCCTCCAGCAGCTCTGATCTTTTTCTCTAATTCATCCCAAAGATGAGATGAATGAAAGACACTGGATTATAATCCTTTAATCCTGACGCAGCTTTGAGCTTTATTAGTAAAACACTTTTCACTGTTTCTGTTTTATTGAAGGAAAGTTTTCTCCCGAGCTTCATCTTCATGTGGATAAAAGTCCACCCAGTCCCTTTTCATCCTCCACACAGCTAGATTCTTTATTTAATGAGAGGTTTGATTTGAAGTCATTCTGAAAAGAGCAGAGCGGCTCTTATAGGTGGATTTCCAGACTCCTGGATCAGATGAACATTTGTGAAGGAAATGATCATTTTAAAAAATACTTTAACTGAAAATCTTTTTTTATTATTATTATTTTCTGCATCTAAAGTGAATTAATCACAGATTGAAACCCAAAGTGTTGGCACGTTTCTTTGGTGTTTGTTGATGTTTTGTAGTAAAACCTTCTAATAAAAATGTTCCTTAGCGCTGTACCAAACATGTTGAAGATAATCATTAATATTTATATGAACCAGAGGGTTAGGGACGTAGAGGGGGTGATGATAAGGTTTCACGTAGGGCTGATTTTTCCACCTACATCCTCTGAGAGTCGGCGTGTGTCGGGTTTGGAAACGGGACTTCTTTAGATTTGAGGTTTTGGACGATAAAGGTTTTAAAATGACATCAGGTCTATAAAGTAGGGTCTGTTTGGGATAAATATGTGGTCAAAGTATATGGATCAGATTTATGTCATGGGAGTAGTCGGAGCCATAGATCAGTTGTGGATAAAAACGTGCTGATGTGATTATTTGGATGTGGGGCGACTTTGGGGATCTCTCCATAGAGCAGGTGTAGCTCCGAATGACCATGATGAAGTATTCCCTGAACTCTCCCTGGAGGAGCCGGATTCAGGATTTGGTGCTTCGACACCGATGCCCTTGCTTTATCTCCTGCTTGTTTTGCAGTTTGAAGCATCTGAAGCCATTCCTGCCACCTTCCCCCTCTTTTTCTTTTGCACCGTTCTGTAACCACTCTGCTGTTTGTGAATCAGCCGTGTTTCGGTGCCGTGTGTGTGGAGAGAGGAGCGTGGCTGGTTTCTGCCTCTTTGTTTGCTGTGGTAAACCGGCGAGCAGCTGCCGGCGGTGGAGGGGTCTGCAGGGACTCTGGAGCTGCGCGTCCTCGCTTTGCCATCCTCTGCCAAGGTGGCATTGTGTGAGCGGAGGGGAGGCAGAGGAGCGCAGCACAGGAAGTAGAGTGGGGGAGACGAAGTGACGATGGCGGCGGCCATAGTAAAGATGGAGGCAGCCTGAGGACTGAGGAGAAGATTTGCTCCCCTGAACTTTGCCCCGTGTCGGGGTGGAAACTTGTCGATTTGGCTCTCTCACACCCCCACCTGCTCCCCCACCATCCATCCATCCATCCCTCTCCTCTCCTCCTTTCTCTGTCTGCATGCTGCACCCCTCACCCCTTCTCCTCTTTCCCTCCCTCCCAACCCTCTCCTCTTTCCCTTTTCCCCTCCCTTTCAGCTCTTGAAGCGAAAGCATTGGCTGAGCTGCGGGCATCTCGTTGCCAAATAGGTGGGCCTTCTCCTGGCGCTGGCAGAGGCTCAAGCGATGGTTAGGGAAAGAACGCGGAGAGGACGAGAGACGGCCAGCGAGAAGCAGAAAGAGAGAGAGAGAGAGTTGGAGAGAAAAGGGGAAAAAAGAAGCAGCACTCGGCTTTGCCAGCGGTCGTATGCGCTCGTCCAACATTGATTCATTCGGCTCTGTTTTTTTTTCTTCTATTCTGTGCTCTGCTCTCCCTGCCCCCCCCCCCATCAGTGTGTGTGTGTGTGTGTGCGTGTGTGTGTGTGCGCGCGTTAGCCGGGCCAAGGGATCAGAAAAGACACCAATTACACTTTTCCAAGGATTTTTTCCAAGATTTTAATATTTTTACATTTTTTGAGAATTACAAAGGATTTTTGGTTTTACGTGCACTGACCACAACAGATGAAGACTTCTGCTAACCGAGTCCCAAACTCTTCAAAAATGTGTTTTTATTTTTGGGTTAGTTTTGAGCTGCTTTGAGTTTCTTCCTCCCTTTTCTTGTCTTTCGTTTGAACTTTGCACCTTTTAGTGAGCAGCCTATTCTGCTAATTATTTTTTTACGTCTTCCATCCAAGTTTTTTTTTTTTATCTTCTAATTCTCCACTCCCTGCCAATCCAGCTCCTGCTTTACATCGGGGAGCGCGGGAGGAACTGAAAGAAAAAAAACAAAAACTGGTGCAGGAGATTTTTTTTTCACTTTAAACGCGGTGCCAAATTTATGATGAGAGTGCAAAATGGTAACTACCAGGCCGTCTGTCTTCCTCTAGCAGTGTGGTGATTTCTTTCTGCTTTCAGTTTGTTGTGGAAATGTGAGTCTGGTTGGAGCTCCCGTTTGTTATGTAGGGTAGCGCAGATAGGAAATGTGATGGCTGATCTTTTAGCAGCGCATTTCAACAGCGGTCTTGTGGCGACAAAGCTTGGCGGCGGCGAGCGGCCGATGTGTGGCAACCCTGGCACGGGAACGCTGTGGCGAGATCTGGGCTTTGTTGCCCAGAGATATGTAGTGAAGGTATTACGGTGCTCCAGAATGTTTTTTTTTTTTAACCACAGAGAACTGGGAGCACAACTTGGCTCAGCATTTCTTTACTTCCTGCTTTGTGGTTTTTCTGGTTTTGGATGTTTGCTTGTTGTGTTTGAAAAGATAAAAAAACAGCATTTGTTGAATTTTTGTGTGTGTTTGCATGGTTGTTCAGAATTAAGTGTAAAAAAAATTCACATTTAACTCAATAAATATTTACATTTCTTTAAAATAATAATTGATCATTTTTAAACATTTATTTTCATCATGTCCCTCCTTTATTGAAACCAGCTGCTCTCTTACATATTAAAAGCGTCTCTAACAGCCAATATTTTTCTTTTTCAGGATGAATTTCATCCCTTCATCGAGGCCCTCCTACCCCATGTCCGTGCCTTCTCCTACACCTGGTTCAACCTGCAGGCCCGCAAACGCAAATACTTCAAGAAGCACGAGAAAAGGATGAGCAAGGATGAGGAGCGTGCAGTGAAGGACGAGCTGCTGGGGGAGAAGCCAGAGATCAAGCAGAAGTGGGCCTCGCGCCTGCTGGCCAAGCTTCGCAAGGACATCCGGCCGGAGTTCCGCGAGGACTTTGTGCTCACCATCACGGGGAAGAAGCCCCCGTGCTGCGTGCTGTCCAACCCCGACCAGAAGGGCAAGATTCGCCGTATCGACTGCCTCCGTCAGGCCGACAAGGTGTGGCGACTGGACCTGGTGATGGTCATCCTGTTTAAGGGAAGCCCCCTGGAGAGCACGGATGGCGAGCGGCTGGTCAAGTCGCCCCAGTGCTCCAACCACGGCCTGTGCGTCCAGCCGCACCACATCGGGGTGACGGTCAAGGAGCTGGATCTCTACCTTGCCTACTTCGTCCACTCACCAGGTACGTGGTGTTAACAGGTTACACAGTTTATTGGTTCAGATTCACACACACTTTAAGATTTGAGTCACACATCATCCCCCTCTCTCTGTACCAAACGGACACGATGCCAAGATTTAATCAGCCCAGTCTGGACTGTGAGGAAGACCAGATCTTGACATTTAATGGAACACTTGGTGCATTACACCCCCCACCCCCCTCCCAGAAAACAGCAGAACTATCTTTCTGATAGATGTTTCTATCTGCACTTAAGAGATTCGGAGAGTTTGGAAGTCGGGCTTAAAACCCATGTTTACTAAGAGATGTGTTTGCGTTGGGACATTTGTTCAAGCATTTGTGTGCAAATTTGCCTAAATCCGAACGTGCATGTTTCCCAGTGCCATCTGTAAACAAAAGCATCTGCAAGTTTATCTGTACGTGCACGCACGTACGTCCGCATGCACGTGAGAGGCAGTTTGTCATGTGTCTGTAATCCCCGTCGCGTTCGATAGACCGATGTGTGTGTGTGTGTGTGTGTGTGTGTATGTGTGTGTGGTGGTCTGGAGAGTGCAGTGACAGCTGGCCCGGTCCCAGGTAGTTTAGGAGGGAGGAGGGTTGGTGTGTCTGCAGTCTCCTGGTCTCCTCAGCCCATCGCCACACACACAGAAATGTGACTTGTCTTTCCCTTTGCAACTAAAAAAATTAAAGAATTAAATAATTATTTAAGTGCTTTTTAAATATTTAAATTTGTTTAAATTTAGACCCCCCAAAAAAGCTAAATCTTCGTGAGAGATGCATTTTTTTAAAGAAATTAGATTTAATAAAAAAAAAATTGCAACAAATAAAATGCCACGAAGAGAGAATTGTTTATAGTGTTTTAGACATTGAAAATATCCAATAATTATTCAAATGTGCTTTAAAAATAGAGAAAATGCATTGTAATTTTTATAGGAGAAACTGTTTTTTTTTTGTGCGCTAAAGCATTAATATTTCATAAATTTGACTTTTAAAAGTGATTTTGGTTTTGTTATAATTGGAATGTTAAATTCAGAATGAAAAAAATGCAGCTACACCGTTATTTAGCTGTTTTTTTTTTTTATTATTAGGTGAATTTCACCGTGTATTTAACGCGGCCGGTGTGAGTTCGGTGCGAAGCCACTTTGGCTGTGAATTTCTTTTCCACAGCACACATTCACGGGGACCTAATTCCTCCTTTTGGCAGGGAACGTCCCCCTCGCCAGCCTCCTTTCAGGCTGGTGTGTAACTCTGCTTGAGTTTGCGGCGCCTCCGCGAGCGCCTCTTCCTGTTCCTGAAAGCACCGTGGCGAACCGCGGCTCAGATTAGCTCCCAGTGCAGCCTGCTGGACAAACACCCCCCTTTTCCAGCCATTCAAAGCGATGCATCCAGCTTAGAAGTCAGCCTTTATTGTTTCCTGTTTTCAGTGATAATCAAAGCCTTCTCTAGAAATAGGTTTGATTTTTGCTCTTTTTCATTCTGGGCTTAGATTTCTAAATCTTCCCAGCCTGGAATCAACTAGATCTGGACTGAAATGGAGAAAAATAAACAAATCTGCCCTGTCCTTTTCCCTCTGAGGTGTCGAGGTTAATCGGAGTTCACCGGCAGACGGTGGCTCCACTCTGACCTTTTTAGTGGCAGCAGCACAGTTTTATTCTTAGCTCGCCATTCCAGGGTATCTGTGTGGCTAGGAAGCTACCAGTTGCCAGGCCCAATGATTGGTCCACAGCCGCCTCACCTGGCTGTGCCCACCGCTGCTGTTTTCTGCCCCTGTGATGTCACTGTTGCCAGCCTTTTCCTTTCTTTTTTTTTTTTTAGGTCAGGGGGGTGTTCAGGCAGTGTGATTGACAAATCAGATGACACCCCGTCCTCTAGACTGTATGTGTCTCTGCTTTTGTCCAGTTACAGACTTTGTTCTTTGTCAGGCTGTGTGATCGGAGCAGGGACACGTCAAAGCCAGGTCCAACTGTCATTGGTCTCCTTTGCAGTGACTTGGTGGTTTTGGACGGTGTGGAGAATGTTTTAGGGATGGGAAGGAAATCAGGGAGACGAGAAAGTCTGGGGGTCTGGCTCACGGACCCTTCTCTGCCTGGAGAGACCCTGGCTTTGGTTGAGCTTTTAAACGTGTTCCGCGTTGATCAAATCCCCACAGCTCCAGCATTAGTCATGTTTGGGGCGCGAACCACCTCATACGGCTTTCATTACTTGTGCTGTTATGATGAAAAGATGTTTCTGAGAGTGCAGCCTCAATATTTGTTCTCTGTGCTGGAGACAGACGGACCGCAGAGGTGCCCGGGCCAGGTCTGAAAGCCAACTGTGTTTGTCTGAGTGCGCTCTTGCCAGGGAGTGCCATATCTCCATGCTGCTGCGGTGCGGCTGCAAGCCTAAGATGTTCATTTATCCATCAGCGTCTCTTTGTTTGTGCCACCGACGTTATAAACGACCAAGAGAATCTCCTTTAAAACAGACAAACAAAGGGAGGGACTTGGACGGCGAGGACCATAGACTCGGTGCCTTTTCACGTCACACTAATCCATCAAACACAGCTTATCTGTTTTCCCCGATATCCTGAGCCTCTAAAGAAGAACTCCATCAGTTGTTGGTGGTGGTGGGGGGGGGGGTTGAGATATTTGAAGTAAAGGCAACAAAATCTGAACAGCCTGATACTAATGTCACGTCAGACGTGTTTGGGTGTAAAACATATTTTTAGGTCTACTTTTTGCTATTTATGAACAGACGAGAGAGTGAAATTCACCGGTGCTCCGGTACTTTCAGCAGAAACTTTCTTATGTCTTCCTGTCATTGGGAATAACACGGCCCATAAAGTCTGAGCTTCAGCCGAAGCTGTCTCATGTTGGGACAGAACGAGGGTCACGGTGGGGTTTTAATTTGCTCCGTAGCGTTTGGGGGCCTCCGACTCTCGGAGTCTACAGCAGCTTTCGCTGCATAAAGACACGGAAAGAAAAATAAGGAATCACGGATTATTCCAGCTCAGTCACGTTTAAATCGATTTTTAAAAACACCAAAAGTCCCACGGGGGCCCGGCCCGATCCGTTGACCTTCAGTCCACCCTTGTGTAGATCCAGTCACCGACGGAGAGTCTGGTTGTACGCCAACCTGCTTCATACTCACCGTAATTATCCAGTTTAATGAATAACACTGGAGAAAACACACACCAAACCCCGGTGTGTCTTTGAATTACGTCTCATTTTGAAACAAAAGTCAGGTTTTGCAAATAGAAAAAATCTTTGTTGCGGAAAATGCTTCAAACGAGGAACAGATTCAGCTCTTAATTTCACTGTACACTGACTTTTAATTATTTGTGCAATTAAGAGCAATAAATAAATTTTCTGGTTTCTCTTTAGCAGCTCCACTCATAAAGTGCAGAACTGTAGTTTTTTAATAAAATGCGAGACTAAACAGGAGCAGTAAACAATGAAATAAATAGGATGTTTAACCTGATAGAAAATGTAATTTAAATCCAACGTGTTTTTATTTGTACCTCATCAGGGAAGTTCACTTGGCTGCATTAATTCTGACGGCTCTCAGAAAAAATACTTAATAAAATCAGAAAATGTAACATTAACTCAGACGGTTTTTGTATGAACGGACAATGTGAAAGGGTTTATTCTGGACTTAAAAAAACAACAAACTGTTCAAGAAAAAATTATGATGTTCATCATTTTAAGAACAAAATACTGACTGTATTGTTGCATTAAAAAATGAGTTCTGGGAAAAGCCGGCACGTTTTTCCTTCATTTTTCATCTTTCGGAGTCTCATTTGATTCTCTCTGCATATTTACAAGAACCGTATTTTCTTTTTCCTCTGAGCAGGCGCCAGGCCTGAAATCTGTCTGCCGGCTAAAAGCATACGTATCCCAGCCCAGGAGGGGCGGCTGGGCTTTCTGAGTCGCCTGTGCCAAGGGGCAGAGAGGAGAGGTGAGGGCGGCAGGAGAATCAGGAATACCGAGCCTGTTTCTGGGCCAGAATTCCGATTGGTGTGCTTGGTTCTCGCGGTCTAGCGGAGCGCGGAGACTTCCCCGTAAACCGGGACAGCTTGTTTCATTTGGAAACAGTGAGTCTGGTGTGTAAACCCTCCTGCCCTGTGTGTGAATCTGTATTTAAAAACTAAAAATTAAGCAGTTAAATGCAAACAAAATCCTCTTTAATAAAGTAGCTAAAATAGGATAAAAACCTGACGATAAAAAAATGTTCATTTAATTTCTGTCCATCCTTGATTTCCTTGGTAATAAATGTCAGTCATTGCTGATGGGGTGATATTGTGCTCTGATATAAAGTAAAATGAAAAGCAGAGAATAATGAAAATGCAAAATGCCACGCTGAAAACAAAGACAGAGGGAGGGCACACATTCAGGCTGGTGGGGCTGCTTGGCAGCGTTTGGCACCCAGAGCTGCAGCTTCGTTTAGAAGGTGCCAGCTTTTCAAACCGACACACACTCCCAGCCAACTTCTCTTCTTCTGATCCTTCCCTTTCTCCCGTTTTTAGCGTTCCCCCCAAACATCCTTGTTTTTTCTTCCCCTCCGTGTGTCCCCTCAGCCTCCTACCGTGGCTCTGGTGGGTGCTCTCTCACAGCGGGGCGCCACAACCGGCGAGCTGCACAACGTTCAGCCCAGGTCCTTCTTTAAAGATTTGAGTTTTTCCCCCAGATTCTTGGCACATTTTATGAAATAGCTATCGTGTTACCAGACGTGGCCTTTTTCCTTTTCTCTCCCTCCTAAAATCTTTTCTGGCGAACGTTGTTACTCAGTGTGATGGAGCCTCTGTGGATTCAGGTCCAGAGACAAAATGGAGGAAAAGGCGCTGATCCTCTCCAATCAGAGCGAACGATTCCACATGTGGAAACAAAATGTTAAAGGCAAACGCTGATTCTATTTATACGAATAAAACGGTCATTTCCTCGTTTCAACATTTGCTGCTCGTCATCCCGGGGCAGAGCAGGAAGCGATAGACGAGACTGAGGGCGGATGAATTTAGGGGTGATGAAGAAGAGGAAGTGTTCTTCAGCGTGGACAGAGACCTGGGGCCCCTTCGGGACAACAAGGTGGTGCTGTGAGTGATGGGGGAAAGCGTTAAACGCTGGGTGTGGGGGTGGATGGAATTACTCAATAATGATCAGAAAATTAGTGCCATTATTAAAGGAGAGTAAACAGGCCTCTCTAAGTGTGAAAGGAGCCTATTCAGTCAGGACCAGGAGCCGGGCTCCTTTCTTCCTTTCATGGATCCACCCATGGCCTCAAGAGCCCCTCTTTTGTTCCCTGGAATAACAGAGTGAATATATGGGGGCTGCAGAAGTGGGGGTCAGGAGCACGGTACGGAGCTCAGCTACCCCGGTACTCTACAGCTGTGGCATTTCCAACTTTTATTTCATTAACAAACAAACCTTTCTGGCCTTTTTGATCTTTACTCAGACTGAGTCGGCTAATGAAGTGTGTGTTATATTTCCAAAAGACTGAGTCACTGAGTTCAGCGTATTTTAAAGTGTTTCTGCGGGTCTACAAGCACACCTGAGTGTCTCTTTTCCATTACCGTCACTTAAACCGCAGCCCTGCTTTCCCCGCTTCCTGCTTCCGGCGGTCCGTGGAAACCAGGCACTAATGTGGCCGCGGCTTCCGCGTTCATCACTGTAAAATGTTCTAATTAATGGATAAATAAATAAACTCGCCACGTCTCTGAGCAACTGAGCGGCGAATGCGGCGCTCAGACGGGGACAAAGAAATGAAGAGGGATTTACACTCGGCAAGCCGGTGGAGAGAATAAAGGAGGCTGTGTTTGTCTTTGTTGTTCTCCTCACATCACGTCCAAGCAATGACCTGCTCCCAGATTAATAAGACTGCATGGTAATCTTTTTAGGATGGCGTCTTTATAATGATGATTTTCCTGAGTTTCTATCTGTCACTCTTTATTCAACATCTTTCTCAACACGCCGTCACTTATCTCAGGTTCACATTCCTTTGGATTCATCCCTCGGTTTCATTCAGCTCACTCCCTTTTCTCTTCAGGGCAGGATTGTGTCCAGCTCCGGGCTCTGTCCCTGCAAATTCATTTAAAAAACACCGACTCACCAGGCACTTTCACTCACTTCCTCCATCTGCTTGCGTTTCCCGTGAATGGCTCCTCTTTGGATGGTAACATTCTCATTATGCCCATCAACTGTCGGGGCTAAACTCGGCCATCCATAATTTCAGTCTCATTTGAATTCTCGTTGGCAGCTTCCATGCAAACGTTTCTTAAGTAGGTAGAAAAATACTTTTTTTCCTCTCCGTCTCTCTAGTGAGCATGAGATTTGGGAAAAACAAGTTTTAGATATTTTGTGGTTTGAATAATTTTTTCAGGAACAAATATTGAATATTTTAAAGGATATTTTGAAGAGAGCCAATACAGCTAATTTCTCGGCTTTCTGTCAACCTAAAATAAAATGCCTACGTTTTAATGTATGCTGTATGAAACAAGCAAAGAAATAACAAAACCCAGCAACGTTAAAGCTGTTGCCAGTGGCTCATTCGCTCACCAAGGTAACCAGGCTCTGACGGTCACATTTGTGTATTTTTATGTTTCTACATGGTTTAAAAAGACCCTTCCAGTTTTTGACAGAATATTTTCAGCTAAAATGTAGCTGAAGTCATTATTCCTGCAGCAGAGCTGCTGTGGCTGAAAGAAGATAAAAACCTATGTTTGGATGTCTAATATGTTTTTGTAATGAAGAAGTTCTGGGAGGAAGACGAGTTTGCAAAAGTTAGTGACATCATCAACAGTAGGCTGAGCATTCTCTAAAAAAATCATCATACCTAAACTAACCATGTCTTTTTGTGAATTTACCTGAACTATAGAGTTCCAAAGGGGGCGGGGTTTTCTCACCTGTTTCTGTCAGGATTGATAGTGAAACGCCTAACAAGAGGGATAGGAGATACGGACACACCATTGATCTAGGAACACTCGTATGCTTCTCAAATGGAAACGAGAGCTTAATGGTGTTATGGAAAAAGTATGAGAATGGTGAGGATACCATGAGCGGTGAAGCTCTGAGCTCTTTAACATGATAGCGAATGGATGACTGAGCGCCAGAGTGTGACTTCCATATATGGACTTGCGTGATGACATAGGGGCTATATTGCATGCTTGGCAGGTCGGCATGAGGTGGAGACCCTGACAGTTTCTCCTAAAGCCCACTGCTGTCTGTGGGGAAATTTGCCATAGTCTTTATAGATTTTTGTGGCTGTCGTAGGCTGTACCACCTCCAAAAGTCATATTGTTTTAATTAAACAGCACGTTTTGATGTATAATTTGCAGTCGTTTCGTACTGCAGGTTGTGAAAATGTATCAAATTCATGACAAAACTAGATTTGTAGGAATGGAGCTCCAACGTGTTGGCACCCATAATGGTTTTGGTTGCTATTACCATAAGATCATGGTTATGATCCAAATGAACAAACAGCATCTTTTTTATTGTGTAGCTGCCCAGAAAGACATATGAAAAGAGTTGCCATGGCCACATTGCTGCCCCTCCCTCGACATACCTTTTCTGGGCGATATCCAACGAGTCAGCGACTGGCCTGGTTGGCACGGTTAGTGGCCTCGCAGTACTCCGGCCCACTGTGTGGGCAACCAGAGCACAGAGCTCTGCCAGAGGAATCTGCTCAGATCACTTTCACTCTATAGAGGGCATCCCCCGCACTCATGTAAACGGATAAGAAGTCCCTATACAGCTGAGCATGGGTGTGTGTGTGTGTGTGTGTGTGTGTGTGTGCTGATTATTAATGACATCACTGATCAAATGAGAATGTTTATTTTATATTAGCAAAAAAAAAACTCTATTCCTCTGAGTAAAGGAGCGATACTGAATTTTCCTGTCGTTATGAGTTCCTATTTCCGTACATACCGAACACTTGCCTTTGGACGTGGACCAAGTGAGGCCTATTAAAACATCTTTACATATTTAGAACCTAAATGTTATTCACACGTCTTGTCAGACTCTGCTCAGTCTGAGAGGAGTTGAAATCCCAGAGAGGCTGTAAGTGGCGTCTGAGATGGCAGCTCTGATACTAGTTTGTTGCAAAAGCGAGTGAACCAAAACAAAGCTCCTTTATAGGTTTTGTTTGGTTGACACTGGCTTCTTGTTAGGTTAACAATAACTCCAACATGTCGAAGCAACAGCTGCAGCATTCATCTTTAGATGCAAGGTCCTGGAGTCGCAACCCTTTGTTTTACCTAAATGTTGGCTCCCACGATTTCAGATCATTTTGTTTTTCATAAACTTAAAGTATTTTACACGAAAAGACTGGAAGAGAAAATGAAGATTTTTTTTACTTATTTAGGAAATCTGTACGTCTAGTATTTAGTAACTTTTTAAGAGAAAAAAAAAACTCATTTCCTTTGAATTTACATTTATTCATGTTTGATGCCAGTTTCCGACGGCCTTTTCCTTTTTTGGTGTCTGTATAAACACACATACATATTTAAAAATCTCTACTAATAAATTGTGTTTTGTGGCAGTGAGCAAAACAGTAGAGAGTTGCTGTATGGAAAGCCAAAAGTGTCATAAACACGCAATACCATTACACCCCCTACCCTAGAGGGCCATAGGAAATTGGTTTTAGTTTCTTTTACATTTTTTCAAATCTCATATTTTATCGTTTAACCAAATTTTACACCTAGAAATGTCTTATTATATGATGGTTGTTACATTTTTAGCAAATTATTGGAAAAATATTTTAACAAAAGATAGAAAATGTTGGACATAAAATAAAGGAGCTCACTTTAAGTGTTTTATATGAGAAATAAAGAAACATTTAGTAAATTAAAGGTTTTTACCTAAACTTCACTCAGTATTTGATGTTTTACATAGAATGAAGAGTAAAACCAGTGTTTTATATTCTGATGCTACATTCAGAATTTTGTTGTCTTTTACTTTTTGTGTTGATGTTTCAACTAAACAGGCAAAGGCATTAATAAAGTTGTGTCTCTGTCCCTGCTGACATGTGGTACAATTAGCCGAATGTGAGGCTAACGCTAGCTTAAAGAGGTCCTAGAATGCAGTTAATCAACAATCTAAAACAGAGCTTTGAGCCTCTAAAAAGCATCTGGACATTTCTTTTGGCTTCCATCTGTCCCAGGAGCCCTGATACAGGCCATTCTAAAACCCCTAAACTAGCCTTGCTGTGAAAAGAGCTGTTTACCCCTCCCACTCGGCCAGGACATGAATATGATAATGAGCTGCTTGCTGATTGGTTGGTTTCCCCAGAATGCCTCAGACACTGGAGACATGCAGGTTTGAGGAGGAAGGGCTCCCCCTTATGACGTGTTAAGGAAGGTTTTCTCAGAACAGAAGTTTTTGTCTCGCCTTTTTCAACTTTCTAATTTACATAAAAAGCAGGTCACACACGGCTTTGACTTTTTGGCATGCTACTTTTGACCACCCAAGCTGTCTTTATTCAACAACAAGGAAAATGTTGGTTTACATTCTAGGCCCTCTTTAAAGCTGCTACAGTGAATCTACAGAACAAGCTAGGTTTTGAACGCAAACACGGTCACAGAACACTCTCCTCCCCTCGGGTATCTTCCCTGGATCCACGTCCACCGGAACTGGAAACCCGAGAAGCCAGAGGAAACAAGAGAGCGCTAAACACCAGTCACTGTTTTCTAGATCCAAATAGGGCTGGGCGATATGGCAAAAATTTCATATCCCGATATAGCTCATTTTATATCCTGATAACGATATACATAACGATATAGCATTGTTTCTTTTAATTAAATTCATAGTTAATATAAAATTTCAAGTGTTTGCACCAACTCACCAAACCCACGTTTCTCGACCGTGTAGATTGGAACCATGTCTTTGCAGATGTGCTTGGCAACTGCAGTAGTGATCTCCTTCCATCTGCGGGAGCTGTGGTTATATGGTGCACCACGGCTAAACGCCTGTTGCAGCGTGTGTCTGGAGTTTGTTATGAGCGCTTACGCTACCACTCGACGCTGCTTTTACGGCTTTTGCTTGTTGACTCTCTCTGTATTCTTTATCGTGGTTCTTGCGCAGCTGATAAAATACATTTGTAGTGTTGGAGTCTGTTGTTGGCACCGGGAACCGGCAAACTTTACAAACAACTGCTTTCTGGTCCGCGTCGGCCTTCCTACACCCAAACCACATCCATACAACAGAAGTTTCCCCTCTTTTAGGTACAAACTCCTCCGTTTGGGTTGGCAGGTCATCCTGTTGAAAATTACCCTGGTCTGAACCGCGTCCGCTACCGTCCTCCTCCATGTTTGTTCATGCATGGCTATCGTGGCGCGCCGTGCGTGCATGGACATGCCGTAAGGCATCATGACGTAAAATACTGCCGTAAAACGCCGTATCGTGGTGTAAACGATAGAGCTTCATATTAAACGATAGACATTTTCTATCGTACAGACGAAACATTTCGTCATATCGCACAGCCCTAGATCCAAATGTCTTTTGTTGTCCGTGACTTCAAATGGTGTTTTTCTTTTTGGGACTCTGGTAGTTTGTCCTAAAGTTGAAGTGGTAGCAGCCGGCTGTTTGTCCTTCTCTGATATTATTGAGCGGAGAACCTCTCACACCAGTGGTGTTCTGTTGCTAAATACATGAGTGTGTAATGAGTGGAGGACCCAGAGAAGTGCATCGGTTCGGTGAGAGCAACAACTGAATGGTCCGATGGTTGCTTTTGGTCTAAAACGTGTTATTGGTGGAGGTTTTTAGACAAATGCGAGAGAACCACTTTAAGAAGTTTATTCATTTTTTTAAAATCTCCACAAAATATTTATAGCCATTAGAAGTAGGAATTTAATGCGTTAATTATGATTAATTAATTAGAAAAAAAATAATGTGTTTTAAAAAATTAACGCATTTAACCCTTAGGGCCCGAGGGCCCCCCAACTGGGGGCCTTTGATGTTTAGCAGCAAAATACATGCCCTAAATATCAATAAATATCAAGCTGCACCTCTAAAAAAACTTCAGAACCTTGTCTACAAGATCACGTAAACCTTTTTTTATGTGCTCCAAACACAACTAAAACTACAATCAATTGAGTGATTGGAAATCCCTCTTCATGTGTGTTTTTGACTTAATTTCTGTCTCTAAGTTTCTTACCTTTGATGTTTCACCTTGAAAAGTTCATTTTATCCAGACTTTCGTATCATTTACTGTTAGCTCTACCTCTTGTGTCACACTGAAAACAGTTTAGACAGAAAAAAAAGTAAATTTCACCAAAACAAGTGGAACTCAAACATCCAGTAGGACCTTTCTCTTTCCTGGTTTGTGTATGTCCGTGTTATGACGAGTCTCATTGGCTCACTGATCTGTCAATAAAAATTTGGTGAGTAACGCTTTATTCTATTGGCCCTAACGATCCAAAAGAGGTGTCAATCATCCGAATTGACTAATCAGTCACGGAGATAGAAGGCTGCGTAGTGACGCTTCTGGAATAGCTCCAGCCTATGCCAGCAGCGGTTTTTCCGCATGACGCGCAGCAGCAGTTCAAAACAACTTTATTCTCCTGTTTTGAATTGAAATACAATTTAAAAGCATTTTTTAGAAATTAGAAGAGCTTAACTTTACAATAATATTGTCCATGTCTATTGTTTGATTCTCTGCCTCATTATTTTTATTTAAAAAATTGCTTTTGGGGCAAATTTTCTTGAACGATTAAAATGCGATTAATCAAGATTAATTAATTACAAAACCTCTAGTTAATTAGATTAATTTTTTTAATCAAGTCCCACCCCTAATAGCTATACGATGTTAGAACGTTGTTAAGAGGCATGAAAAAATGTTTTAAGCTAATTTGTTTTCTAAATTTGCCATTGCTGCTTTAATAATAATATATTTAACATTTCTGGAGAATTCAATTGAGGAAAAACCCAAACCTGTTAAATTACATTCACATTTTCTGCAACACATCTTACATTAAATTCCACTTTTAGTGTCTATTTCTGTGATTTTATCCACATTTATTTATTTAAAGATCAACCTTTCATCCCAGACAGCCTCATCACTCGTGGAGGTGAAGTGTTTGTGTACACACTCCAGCAGAGTGTGCGCTCCCAATCCAAGGGACAACAAACGCCGTCTGTGGCAGAAACATACACGAGTGTCCTCACCGGACCCAACCGGCACCTGAACCCCCTTCACACCTGATGCCTGCGGCGTCTCGAGCGGACACGTGCACAGAAACTGGGTCCATCTGCGCTGGTCTTTGACTGGGTCCAATCTGTCGCAATGCAAGCGGGGAACTAATAAAACCACAACGTCTTAAAAATTCACCCAGAGGGAAGCAATCAGGAAATAACTCAAGGAGCAAGGAGTTGACAGTTCCAGCTCTGGTCCTGGTTCTGGGTTTAAGCGTCTCTTCCATCACCCTGGCAGCAGCGGAGGGGCCGATCCGCTGCACTTTGTGTGGTAACATTTGATTGGTGTATTATTAGACTCGGACCACCCTGCTCCTGAGACCCACTTGAGTTTCCATTCTTCTGCTGATGTCAGGCTCTCCTCCAGCAGCCCAAACTTCCAGGGGAGCACAGAGGAGGAGTTAACGTGGAGGCAGCAGGAGGCGGTGGGGAGGCTAATGGTTGATAGAGAAAGTAATCCAACTGTGTTTATTTTTAAGAGCTGATGATCTAGAGACGACCGTTAAAAGTGGAGGGCAAACAGCTTAGGAGGAGACGAGTGGGTGGCTGGTTAGGGAGGGGAGGAGAGGGGCTGGTGCGGTTTGCCGTGTCCCGCTTCTCCTCGCTGAGATGACAGTGAGTAAGAGCAATCTGGCCTTGATTCTGCGGTCAGATTTTTATCTGTGGTTTTGGCCCTGAGAGCATCTCGGATCCTTTTCTCTCCTTCCCTGTCTGCTCTTTTGTTTTTGTTTCTGCTCTTTTCATCTGGGTTTACATTCTCCTCGGCTCGGGCTGAAAATCCTCTCACCAAACGGCATCACAGGTCGTTCTGTTCACACCGCTCACAGGGTCTGGTTTAACCCCTCCCCCATTAAGACCCAAACAGGATAACTGGGATAAAAGCCCGGGAACTTTTATCCCATTTAGATGAACGGGAAGATTTTATCTCTCCATGTTTAGACTGGATCTCATGATAGGATTGTGTTAAACGCGCCTTTCAGTTAGAGCCGTGTGATACCACTTATCGATTCTAACTTGAACTGTTATCGTTATCGCGTTACCAGTTTAGCCAGTACCAAACGAGCTTGGCCTACCGTGAGTCAGTCTGTTACAGACCCAGTGGCTCAAATGTAAAACCGTCATGAGTGTTGGATTGAGTGGATTTTAACAATGCCTCAACTGTGGTTTACTTTTTCATATTTCATGCAGGTCACGTGTTTTTCTGTGGGTTTGGGATAAAATCACCTTTACTGGTGTTTGCACGTTTATCTTATGTGTACTTCATTTGTTTACAGCTGATGCTGTTGTTTTTATACTGGGGTACTGTTTTTTATTTTTTATTTGTTTTTATTTTTTATGTTGTGCAGCGCTTTGTTTAAAGGCGCTATAGAAATAAAGTTATTATTATTATTATTATTATTATTATTATTATTATTATTATCCTCGGAGCGGACACTTTCATCAGTCCAGGCAGGAGGCTGAAAGAGAAACGTAACTAAACTGTTAACTAAAGTTATGTGAAAACCTCTGAAATAAAACACAGATCCTTTAGTTTTATTAGGTCTGCAGGTGGAGGCGGGAGCGGTAAACCAGCAGGATTGTGAGAGGACCTGTAGAAATAAGGAACAGACTAATAAACACGGGTTTTAGCCAGCAGCTAAATAAACGAGCTGCTGCTGACGAGACCCACTGCTGTACATCATTATCTTCCTGTCAGAAACTTTGCAGTAACCGCTGATGGATGTAGATTGAGGTTGTCTTTTTGGCGCTGTGAACGCTTTGCTGACGTATTTTTCACTGCTGTGCTGACACCAGTTGTCCCACAGAGACACATTTAATACGTTACCCACATCACAACTGAACAAAAGTAAAAAAAACTGTGGTTCCCGGGCTTCTAGTCTCTTGCCCATCTTTGTTTCATTTGACTTTAGATGTGTGATGAAATAATCCTGACATAAATCAAGTCCTAATGCAAAACAAACAGCCAGATCGCTCACATTCTTCTCCAACACGGATTCACGGAGGCTAATTGCCGACCTAAGCTCCCGTTTCTCTGCCTTCCTCCGTCTCACTTGTGCTCTCAGCACATTTCACCTGGCTTAGCAGGAACGGCCTCAAGCACAAAGCTCCCTTTGTGGTCAGGGTTTGGGTTTTCATTTCTCCTAAGATGTTCGTTAAATCGTTGCTGCCGCCTGGTTCTCCAGGTCCGTGGACACTTTTCTTTCACTCACACTGTTTATCACACGTAGTGGTGAAATGAAGCTGATTATGGAGCTCAAGTGTTCTCCCTGAAGGTCTGAGCCAGGTCTCTGGTGTGGAAACGCACATGTGAAGTAGAACCATCTAGTCACCGCTCATATATTAGAAAGCTTTAACACCCACAGCCTCTTCAGTAATGACAGAGAATGGAGTCAACACTCTCCTGACAAAGTGAAAACACGGAGACTTTGTTGATGTTTCATTTATGAGCAGAGCGCGCTGCATTAGACTGCACAGGTGCTCTTCAGTGGAGCTGGATGAGTGGATGATTAACAGGAAGTGACTTTTGGACACTGTTTATGAACTCCAGCAGCAGCAGAAAGCGTCCTCTAGGCTCAGCTCCACTGTTTTGGCTGAAGCAGCCATGTTGGTCTCTGTTGGCATGTCGCTAACATGTTAGTGGGTTACAGAGATGTCCATTATTACTGTGCTGCTAATAATGTTACCTCTCTAGCTGTCGCTCCTCTGATCAGGGCCAGTTAGAATGAAAAACATGGTAGATTCTGTAAATCAAAATAATGTTTGACAATGTTGAAATAAAATAAAATAAAAATTATTATATATGTGTGTGTGTGTGTGTGTATATATATATCTTTTTTTTTTATTAAAGTAAAAATGTTCAGAAACAAGTCAAAATATTTCCAGAAATAATGTTTCTAGAATAAAGTTGAAACTTTGGTAAGGGGTAAGGACTGAAGATGTTAAAAGAAGAACTCCTATTTAGTTTTAAGAAGTAATAATGAAGTTAGTATGTGATGAAACACCTGTGTTCTGGTGAATATATACCTGGTTTTAATAAAAGTCTAAATGTTGGAGTGCAGGAGGAGAACGTAGTTCTGGACCTGGGCCCGGTCCGTTTATTTACTTATTTCTATTATCAGCTCTGTGTTTCAGATCGTAGGAGAAAGTGAGTGAAGTAGTATTTGTACACATGGTTTGTGTTGTTTGATGTACTTTACATGTGTCCATGGTTAAAACAGGCACACACACACACACACACACACACACACACACACACACACACACACACACACACACACACACACACACACACACACTCCTTCAGCCTTGTCATTAAGGGAACCTTGATGTGGTCCCTGGGAGGCTTTGAGGTCTCCTATTATTGTCGTTTTACGACAACTTTCACTCCCCCCCCACAGCTCTCCCTGAAGTCCCCTCGTACCCCTCCCCTGACTGCTGCAAACCCACATTCATTTCCTTGCTACTGCAACGAGACGCCTGTTTGTTTTTGGTGTGTAAACCATCCTGACACACATCCCCAGAGCTAGGGGCGGAGATGGGAGTATTCTCCTGTTGGTGGGGCTCCGACAGTTTGATTCTCGTTTTGTGGGGGTGTGAGTGGGAGGTGGAAGAGGTTTCTAGCTTTGTTGATTGTGGATGACAGTTATTGTTTTTGGTTTGTAGAAGGATGGGGTCTTGACCACTGCTGATGGGGGTGCACGTGATATTTTCTTGGATACTTTTGCCACCATGCCCTCCACCTGCCACACTTCAGTTTTGTTTCAGTTTACGGCCTCATGATTTGTTTATTGTGGGTCGTGCAGCGATTTATTCTGCTAGTGAGTGAAGCTGAATAAACTGAGGTGATTAAATAGCGAACATGTCTGGTCAGGCTGCAGGGAGAGGGGGCGGCCGCTGCAGAAAGTGAAACATTTACACTCACGGATGTGTTTATGCAGGTGATTTAGAGGCAGATTTAAGGTGACACCGTCTGATATTTCAGTGTAAACAAAGACTTTCCATATGCACCCAGAGGTTGTGTATGTTAGCACTCAGCACCCCCCTCCACCCACACACACACACACACACACACACACATTAATTAACCAGGTCTTTTGGGGTTTTGGCCTGGCAGCAGCGTTAGGTAAATGAGTGAAGTGAGTCACCTCGGGACAGCAACAAGTAAATCCTGTTTAGATCAGCCCCAAGGCACTTGTTGTTCCTTCATTTGGCTCTGAACACCCCCCCCCACACACACACACACACCTTAATCACCTCAGCACCTCTTGGTAATCTGCTGCCTGCACCAGCTCTCTGGTTCTTTATCTGAACTTGTTCATCCCGTCTTTATCACTGTCTTCCTGCTGCTCACCTGGATCTGTGTTTATCTCTGACTCCGGATGGAGGACATCTCCTAGCTGCAGGTTTCTGGTCCAATCAGGATAGAACTTCTGCTCTTCTGATGCTGCTGGGTCAGCAAACAACAACAGAGTCTTTTAGTGAACCAGCTTGAGTAGCTGCTCTGTTTATATCAGACAGTTGATGTGATGTAGAGAAGTTGCGCTGCTAATTAGCATCTTTAATGTTGTTAGAGCTTCTAATTTCATTTTCATGGAGCGCCTCATGACCAGCCTGGATTACAGCAGAAGATCCAGCATCTGCCTCTTCCTCCCATCACCCTCTGCTGCATTCAGGGACAGAACCAGGATAACCGTCCCAAATTTTCTTCACAGTCATCGATATCGTCACACAAGTGAAGAAAATACACAAACGACCTTAAACCATTACCAGCTGCAGCAGTAGATTATTAACAGTAGTTTTCATTGTGTTACTCAGCTTTTGAGTAACATGTTCAGCTTTTAAAAGAAATCTTTAAATCTTAAAAACCTTCTGATACCTTCTAATCTCACTGACAAGCACCAGAGAGCATTAAAGATTGATAAAAATAGTGATTTGCTTTATATTATGAGTTATTTCGACTGATATAAAGATTAATATCCTGATGGGATGTCACTCTGCCCTAACAGCTTCGTATTTTACAACAGCTAAAAACATTTAAAGAGGACCTAGAATGTAAACCAACATTTTCCTTGTTGTTGAATAAAGACAGCTTGGGTGGTCAACAGTAGCATGCCAAAAGGTCAAAGCCATGTGTGACCTGCTTTTTATGTCAATTAGAAAGTTGAAAAAGGCGAGAGAAAAACTTCTGTTCTGAGAAAGCCTTCCTTAACACGTCATAAGGGGGAGCCACGCCTCCTCAAACCTGCATGTCTCCAGTGTCTGAGGCCTTCTGGGAAAACCAACCAATCAGCAAGCAGCTCATTATCATATTCATGTCCTGGTCGAGTGGGAGGGGTAAACAGCTCTTTTCAAGGCAAGGCTGGTTTAGGGGGTTTAGAATGGCCTGTATCAGGGCTCCTGGGACAGATGAAAGTCTAAAGAACATTTCTTCTGCTTTTTAGAGGCTCAAAGCTGTTTTAGATTGTTGATTAACTGCATTCTATGTCTTTAAGAATCAACCTACTAATAAAACAGACATAACCTCTAAATAAAAGACCTGCAGCAGGGTAAAGAGTTAGCCAACGCTCTTTTCTTCCTCTCTTTGACCAGGTGACATCATCAATAAGCCTCTCTCTTGTCCTTTGAGTCTAAGTTTACGAGACAGAGTCGGACTCTAAAGTCTCTCTCTGCTGTCTCCTCGTGTTTGTCGGACCTAGAGTTTCACCCAACTCTAGTAATAAGTTTATGAGGCTAACCAGCGGACATCCATCTTTAAAACTGGTCCTGACATGGTTGTGACCATCTGGAGAAACGATAGGACGAGGAGAGCTCTCCAGTCTAGAGAGAAGCACCATAACGCACTATCGAGCTGTCAGTGGTCAGAACATCTACAGGAATATCCAGCTTAGATGTGAGCCTGGCTGCAGGAGCTGATGTTTTTCCGAGTATTCCTCATTACAAGAGTATTTATGAAGCTGCTAGGAACCAACTGGATTCCAGCATTCCATCCCAGTCCATCTGTGCTCCTGGTGTGCGTGTAACTTACAGTAGCGTGGAGGGTCTCCTGAGGTCGTGGAGCTGAAAATCACAAAGACATGTGGAATGCTGAAAGTTGGCCAATGCAAACAGGCAGGCCTAGCTTTCTGTCCATGCAGAGCTCAGGCACCAGCATTGAGGCTATCACCGTCTTTCCATGGGGTGAGAAAGCAAAAACAAGTCAGCTTCATGAAGATGGTTATATTTAAAGTCACTGAGCTGCAATGAGATTGTTAGAGATGCAAGCAGGAGACATAAAAATTCATAATCAGGTTTTCAAATGAGATCTCTGCCGTGTGAAGATGGACTGAAGACGATGTTAGTGGAGAGTTTCATTTATCCTGAATTTCACAGGTGAGGGCCTGAGTAAGTGGTAATTGGCCTGTATTTGATAATCACCTTCTAGAGTCCTAGAACCCCCCAAAGTGCTTTACAGCACAACCAGTCATTCACCCATTCACCCTGGTGGTGATGAGCTACATCGTAGCCACACTGCTGTACACAGGCACCACCGGTCCCTCCGACCACCACCAGCAGGCAATGCTGGGTGAAGTGTCTTGCCCAAGGACACAAGGACAGAGACAAACCGAGCGGGGCTCAAACCTGCAACCTTCCGGTTACAGGACGGGCAATTAGCTCCTCTGCCACCATCACCCGTCATTTCGAGTAGAAACACAGTCCAGTGTCCTTCTGCACATTGCTAGTGTAGCCTAGATCACCAAATCACACAGTTGTTAAAAAATCAGAATGCACTTTTAAAAAGCGTGTCTGTGTTTGTGTGTGTGTGTGTGTGTGTGTGTGTGTGTGTGTGTGTGTGTGTGTGTGTGTGTGTGTGTGTGTGTGTGTGTGTGTGTGTGTGTGTGTGTGTTTGTGTGTTAGTAAAGGTAAACAGAAATGCGTCCCGCTACAGGAAGTGAAACACTAACAGCCACTTTCTGAAAACCAAAACTTCCAGAGGAAACCTGAAGTGTGCCTGAAAATCCTACATTAACTCTGTAGTAATCTAAATTCTGAATGAATACACAAGAACCAAGATGAAGTAAATGTTGATGATGCTGCCAGTGGCTCATCAGGGTCTCCGTGGTAATGAGAGTCAGAACTCTGGATGATGTTTCTACTTTGGAAGTTTCGGGATTCCTGACTTTACCTCCTTTTTGCTCCGTGTTTCCTCTGATTAGACCAGCTTTCATCCTGAGTCATGTGATGATGCAGGTCTTGTGTTCGATTCCCTTCATGACTCTGGCTCTTACACTCACGTGGCTGCAGAACCAGACCCGCCTCCCTGGTTCTGGTTGCAAAGGGATGAGAAGAGTCACTCTGAATGAAACGTTGCTTTAAATAAGTCAATGATCTGTTGAAGGAGCAGGTGGGGCCGCGGGTTTAGCACAGCCTCCTGTTGAACAGGTCCCAGTGTCTGCTGTTTCCTCCCTTCAGTTTGTTGTTTTTGTTTTTACTAAATGTGCAAAAGAAAGCAAATGTACTGCAAATGTGTCATTTTTAGGTCTAGTTACAGACAACAACAGACTCCAGGAGGAGCTGACTCAGTCTTCCGTTATGCTCATGAGCTCCGCCCACAGAAGGCTCCGTTTCTCTCCTGGACCACCGTCATAACTACAGAGGGCATTTTGGTCCGTCAGAACTCAGCTGGCTGCATCAAAATGAAAGGAGCAGTTAGAGTTTCACTCAGAGTCAGAGAGAGAGAGAGACGCGAGGAGAAAACAAACAGGCCGGGCTGTTGAATTATGGGTAAAGACAGCTGAGGCTAACCAGGTTTGGTTTCCAGGGGGGGGGGGGGGGGGGGGGGGGGGGGGGGGGGGGGGGTATTGGAAAACAGAAAGTCTATGACTCAGTCGGCTCAAGGAGACTTGCAGCCAGTCGACTTTCTCTCCCCAGAAACTCAACAAAAACACATGCCGTTGAATATGAAGGAGAACACCTTCAAAAACATAAAACCCAAGGGTTCAATATGGTCACGAAATGTTCCACGTAGCCCTAGCTGCTGCTGCCAAAAAGGGAGGAGGCTGGGACGGAGAGGGAGCGGAGGGAGGGGAGGGATCTGTCCTCACATTTGCTATCAATTTAGGGCACTGAAAATAAGCCCCAGGTTTGAGTGGAGCCGAGCAGAACACCAGGAATGTTTTTCTATATAAAACCCAGAGAGGGAGAGAGTGAGAAAAGAGGAATACGGTTCATAAAAATGGGTGAAAAGAGTCAGATGGAGCGAAAATAAAAGAAAAAGCAGAGAGCTGGGTTGTTGTCAGACCCAGATGTTGGAGTTCTGACGGCTCAGGTGAGCCGGTGTGACCCTTCTGAGCTGGACATGTGTCCTAGTGAGGTCACGGTGGTGCACAGAGACGTGCTATACTGTCCAAAAAACACGTGTGTGTTGTTACTGTGTCTGTGTGTGTGTGTGTGTGTGTGTGTGTGTGTGTGTGTGTGTGTGTGGGGGGGGGCTTGGTGGTGACTGGAGACTCCCAGAGGGTCTTACGAGGCAGAGGAGGGTAATCTTGTGAGGAAATAATCAATAGTTCTAAATTTGAGCAGCAGCGCTCCATCTCCACTGCTCGTGACACACTTTTAACAGATGTTGCTCCATCATCGGGTTTAGGTAGAACTTATATAGGAATATCACATGGATTGACTTCAGAGTTTTGATGTTACAAATGAAATTTTTGTTAACACCAATTTAATACATATTATTGAGTCTGACATTTCAGCCTCATCATTTTGTTGTTTTATTTCATATTTATAGCAGCAGACCACAGTCTCGTTTCACTTGAATCGTCAAATAGAATATTCGATTAATTGACAGAGGATTCGATAGAATATCCGAATACTCAAATATTCTATAACCTAGATCTAAGACACCAACTCAGCCGGGCTGGAGGAGATGACCATTTTCATCAGGAACTGGAGGTGGGCCATCGACATATAAATCTATGGACATAGCCTGCCCATTTGAAAATACATATTCAGAATGATTCAAAATGGGAGGTTCCCACCGCCTCCATTTTGACCGTGACACACGCTTCTTCACGCCCAGACAATCCATAAATGGGAAAAGAGGTGGAGCAGAGGGTGGGGCAGTGAGGGTTGGAGATAACAAAACCAATGTAGGAAGCTAAACTGAGCTAACACACGAAGCTAAGATGGAAAACCGAGACAGCGAACCACGCAGCTGTCTGGCTTCCGTGCGAGGCAGCAGCGTTGGTCGTCTGAGGAGCTGTAATATGGACTGTAAAAATACAAGCAGAGCCTCAGACCGCTGCGATCGGAGCCATGCGCACTGGCTGCTTACACGATGTCCCGCTCCGCTCCACTCCAGGGGAGTTCAGCGGGACCTTAGCTGCATGCTAACTGGAAGCTAGTGGAGTTTTTCGGGCGCTTTTAGCGAGAGAAACGCAGTTGAGCGACTCCAAAGTGTAACAAGATCAGCTCAAACAGCTGGATTGTTTCTGTAGTCTCCGTCAGAGAGTTCCACAGGCTACAACCACAGCGTCAGACGGTAGTCAAGCAGCCGCGCGTCCCAGCTCCCTCGGGAGAAGGGAGTGTGCGGCTGCCTGTGTGTAGAGATGCCGGGCGCCCGGCTCGCTGGACTGCGTGCCTCCGCAAGGATTAATCGGCACATTCGCGGATCTCTGATCGCAGGCCGCTGCTGGTAAAAGGAGCCCAAACTCGGCAAACCTCTATTCTGCAGCGATGACCTCGTGGATCTTCGTCCCGAAGCCTCAGCTAGCCTCGGTTAGCTTACCTAGCTCGAGTTACGGTACCCAGTCAGCCCCACGAACACGTTATATTTCAACCCATCTTTGACCAAGCAGTGTTATGTTAAACACAAAGCATCTTCCCACATTCAACCAGCGAAATAAAGTACAGAAATATAATTTTACTTACTGATAAAAATGAAGCAGAGACTTCTTGGATGGTCTCTTGGTGCAAACAATTCCACAGCTTTCCCTCTTTGTCCAAATAATTCCATGATTAACATCCAAACACGAACACGCAGAAAACACAACTAAAGTTCAGTCGAAATGGCCAAACATCTGTTAACGTGAGGCTGAGGCCTTCCTTGGAGCTAGCTGCTTATGCTAGCTCTGAAGCTAGCTCTGACGCTTGCTCTGATGCTCATGCTTCCTGTCAATCAAATCTAATTATTCATAATTTCAAGCATTTTATTACACCTAAACGAAAGAGTTACAAAAAAATCCACCCCCCTCAGAGTTGTCAGGACTATAAACTAGACCTATTAAACACAAAATGGAAAATTAAACCAGGCTGTAAAGATCTTTTTTTCAGCTGTGAAGTTGGCATTTTTAACATGGGGGTCTATGAGGATTTGCTCACTTCTGGACCCACCCCCAGTGGATGAGGGGAGAACTGCAATTTTTGCCACTTCCGTGTTTGCCTCATTTCTGAGCCAGACGGTGAGGTGGGCTCAAAGAGTCCAACAACCAATGAAAATATTTTACAACAAAAGCCTCTGCTTTAGCACGTATAGTGAGTTGAATGACCAGGTCATCGTATTCCTGCCATTTCTGTGTTTCTGAGTGTGTCAGAGCAGCTCATAGAGCTGCCTTCAAAGGAATTTGTAAACTCTGTTTAAGGCATCATTTATAAATATTATCAGCTTTTTCTATCAACTCCAGCTGGTGTCTATGGGTTCTGGCCGTGTCTAACTCCTGTTTGGTGCTCAAATCAATAACAAGCTGCATTTATGTAACAGTCTGCTGGCAGTAAGACATCTGTGTGCAGGAATGAGGAGACCAACGCTGTCTCCCTGCTCTGTGATCCTCTACAGAAACTCACATGTATTGATTTCATTAACTTTAAAGCACTTGTGTAGTCTGAAAGTCTGCGCTGTGAAGGAAAAATACTGAATAATTGTGGAGATCAGATTGAGACAAGAACTTATTCCTAGAAAACCCATGCTGGTAGCAGCGACAAAAACCTCCTGTTTTTCAAACTGATCACTAAAAGCTGGTGACACTTGTCCTCTAAATACATAAAGTTGTGGGCCTCGCCACCGTCCTTCACATCAGGACTGAAGTTGTAAGTGATCTTCCACCCAGCTGTCCCCATCCCGTCCTCTTACACTGATAGAAACAGTTGGAAAAGACATGGGGTCGAAACAAGGAGGGAGTTAAACAGAAGAGAAAAGTGTGTGTGTGTGTGGGGGGGATGAGAGACGGACCAGATGTGTCTTTTGTTTGGATTTGAACCGAGCGGAAAGGAAGGGTGTAGGAGTTCGAAGGCAAGCTTTGCAGAAGGGAGAGAGGTAGAGCAAGTGGGAGTGAGGGAGCCTCTTTTTTATTAGGACAGGATTGTAATGAAACCGGAGCATTCAGTGCTGAGTGGCTGTATGTGGGGGAGGGGGGGGCAGCACCATACAGTATGTGATTACCTACCAGCAAAACCACATTCATTATACTAATTGCTACAATGGTCCCAGCGGTTGGAGGCTGCAAAGGGGCCGACGGCGAAAGGGGCTGCATTGTTAACATTTGTTAGGCTCATTGACTCCAGAATTCATGGTGTCTGTCATTGTCGGTTGCTGGGATATTCTCCAGGGCCGGCATTCACAGAGAAACTGATAATCTGGGGGTTGAGCTGAAGGTCTGCTTCCTCTAAATCTCACGGGGGCCTATGTCAGCATCACGGATCAAACCAGCCTCATACGTGCATAAAAACACACTAGTCAGGTTGCAAGTGCACAGGTTTAGCATGTGGTATGCATTTGGACCTCCTGAGGCACTGAAAACCCATAAAGACTCATAGAGAGAAACCTTCGAACGATTCAGTGACAAGGCCTTATTCTGCTGCACGAAGTTGGCATGTCCCCAGCCACTCGCCTCTACGTTCCACCCGGCATCTGCAGAGAACGCTCAGCAGATGAGAGTAGAAAATGTGTCATGGTGAACAATCACAGAGTCACACAGCTCTCTCTCTCTCTGTTGGGTGTTGAGAGCTCACATCAATCCAACTGGGGGCTTACCAGTTGGGATCACCAATATGGCCGACAGTTGTTTGTGAAACATTTGTAGCACATCACTGAATACTTTAGCGTTCTTCCACAGGAAACAAGGTACTAAGTGACAAAATGTTCTCTCTGTAGGGAGGAGCCATGTGAGCAAGATGGCAGCTTAGAAATAGAGCTCTAAGACCGCGCACTAATATTTCTTAACAAAACCCAAAACAAAATGTCCTCTACGGTGATTTTAGGTGTTCATCATAGACTTGAGGTTATTTATTTTTACCTGGTCTGAGTCACACATCTTGTTCCTACATGCTGAATAAATCTGAGCCTGATTATCATTCTTCCTTTTAAATGCACCATTAAAGCCATCATAACCTTATTAGTCTTTCCTCAGTACAGTGATGGACAACATGCAGTAGGTTTCCCTGTCCTTTTCTTCACCTCCCCTTCCTACTCCTGGGCCCAGCAGAGACCCAGGAAGAGTCTGTCTGGCTGCTGCCAGCTAACAGCCAAAGTAAAGCAATTCCAACCCGCTTTCTTGGACGGGTCTGCTGCCGTAGCAACAGGCCAAAGTTGGAAGGGAATTCCTCTTGTTTACGCTGGCGTTGAAACCTATTGCTTTAAATGTATGTATACATTTACTGGAGCGGTGGATGTTCACATGCAATCCGTCAACAAGCCCGATGACAGATTCCTGTCATCTGTGTTGGCCGTTCCATGGTGGTCAGGAATAGCCGTGGGGTTATGGGAAGAATCAGGAGATCAAGTGGGGCAGAATGAGGCTGGTATAATAACAGCCCTGTGGGTCTGCGCTCTGACAGCCTCCAGATGATATTACATTTCCTTATCCTGGCACATCACTCTCATCACCCCCCACTTCCATCCAGCCTTGAAGGCCGCCTGGGAGAAATACTCCCTGGGTCAGTGCTAAACCGCAGCAGGCTGAGTAATCGGACCACACACAAACTCAGAGGACGGGGTGATACGGGAGTTTGGTTTATGTCTAATTGTCTGCAGAGCAGTGAGGTGGACAGGGTTGTTGTTTTTTATAATGACGGACTTTTATTTTTGTGGTATTGGTGAAAATGGAGCGTGTTGTTCCGAAACGAACCAAAGTTCAGAAATTCTGAAGTGGATTTCTCCTGGAAGGTTCTGAACAATAAACGTATTACCTGAGCGACCTCGCTTTGAGGGGAAGTTATTGTTAGGTGTAGCTATCAGTGGCCCCACTAGGACTAGCCCTTTACTCAAGGTCAAAAGAAGTGTTAAAGTTGCTGTCAGTGACCTATTAGGGTCACCATGGAAACCACACACCTGTGTCTCTCACTGCCTGACAGTAACTAAATTGTAAGCCTCAGATAATAATAGTAAACAGGAAAATACTGATGGTGCTGCAGGGCTTATTCTCTGGGATCCATCTGGAATTATGAGCAAAGGACAAGATTAGCATTAGGGATAGACCGACCGTACAAATTTTTAGTATTTTTTAATACATCCCACCTGCTGATATACTTCTTTAGTAGATCTGTTTTAAAGTCAGGCACATCCACGGGCAGCCTGGTTCTTAATAATCTGCATAATAAATGCTCTAAAACATTATTGTCATCTGACTTTTCTTTTTATTCACCTGTTTTATAGCTAATACTTGGTCAGTTTGTTTATTTGTTGGATTAACTTTGCTTAAATGTTTGATTTTAACACTGAGCACAGAATTAAGATTCAATAGTTGGTTAAATTCAGAGTTTAAAAACTAATTCAGGTTCAAAAATGTTGTGCATCAGCTGTTATTAGTGACATTTTAGCAGCTACGTAAGGTGGAAAACCTCTGGATGTTGGCCATGAAAATCAGCAGCACATATCGGAAGGGCATTGGCTGACTGACCTCTACACATTGGTATCGACGTTAGAAAAACCCTTATCAGTCGATCTCTGATGACCACAGAAGCAGATGCAGGAATGAAACTCCTCTGCTGGTTGGACTCATACAGCTCTGTGTTAGAGAGGAAGTCTGAGACATGTCCTCTTGTCTTTTCCATCAACCTCTCAGGCTTTTGTTTCCTCTGAGTGGCGTGGGGGGGCTCCCATGCAGGGTGCATTTGAAGTGGCTTCTGGAGGCCCTGGAGCGTGCTGTGGGGTCGGAGGTTACAACAACTGGGCCTCCCAGGACTCCCACTCTCACCCACCACTTTAAAGCCTGCTAACCAGCACACACTCCTGCTTTTATGCAGACACGGTAACCCTAAAGGACGCTGTCCTCGTTGGACGTGTTCTCACCACTGCCATGGCCGTGCAAACACACTGAATGTGTTTCATGTGATCTCCTTTATGTTTCTTTGTGTTTTTGTGAGCGCGTGCAGAAGCTCCTCAGGAGAAGGTTTTTGTCCCTCACACCCCCGATTCACAAGGATCTGTCACTGGCTCAGCGAGGTGTGAAATTGCACCGCCATCCACTTCAGCTACCAGAGGCTGGCTGGGTGACTCGGATCCTCTGGAACGCTATCCGATTATTTGTCCTATGCTTTCTTCCTCTTTTATTTCCTGTTGTGTTGATCCGTATCCATGTAGATGCCTGAGTAGATCTGTGTGTAGATCTGTATCTGTGTGTAGATCCCTGTGTAGATCTGTGTAGATCTGTGTGTAGATCCCTGTGTAGATCCATATCTGTGTGTAGATCCATATCTGTGTGTAGATTCCTGTGTAGATCTGTGTGTAGATCCCTGTGTAGATCCATATCTGTGTGTAGATCCATATCCGCTGCATCCGTGCTTCGCTGCATCCCCCTCTGCCCCTTCCCTCCACTCGCTCAAGTTTAACATCTGTTTCTGCTGAGGGCCAGAAAGGGGAACGTCAAAGCCTTAAATTAATTAGCACACTAACGGAGAGCTTGAGATAGACAAGGCCTTTTGAGCACCCCAACCCCCCACCCGTTCCACCAGGCCCACGTCTCACTGTGTCCCAGGGGGCTGGTTTATCACGCAGGACCAATTAGAGTGGGAAGTGAGGTCACTGACCCACCGTCAGGCCTCATCAGCTCCCGTGTCACCTGACAGGGGCCATGCCACCATGGGGGTCGGGGGGGGGGGGCACTTAAGCTCTAGAGTTCCTTTTGACCTGTTTTGAAAACTGAATATTTAACATTTAATCTATGTTGGAACTTTTCTATACATCTGTTCTGATTGTTCAAACACTCCTACATGGATGTTTCAGCTAAATGTATTCCTGAACCTAAGGTGTAAATAATCTCACCTCCCCATTATTGAACAGTTTAAACCGCTCCATTCTCCAAACTTCCATAGTGATTTGTGTGTAGACCTCCACAGGACTGTCGTTTTAGTAATTATCAGATTGTTTTAGCAAATATTCCTGCTGGATGGAGTATTACATTTTTCAGCAGCTGGTGATATTTATGCTCAAAACTATCCATAGAATTCCTTTAAAACGAAGATAAAGGCATAAAGGTTTGTGAAATAAGGAACGTTAGGATGGCAACATCCCACTTTCTTCCTGTCTGTGCTGAAACTAGACAATTATTGGATTATTTACAGTTGAGACTAAATCCTGACTTGTATGTATACATCAGCTCGGGTACAGAGTCGCGCACACGCGTTGACGGAGATGATTTCCTTTCAGACTTCTCTGTTGCCTGGGTATTGTTGCAAAGTAAGTCTCAGTTAGGACAACAGACGGCGTATCGCTTTTCTTTGGTCCATGTTCTTCCATTGGCTCCGTATCTGCCACTAGATAACTTTGGTACTATCTTTATTTTTTTAAGGGGAGAATGGTGGTGTTGTAGACAAATTTAAAGGTGTGTTGATCACTCTGAGTTTTGACTCACGACTGGGAAGGCTGTTGTTGGTTTAACCATGAGAGCTATGACTGCCTCGTTTTTCACCATATAAACATGACACATGTAAGCTAGCATACTAAATATTTGTAAGGTTATATAGGTTCCTAATGTTTGAAATTATGGCAGGAAAGATGCCACAACAGGTTTAAACAGTAAGGCGTTTTGTTTGTGTAAACTCAAAAAGCTCTTGAAGGTTTAGATGGAAACAACTGGAATTTTGTTGTTTTTCTTGAAGACGTTTTGCTTCTCATCCAAATAGCTTCTTCAGTTCTGGGAGTAGAAGGGTTCTAAGGTGTGGTCTGACAGGGCAGTAGGAGTTACTGGTGAGGCCATTGTTGTAACTAATGCAGCTATCAATTAAACCTTAACGATTATCACAGACATGGAAGTGTCTCATGCAGGAGTGTCTCATGTAGGAGTGTCTCTTGCAGGAGTGTCTCATGCAGAAGTGTCTCATGCAGGAGTGTCTCATGTAGGAGTGTCTCATGCAGGAGTGTCTCATGCAGAAGTGTCTCATGTAGGAGTGTCTCATGCAGGAGTGTCTCATGCAGGAGTGTCTCATGCAGGAGTGTCTCATGCAGGAGTGTCTCATGCAGGAGTGTCTCATGCAGGAGTGTCTCATGCAGGAGTGTCTCATGTAGGAGTGTCTCATGCAGGAGTGTCTCATGTAGGAGTGTCTCATGCAGGAGTGTCTCATGCAGGAGTGTCTCATGTAGTGTTTAATGTAGGAGTATCTCATGCAGGAGTGTCTCATGTAGAAGTGTCTCATGCAGGACATTTTTTAACCATGCAGGACAATGTCCTCATGTGCTTCAAGGTTTGTATATATTTAACGGTGGCTATTGTAGTGACCTCTGACCTTTACATATTTACATATTTTATTGCTACAATAATCTGTTGGAATAATTTAAAAAAGCTACATCAGTGTGATTTTCTACAAAATACAAACCATTTTCTGTCATGTTGTTTACACAGTCACTCTGCTCAAAATAATATAATAAACTAACAGAAGTGATTAGAAAATTATCAGAAAGATTTTTAGGGATCAGAATATAATTATTACGAAACACCAGAAAACATTTCAAAATATCTGTAAGAGGTCATTGTGAGGGCTGCTCCTTTAAGACATGTTGATTGTGACTGATTGTTTATAGAGTTAGTGAAAACTGAAGCTGCAGCTTTATCTCAGCTGTTAGTTGGACTACTTTAATAAACCACTGTTAAGAGCAAAGTGTCATTTTGTCTGGTGCATTCATTGCTGCACAAGCGTTACAATATTAGGAGTTTATCTTACCTCCTGTCTGTACAGCGTCTTTAATGCTGCAGATCAATAAAGAAAGTGCTGCTGCCTGCAGGCAGCTGTGGAGACCAGAGACAGTCTCTGATGGATCATTGACTATTTTCAGGAACTCATGTTCTACCTTTAAATCTTTTTGCTGATATTAAAATTCTAATTCATGCTTTATTTGATTTCTTTTCCATGTTTTTGCCCATGATGTGCCGCTGTCTCAACAACAGGTAAGAAACCTTCATGTTTCTGTTTAGTTGATTGATGCTCGTACTTCTGGACACTCATGCCAGAGATAACCGATCTTCCATGTGTGAGTTTTTAGGGTTTGGGGTATCAGCCCTCAAAAGCAGAATCAGTGCATATGGACCAACTTGTGCATCACTTGCGGTTTCATTTCTGTCACGATGAAAACAAATGTGGCTGCTTTATTTTATTAGATGTAGTTTTGTGTTTGTTGGGATTCTTCATCCTTTCTCTCCCTTTTGCTCTGAGGAGAATGTTTTGGTCATAATCTCAAACGTCATAATGTCAAACCAAGATCTAAAGAACGAGATCTCTCCATGGAAGATTTCTGATTTTTTTGGTTCTTAGACAAAAACAGAAAAGTGTTTGGTTGAAACCCTCCGGTTGTCCCAGACAGGCGAAGTTCCTCCTCTCATCAAACTCCCTTCCTCCCTCTCATCCTTATTTCTCCTCCTCTGTAATATTCAGTCCATCCCACTCCTCCTCTCCTCCCTCCCTTCACCCCGCCCGTCCCACTCTTCCTGAGCCCCGATCTGTTTACCTCCATCGTTCCACCAGATGGTTTGTGTTAAAACTCAACGTTTGACAGCTTGGCTTTTTTTTCCTGATATTATTTTAACATCGGGGAATTGCTCAGACCTGGAGGAACACAGAAGAAGAACAAGCGGGGGGTAAAAGGAAATTAAAATGTGAAAAACTATGATGTATTAAAAGCAATTATTCTGTCAACCGAAGGGCAGCAGTGATCAGCAGGCCCTCTCTGGTTTTATTCTCCCCCTTTTGCTTTTGATAAAATAAATAAAGGCACCTAGAATGTAATATTGATTTAAATCACATCTGCTGGGGTGAATTCACCCCCCTGCTCCACGTCTCCTGGAAGGGAGAGGGGCCCGCTCTGCCAGAAGTAATTGCTTGTTTGCTGGTATTTACTTAAAAATCTGTCAAAGATGGAGAGAGCGAATGAGTCAGAGCAAGAGCGGAGAGGAGATCATGCACCTCTCCCTTAGTTCGCCATCAGCTGCTTGTCTTAATGCACTCCTACTTCGTACGGTGTTTATTTATGATAGCGCTCCACAGATCCTGACCCTTCAGGGGCTGATGTTAAACATCAGGACCGCTGATAGTCAGTCGATGGATGGAGTTTATTAAAACACACTTCGGATGGACGTCTTTATTACTGTTGTCCTATCTGAGCTAAATACTTAGTTTATTTAGATTCTGGATTTTCAGTTTAACAATTCAAATGTGTTCCTAAAACATCAGAATTCACTTGTTATCTTTATATCTGACAGGTTTAACCCAAATAGGTCTTTTAATATTATTAGATGATGCTTAATGACTTTACATGTTCTGCTTTATGATCCAAACCTGATAGAAAAGGACTCTTTGGGTCTGAGTAAAGCGTTTAGATGCTGTAGGTGGCTAGAACGCCCTGTCCTGGTTGGACTTGAATCCTCGTCGTTGTTCTGATGAGGGACTTTTTCAGGAGAACATTCTAGAACTTTGATGGCTCTCATCGCCTGAAGTGTCCAAACTAAAGTCTGTATGTAGTGAGTGAAGGAGGGCAGTGTGTGTGTGTGTGTGTGTGTGTGCGTGTGCGTGCGTGACGTTGACCTCCTGATTACAGAGTGTTTAATCATGCACTGTGGCTGCTTGATTCCTGGTGTCTCCTGAGCAGCATTAGTCTGATTATCCGGCGGCCCGTGGCTCTGCAGGTCTGCCTCAAGCGGTGGCCTCTGCCTGAGCACATTTCCCAGCGTCTTCCTCCTCCTCCTCTCCTCCCATCATCCTGCTTCCTTTCCCTCCTTCGCTCGGTTATTTCCCTCCCTGAAGAACCACAAACAATAAACCCACTGTTTCGTTTAACCTCCTCACGTGTTCTTGTTCTCTCTCGATCCTTCGTTCCACCCCCCTCCCTTATGCTGACTTGCAGCCCTTCTCTCTCTCTCTCTCTCTCTCTCTCTCTCTCTCTCTCTCTCTCTCTCTCTAGCTAATAGCTGTTTGGGTTCTGACTTTGGTCGGTTGCTCATGTTCCCTTGGGTGATTTGGGACTTGTTTGTGGGCTTGGACTGTTCAGTAGTGCAAAGATCACACACACACACACGGTCTGACCACTGTCGTGTTTCCTGCTCCCAGCCAATGAGAGCGGTGCTATAGAACCTCAGATAGTGAGCCCGTTAGCTGGTACCGTGTTCTGGCTGCAGCGGTGAAGCTGGTCGTAGCTCCGCTGCCGCTGTCTCCGCTGCAGCAGCAGCATTAGGACAGAAAACAGATGTTGGCCTAATCTTCCCCTAATGAGATCGCTCCCTCATTCCTACGACTTTAAGGGAAAACCGCTGCTCGGGGAGATCAGGCCCCGCCAGAGTCAAGTGTGCAGGAAGACATGGAGGCTTTTTCTTGCAGACAGTTTATCAGATGAACTATTAAGTGATCCAGCAGAACAAGCTGTTGTTATTCCTGTGGGTGGAGCAGCAGGCTGGCAGGAGGCGGAGTCTCTGTCAGACGTGTAGTAGCTCACAGGAAGTGGAAGAGCTTTGACTTTAGCTTTACCCTAATGCTCTGATTAAAGCAAACCTGTGGGGGCTGCAGACCCCCTACAGGGGTAAAAAAACTGCCATGATTCATGTTTTTTCCTCTGTGAACCTCATTCAGCCCACCTGAGCCAGGCCTACCTGTCTACTTGCCTCACCTGTGCTCCACAGTCAGCTTTATGCATTTTCAGTTAAATGAGTCAGATCATGCTATTTTAAACCATACAGCATGCTAGGCAGGTGCTCTAACCTCCAGACTACCAAGTTTGTTACAGAACATCAGTCTCCTAAGACACATGTCCTGTGCTGGCCATTACGTGTGTCTTTGTGGACAGGACACATGGTTTTTATGGCGGTGTTTTGTCCCCAATGCAGAAGTCATTAGTCAGAATAACCACTCTGGTACCGGTGCAGCAGTCATCTGTGACATGAAGGTCACATTCTAACTGCAGGATGAAATCAACTGCTCTATGCCTGCAACTAGGAGAAAGTGGGGGTCAGTGACCTACTTCCAGAGGAGATGGGTTTCAGATCAGAGACTAGCTTTAGGGGGAGGAGAAAGGCCTGATGACGCACTTAGTCTCCATTGAGGCTTCTGCAGGCCTTTCCAGAAAATCTGAAAACTTGCAGCTGAGACTGGAAAAATGCATGAATGCAGCCAAAAACGGTTTAAAAATAAAATCACATGGTAAAAAAGCTCCAAAATGTGGATTTTCTATTATATGGCTCCTTTGATAACCAAGAATCAAAAAAATGAAAGAGTGATTGTTTTTGAATCAGCAACAAAGAAAGTTTTTTTTTCATATTTCCACATTTTATTACCTCTCTTTTATAGCTGTTATTAAAGTAAATTATCCACCATAACCCTCTACACCAGCCGTTGCCAGAGTTGGGGGTTGTGACAGCTACGGTCTTGAGACAATCTCTAGAAATTAAAACTGTAGCTGCACAAAAAACGGGAGCAGCTGCTAATTCTGCATCGACCCTGGTTGGGTTAGGAGCTAGCCTAGAGTGAGGGGACCCACCCAATATGGCGATGACGCTGGATTCCTCTCCAGCATGTTATGAGGCGTCTACGTATTGATGTCTATGGCTGCCACCGCTAATAGGGTATTCTACAGTTGACGTCACCACGCAATGGCTTCTGGGTAGGGTCATACTTACAAGTTGCATTTGACAATAGAAAATATACAGTTTCAGAGTGCTTTGACATCGATTTGAAGGCATAAAATGGAGGAAGTTGACAGAGAAAAACATACCAGAGGGCTTTTCTTGATGGCGAGCCTGCTAATTATAAATTGCCAGAACTGAAGCGCTAGCTCGAATGTCACGGTGAAAATAAAAACTAACTCCTGTTAGCAGCGCTGTTGTTTTAAACACCATTATTCCCATCACTGCTCCTTGAGTAATATAAAAATAAGTTAATTACTCACAGTGTCCCTCCCTTTGTCCTAATGTCCCTTTGTCCTTATGTCCTCTGTCCTAATGTCATCTGTCCCATTGTCCCCCTGTCCTAATGTCCCCTGTCCTAATTTCCCTCCCTTTGTCCTAATGTCCTTGTTCTAATGTCCCTTTGTCCTAATCTCCTCTGTACTAATGTCCCATTATCCTAATGTCCTCTGTCCTAATGTTCCTTTGTCCTTATGTCCTCTGGCCTAATGTCATCTGTCCCATTGTCCCCCTGTCCTAATGTCCCTTTGTCCTAATGTCCCTCCCTTTGTCCTAATGTCCCTCCCTTTGTCCTAATGTCCTCTGTCCTAATGTCCTCTGTCCTAATGTCATCTGTCCCATTGTCCCCCTGTCCTAATGTCCCCTGTCCTAATGTCCCTCCCTTTGTCCTAATCTCCTTTGTACTAATGTCCCTTTATCCTAATGTCCTCTGTCCTAATGTTCCTTTGTCCTAATGTCCTCTGGCCTAATGTCATCTGTCCCATTGTCCCCCTGTCCTAATGTCCCTTTGTCCTAATATCCTTGTCCTAATGTCCTCTGTCCTAATGTCCCTTTATCCTAATGTCCTCTGTCCTAATGTCCCTTTGTCCTAATGTCCCTCTGTCCTGATGTCCCTTTGTCCTGATGTCCCTCTGTCCTGATGTCCCTTTGTCCTAATGTCCTCTGTCCTAATGTCCTTTTGTCCTGATGTCCCTCTGTCCTGATGTCCCTTTGTCCTGATGTCCGTCTGTCCTGATGTCTGTCTGTCCTAATGTCCCTTTGTCCTGATGTCCTCTGTCCTAATGTCCCTTTGTCCTGATGTCCGTCTGTCCTAATGTCCCTTTGTCCTGATGTCCCTCTGTCCTGATGTACCTTTGTCCTAATGTCCTCTGTCCTAATGTCCCTTTGTCCTAATGTCCTCTGTCCTAATGTCCCTTTGTCCTAATGTCCTCTGTCCTGATGTACTTTGTCCTAATGTCCTCTGTCCTGATGTACTTTGTCCTGATGTCCCTCTGTCCTAATGTCCTTCTGTTCTGGGTTTGGGGTGCACATTTTCTTCTCCTGACTGTGGTCTGACTTTATTTTTTATTCTGAGTTTATTTTACTTTGGATCTTTCTCTAACAGAAACACACACACACACGCACACACACACGCATGCACGCACACACGCACGCACGCACGCACGCACGCACGCACACACACACACACACACACACACACACACACACAGTCATAATAGCAGGGTAGGAGTGCAGGGCCGACCACTGGACAGTTTGTACAGAACGCTAACATATGTCAGAGCTGGCTTATTGAACTTCGACCGCAGCCTGAAACTGCACAAGGAAAACACACACATTCAAATGCTTCCATGCACTAAATGCACATATACATACGCACAGACATGCATACACACTGAGGGGTTACTTGGCGCAAACTGCAACAGTATGAGCTCACATTAGGAGTCTGTAGGCTGAATGAGAAGCAGACGGGCAGGACGGGAGCTGTAGAAATGTCACATGAGAGTTTGTCACGCATATTAATTTTCATGTCAACTCGCCGATGATCAGCTTTCATATTGTGTCCAGTAATGACCCTAGTAAACGTACTCACCACATGTTACTGGGAGACAATGTGTTTTTGTGCATGCATCCTGGACACAGGTGAATGTACCTGGATCCCTGATGGACAGTGACATCACCTAGCATCACGTTGCAGGAATTAGCTTATTTAAAATGAGGCGTTGCTGCGGTTAGCCTCAAACTGTGTTTGTAGTGTGGAGGAACTAAAGAAAAACGTTTACATAAAACAAATGTGTCCTGTTAAGTTCAGAAATACAGCATTTCATTTTCATCTCGTATTTGTGGCTAGCTTCACAAGTTAGTGGCTAGGAGCATTAGCATGACCAAGCTAGCTAGCTAGCTGCCATTTAATCAGGGATGTCCAGAGATAAGGGCCAAAGTCACTAATTTGAAGGTATTCACAGGCCTCAGAATGTCCTTTTTATTGTGATTTTATTTATTTTAAGAAGAAGAAAAAGTTTTTGGAGTGAAAATGATCTGTGAATCCTCGTAGATACGTGAGTTTATTGAACACAGGTCATCCAGGAATTTTGGTTCTTACTATTCATTTAATTTAAATTCAAACAAAAGATTAAAAAAGACAAATGTGTTTATTTTACTTGAACGTTTTTTCATGTTAGTGTTTTTTTATGATTTATGTATTTGCCTCATGTAGGAAATGGCTCTGACAGAATGCACACATATCTGGATTATTCTATTAATAAACTAGAGATATAATATCTGCTTTTCCCATTAAGTTCAGCTGTGTTTATGTTGGGAGTGTACAGCTCGTCCTTCCTAATTATTCCCAGGTCAGATTTATGAAGCCAGGATAAAGGTGTTATTTGTAAAAACAGTCTCTAACTGAGACTGAGTGTCCCATTATGGGTGAAGTTCACCCGATGATGATGTTTATGTTGCATATCTGAGAAGACAGATATAGACTTCTCTCAGGGACACATTTGCTCTGCAGCTGGCTAAGATGGACTTTTACTCAGATTAATGCCAGAACTCCATCAATGAGTCTGGAAATGTGTTTGTGAATTTCAGACGGCAGCTGGAGCTTTTTCACTGATTATAAAGCGTCTATAAAACAAAACACACCCCTGGTTCACTTTGTTACACTTTTGTTTCTTCATCCCCCTTCATGTCCTGTCCACTCATCTTCATCATAAACGAGCCTTCATCTCAACCATCAAGTTTTAACCCCCACCCCCAGCTAATTATCACACATGCACACACACACACACACACTCTGCCTCTCTCTCTCTCTCTCTCTCTTTCTCTCTCTCTCTCTCTCTCTCTCTCTCTCTCTCTCACTTACACTAATGGGGACACACACACACACACGCAGATAAGGTGTTGTTCCGTATTAAACTAGATCAGCTCGTGTCTCCCTCAGATGTTCAGGTTTTAGTTTATAACGAGGGTTCCTCAGGAATGAAAAGAGAAAACTTCTTCAGAGTCGTGTTTATCACAAAAGCAGCGAGCGTGCGTTCCATACGTGCATGTTTGCAGACGCTCACATACTGGAGTGCACTCGTACGACTCGCTGTGGTGTCCTGAGCCTGTGTGGCCCAGTGCTGGGATGTAGAGTGAAGCAGGAAATGTGTGAGCCATGAAGGCATGTGTTTATGCTGGCTGCAGCCGCCCATCACCAGCCGGAGGGAAAACAGACACCAGCGTCGCTTCGTTTGCTCTCCATCTTTCTCCTTCTCCTCCAGACCCTGATCTCCTCTCACCTTAGGCTCTCCAGGATTAGGTTTTTTCTTTAGTTATTTTTTGTCTCCCTTGTTGTTTTCCTTACTTCAACTGACAAAAATAAGGGTGATTCCCATTTGCTGGCATTGCCCCCACCTATGTGCAGCGGCCTACACAGATAACCCCACACCACAACCCACCCATGCTCCATCAGATCCCACCTTGTGTAAACTGGTGTGATGCTGCAACAGGCCATAGCATCTAACATTGTTTTATGCTTGTTAAACCAGCATTAAACCAAAACACGGCTCGCTGGAAACTTGAAGCTGAACTTTGCAGCATTGTGTGTGCGTGTGTGTGTGTGTGTGCGTGTGTGTGTGCGTGTGTGTGCGTGCAGGGGTGTGTGTGTGCGTGTGTGTGTGCGCGTGTGCGTGTGTGTGTGTGTGTGTGACTGGGATCTGCTCTTTTTCAGGATCTCATCAGAAACTTAAATGTCTCCATGACTGATTCTGGCTTTGGTGAACTCTGAGGTTTTAATATGGAAGTTTGTGCCTCCAGGCTTGCCGTCCGTGTTCAGAGGGGTCACATCTCATCATTTCAGAGTTTTTTTGTTTTTTTTTCAGTATTAAGGTTCAGACTCGCTCTCTGTCCCATGACTGCCTGATTAAACATCCCAGGCAGCTGTATTTAATATTTATTATTGAATGTTTTTGAGGCAATGTCCCTGTTAAGTATTCCTTTGGGAATATTGTAAGCCTGCATTATACACAGGAAATAAAAATCACATTACAGATCCAGTGAGGAGGGCCTCTTAGCTAAACTCCCATCATGGACGTTGTGGTTTGTTGTCTCCGCCCTACCAGCCTTGGAAAAACAGACCCTCTCTCCTCTCTTCTGTTCATATATAGAGGTTAGTCCTTTACCCCAGCTCCCTGCGCTGCCCCCTGTGTTTGATCTGATATTAGTGATGAGGGCTGGTCAGCGTAGATGGAGAAATGGCATCAGGAGTGGCTGAGCGGGTCAGCTCAAGAGCAGATAGATTTATCGCTCCACCCACGGTCAATGTCAGTGGGATCTGTGAGGCTAAGTCCCAGAGAGCGTGTGGATTCCTGTGATTGAGTGATTGAGCGCTTAGCGTTTGAGCCCGTGGACAGCCCAAACAAGTTAATCCCCGCCCCCACCACCGCTGACCTCCTCCATCCCACTTCATCCTCTCACTAACTCCAGATCTGCGTTGGAAGGGAGAGCAACAGTGGCTAATGTAGTGGACAGGGTTTAGTGGGGCTAGTCAATAAAAGCTCCTTAATGATTTAATCAGTAGGGATGTTTATTTGCTGTAATGCAAGGCACCCGCTCAGCTCTGGGCTTTCAAGGCCTGCAAGGCCAGGCGGAGCCCAGAGGAGAAATTGTGATTATGGAGCTGGATTAAAAAGACAAGGTTGTGCTTTTTGATTGGGGACAGATTCAGAACCAAAGGTCAGGCTGGCATGCTGGGAATGGGATGATCCTTTATGGAATCCACATAGGCTGGGAGGCATGCAACAAAAAACGGTTTACATTATCTAGAAGCGTCCGGACTAACTACCGTGTTTTAATACTCGCTTTATTCTTTGATTTGATGCCAGAGTAAAGAAGAGCAACTTAAACAATATTAACACAAAAGAGAAATTAGGGAGTGTTGTCTGTTCCAGAGACACCAGAACACAAGTGATACTAGAATGTTGTTTCTAACTCTGGGTTTGCATGGTGGAGAATTTCATAGCACTGTTGCCTCACAGCAAGAAGGTCGCAGGTTTGAGTCCTGGCTGTGACCTTACCTCATGGAGTTAGCATGTTCTACTCATGCATCCATAGAGTTAGCATGTTCTACTCATGCATCCATGGAGTTAGCATGTTCTACCCATGCATCCATGGAGTTAGCATGTTCTACTCATGCATGTGTGGAATTAGCATGTTCTACTCATGCATGTGTGGAGTTAGCATGTTATAATCATACATCCGTGGAATTAACATGTTCTCTTCATGCATGTGTGGAGTTAGCATGTTCTACTCATGCATGTGTGGAGTTAGCATGTTCTCCTCATGCATCCATGGAGTTAGCATGTTCTCCTCATGCATCCATGGAGTTAGCATGTTCTCCTCATGCATGTGTGGAGTTTAGCATGTTCTACTCATGCATCAGTGGAGTTGGCATGTTCTCCTCATGCTTCCATGGAGTTAGCATGTTCTACTCATGCATCCATGGAGTTAGCATGTTCTCCTCATGCTTCCATGGAGTTAGCATGTTCTTATACATGTGTGGAGTTAGCATGTTCTACTCATGCATACATGGAGTTGGCATGTTCTACTCATGCATCCATGGAGTTGGCATGTTCTCCTCATGCATCCATGGAGTTAGCATGTTCTCCTCATGCTTCCATGGAGTTAGCATGTTCTCCTCATGCATCCATAGAGTTAGCATGTTCTCCTCATGCTTCCATGAGGTTAGCATGTTCTTATACATGTGTGGAGTTAGCATGTTCTACTCATGCATCCATGGAGTTGGCATGTTCTCCTCATGCTTCCATGGAGTTAACATGTTCTACTCATGCATCCATGGAGTTAACATGTTCTCATGCATGTGTGGAGTTAGCATGTTCTACTCATGCATCCATGGAGTTGGCATGTTCTCCTCATGCTTTCATGGAGTTAGCATGTTCTACTCATGCATCCATGGAGTTAGCATGTTCTGCTCATGCTTCCATTGAGTTAGCATGTTCTTATACATGTGTGGAGTTAGCGTGTTCTACTCATGTATCCATGGAGTTAGCAAGTTCTCCTCATGCTTCAATTGAGTTAGCATTTTCTCCTTATGCATCCATGGAGTTAGCATGCTCTCCTCATTCTTCCATGAAGTTAACATGTTCTCCTCATGCATGTGTGGAGTTAGCATGTTCTACTCATGCATCCATGGAGTTGGCATGTTCTCCTCATGCTTCCATGGAGTTAGCAAGTTCTCCTTATGCTTCAATTGAGTTAGCATTTTCTCCTCATGCATCCATGGAGTTAGCATGCTCTCCTCATTCTTCCATGGAGTTAACATGTTCTCCTCATGCATGTGTGGAGTTAGCATGTTCTACTCATGCATCCATGGAGTTGGCATGTTCTCCTCATGCTTTCATGGAGTTAGCAAGTTCTCCTTATGCTTCAATTGAGTTAGCATTTTCTCCTCATGCATCCATGGAGTTGGCATGCTCTCCTCATGCTTCCATGGAGTTAGCATGTTCTACTCATGCATCCATGGAGTTGGCATGTTCTCCTCATGCATCCATGGAGTTGGCATGTTCTCCTCATGCTTCCATTGAGTTAGCATGTTCTCCTCATGCTTCCATGGAGTTGGCATATTCTCGTCATGCATCCATGGAGTTAGCATGTTCTCCTCATGCATCCATGGAGTTAGCATGTTCTACTCATGCATCCATGGAGTTGGCATGTTCTCCTCATGCTTCCATGGAGTTAGCATGTTCTCCTCACGCTTCCATGGAGTTAACTTGTTCTCATGCATCCATGGAGTTAGCATGTTCGTAGACCTGTTGTTATGGATATCTCACTTTTTTATTATAGATTTTTAATTTATTTTAGGAGACTTGTTTTAACTTTTATTTATTAATTGTTTACATGAAAGCTTGTTTATTTATAAGGTTACCATTTCCTGTGCCAAATTGTCCCTGGTCAGGACACTTATCTAACGTTGTCTCATGTTGTCTTCCTCCCCTTCTTTGGATAAAAGAATGATATGTTTTTATTAGGGGTGGGACTCAATTAAAAAATGTAATCTAATTAATTAGAGGCTTTGTAATTAATTAATCTTGATTAATCGCATTTTAATCATTCAAGAAAATTTTGCTGGGTGAGGAATAGCTTATGGGTTTCTACTCAGAAACTTCTAATCTTCTAGGGATGAGGAGTTTCTCTTTTCCATCATGGACAACTGATGTTTCATAAAGATCAAAATGACAGAACGACCGTTGGATATCATATAGCTCTGCTATCAATGACTAGCGCTGGTGGTCACATTCCTCCGGCCAGACTTCCCAGTCTGTGTAGGAGGCCTGATTGTTAAACAGATGGTCATGAATGGATCATATAGCTGGTGAATAATCTGAGTAAGTCTGCGTGTCCTCTCCTCCTGTAGGTAGACTTTATGTGCTGCTAAGCTCAGCTGATCTCTCTTTCAGCTGTAAATCCATCAGTCTGAAAGGCGCTCGAGCCTCAGAGGCCCTCTGATGTGGTGCTTGCTGTTTTATCACAACACAAATGGAAAAGGTGGACATATTTGGAAGGTTTATGAACATTAAGGCATGAATCTGACAAAAGCTCCAGCAGCTGGGTGGCTTTTGGCCGTGTGAGCACCAACAGGAGAGTTGATGTTGTTACCTGTCAGTGACCAAAGAACCTTGGCTCGTCTACCTCGTCTGAATCACCGTGGCTAAATGAGGGACACCAACTGTTTAAAAGACAAATAAGATGCCAACATGTAGCACTTTCTGTAGAGTGATGGGTGGGTTAGGGTTAGGCGAGGGGGGAGAGGCTCAAATGGAAAGATTCACTTTCTCAGATTGCACCAATTACAGGAACATTTAGGGGTTGGATCCTGCAGAAAACATTAGATGTACTTTTTCTGCCTTTTGTCTTTCTTCCTTCACTTTTTCCATTTTATCTTATGATCCCTGTGAGGTTACTGCTGGTGAGGCAGTAAGGTTCTCTCACTAAAGGGGCGGCTGAGGTGTTCGTGGACCCATTGAGGCTCACGGAGCTACAGTCACAATCCTTTTTATTTCTCTCTTTCTTTTTATCTTTGTAAACAGATTCAATAATTAAAATCTGCAGCCTTTTTGTTGGCATGATGGAAATGAGGAAGTTGAGCCAAACATTGCATGGTTGTGTTAAAATGTTGGGACACTCTCCAGCCAGTTGTTTATCTAAGAAGATTTATCACAATAAACATCCACAACCATTGGTGTCGTCGTATCTGTAGGGTTAGGGTTAGTTAACCCTTTAGCCTTCACACCAAAAAAACAATATGTTCCTTTATTGCATTTTTATTTTTAGACATAAAAGTGTTATTAATGTAAGATATTAATGTTTGACTTTTCATTGAAACAGCTCCATATTGTTTTAGTTTACATTTATTTTTTTAGTTAAAGATGCCTTCGATGTTCTTGGAAAAGACCTTTAAACAAGCTACAGTTTGAAAAAAATAAATAAATTCCAAACGCCTTTTTTTTGTATAGTCGGTATGTGAAACATGTATTTGATAACAAAAACATCCAGCAGTGGTCTTTATGAACCGGTATACCACACAGGTACAGGGGATATCGTACACAACCACTACACCATTGTTTCAAGGTTTCTATCTACAGGTTCATGTTGATGCTTGCAGATGTTTCATTTAATGGTTAAGTGGATTTGATGGTTTGTTGTAAAGGAGAGCCGATGAATCTGAACATGGCTGACCCAACCACATTAGGACATCAGGTAATCCTCGCACCTCTATACCAGATCACCATCTCGTTAGCTGCTTAGGAGGTAAAATTTGTTTTGAGGGATTGCTTTAAAGTCTCTGACACAACAAGTCAGTGACTCGATGCAGTCTGTTGGGTTCCTTATACAGGAAACTTTTAACTAACTGGCATAATGAACTGAACTCAGTTGGAATGTTTTACTTTGTGAAGAGCCTTGAGACGACTCTTGTCGTGATTTGGTGGTGTATAAATAAAGTCAACTAAAAGTTTACCAGAGGAACCCTGATGCCTCCACGTTAGACAAAGACACCAGCTTTGCCTTGGAGACACCATTGGTAGTGATAGATGTTGCTGTTAGCTCTCTGGTGCCGACCTCACTATGCCGACTCGGCTTGTTTTCACATCTGTGGTGGGGTGGCCACAGAGGTGCTGATTAACTATAATGACTTAATTTGTCACTGGAGAGGTGTAGTAACATAAGACCAGCTTTACTGAAGGCATCCGAGATTTAAAGGCAAAGAGTCTGGGAGAAAAAGTCTGCCCCTGTTTGTGATCTGTTCAACACCGATGGAGTTGATGACTCCAGCAGACACAAGCGTGTCTTCAAGGGAGACTAGAATAACACCACAACTCAAGCAGCCCCCCATCTTACGTCCACAGAAACAGCAGACAACTGAACCGTCTGCAGAGTTTCTGCTTCTCTTTTGTCAAGATGAAACTTTTATGTAGGTGTGGTGAGCGGCCCACATCTGCGTGATTCTTTACTTCGGGGTTTTTTTGGGTTGTGGAATTTGAAACTAAGCAAAATATACAGTTCCTTTCATCAAGCTCTGCCCCAGTGAGGAGAGACAGGAGAATCACCATTAGTCTGCTCTTCTCCACTCTCATTTCTCTCGAAGATAAGTGAAATCACATGTTGGCAGCCGTTCCAGGGGAAAAAATAAAGCAGGAGAGGAGTTAGAAGAGTGGAAGGAAAGTTTCAGAAGGATAAGGCTGAACAGACTGTGGAAAAACTCTGATTTGCTTTAGTCTTGAGCCATCATGTCTGCTAGATCTGCCTTTGACTGTTCAGTAGGGCTTGGCTTCTGTCTTTGTGATGATTTTCTACCATGTTTAACCAGCTTGCTGCTGATTCTGTCATTGTTAGGTGATGGGGCAGCAGCAACCACCAGGTCTGTTTGTCTGAGCTGCTTTGCCAGATTAGTTCTGGCACAGCTTTGGTTTTTGCTGCTACCTTTGCGGTTGGGCTGCTTCAGACTGGTGTCCATTAGTCTGAACTTGGCACCAAGACCATTAAACACCACCATTCTGGAAGAGATGCTGCTGACAGCAGGAGTTTAAACAGCTGCTTGAAGGGACGTTTGAATCTGTAGATCCCACCTGTCTTACCTGGCCTATCTGTTGTACCTGTCCCACCTGTCCTACCTGTTGTACCTCTCCCACTTGTCCTACATGTCCCACCTGTCCTACCTGTCCCACCTGTCCTACCTGTTGTACCTGTCCCACCTGTCCTACCTGTTGTACCTCTCCCACTTGTCCCACTTGTCCTACCTGTCCCACCTGTCCTACCTGTCCCACCTGTCTTACCTGTTGTACCTCTCCCACTTGTCCTACCTGTCCCACCTGTCATACCTGTCCCACCTGTCCTACCTGTCGTACCTCTCCTTCCCATCCCACCTGTTCTACATGAAATAGAGCTCCTTCAGCTAGAGCTGATCTGAGCCATGAACAGAAGCTACTTCTGCTGTTTTAAAGCCATTCCAGTCGTCCTGACCTCTCATGCAGGTGTAGTTTTATAAACCTTCCCACAGCAGCCAGGTTGCATTATGCTAGCAGGACTTGACCCAGGATGAACCTGAAGGGCCACATTTAGCTGCTGCTGATGTTTGTTTATGCTCCAAAGACTTTTATCATTAAAGTGTGTGTGTGTGCGTGCGTGCGTGTGCGCGTGCGTGTGCGTGTGAGTACTGCAGTATTGGACCTGATTATTAATCATCTGACTGCTGCAGCCGTACATTTGGGAGATTAAAGCTGAAGAGGGCAGCAACACACCTAGGTATTGGCTAAACTCAGACTAGCTGTTAGCTCATCAATCCTGAGGGATGCTATAACATGTCATTTAGAGGCCAGCTAAAGCTTTTCTCACAACGACGAGAACACGGTTCATTACTGGGTCATGCTAACGGGGGAATCCATCGCAGCGACGAGCCTTCATAACTCATCCTGCCGGAGTTTGTCCTCAGCTGTAACGCTGCCGTCTGACACAAACCTCCATTGATCTCCTGACTTCTCCACTGCAGTAACACAACCCTGCAGCTCATCCTACCTGACATCCCCAGCCAGTGCACATTACAACCTCTCCCTCCCCTCACAGCTCCTCTTGGATGGCAGCCAGTGACACAGACAGCTAGAGTTATCTACGTGAGCAGCATTCTGCATCCCTCCTTTAACCTTATTCATCACTCACTTACTCGTACCCTTCCTTGAGTTAGCACCCCCGACGGCCCTCTAATTCACAGTGAAGCATAATCCCGTCCCTGGTGCCACTGGTGATGCGGGCTTAATTTCATTATGATGTTTAATGGGCATAGCAGCAGACTGGGTTACAAGGCTGTGATGCTTTGTGGTCCCACTTTGGAGATGGTTCCCAGAGGCATTCACCGCTTTAAACAATTATTTTACTGCTTTTCTTCTTCAGGGCCTGTTCCTCTCGTCTCTGGAGTCCAGCTCGGCTCATGATGGTCAGTCCAACACGGACAGTTATCTACAGTATAACCCTCCTAAAGCTCAGCGGTGTGCTTTATTTGATTGTGTATTCGACTGAACCGCTCTGGGGTGGTGGGGTGGTATCAACACAAACTTTCGCTGTAATCATGTAGAAATACTCCATTAAAAGTGTGAAACACTCACAGAAAACCTTTCAGCTACATGAATCCTAGTGTGGAGAAAATCAGGTTGATATCAGGCTAAACACAACAAAACACACCACTTACGGTTTCACAGTATTTATGACATAACAACTTGCCATACATACAGTGAATTGTTCTGTAGGTCAAGCAGGAGCATTTTTCTTTTATGCTGATTAAAAACAAACTGGCAAACAGGGGCGGACTGGAATGATGATTCAGCCCTGGAATATCGCCGTTCGTCCGGCCGTGTGCATTAGTGCGGGGGGATTGACAGTCTGCCTTAAAGCTGCTGTATTATTGGTTGTTTTTGAAAGGTTTACTAATTTGAAACTAAAAATTGGATTTTTTTGTGGTAACAGTTTTCAGAACTCCTGACCATCACTCCTGTATGTTGAACCTTGAAAAGCTGTATGTTTTTTTTCTCCTGTTGCTAAAACTTTAATTCCTGTTTTTCTCATTTCTCCTCTGGACTGATTCTAAAGCAAGTTTACATCCTCAGACAGTCTGTTGCATCATCATGCTAACCGCCGTGTCCTCCTGCAGCTTTCATATGAGATTCATAAATGCAGAGATGATCTCACGCGCGCACACACAAACACTCACACACATAAACACACACGCACACAAACCCACACGCATGCACGCACACACACACGCATGCAAGCACACACACAAACCCACACGCATGCACGCAGACACACACACGCATGCACGCACGTACACACACACACAAACCCACACGCATGCACGCACACACACACGCATGCACGCACACACACACAAACCCACACGCATGCACGCACACACAAACCCACACGCATGCACACACAAACACGCGCGCGCACAGATACACACACGCATGCATGCACGCTCTCACACACGCGTGCACACGTACAAACACACACACGCATGCACTCACTCACAGACACACAACAACAACAAAGACATGAGGAAATAGAACATCTAAGTGTTTGGGGTTATCCTTTAGACAACCAGTTTTCAGTTAACTCTGCACTCCCTCACTAGAGCCAAGTGATCCACCAGATTAATAAATAAACAATCGCTTCAGTCTCGTAGGACCTCCCGAGAGCAAAACAGGAACTGATATCCAAACAAAACTGTGCTGTGGGTGCAGCCCTAACAGTAAACCTAAGTAGAAATGACCTGTCAATCATGATATGAAGCTAAAGATAGCAGTTTAGCTAACGGGCTAGCTAGTGTTTAGGACTCAACATGCTGATGATTGGTTGGATGAAACAGATTTCCCAGCATGCCACGCTCTTTCAGAAATGTTGAATCTAAATAAATGAATTAGTTTTAGTATTATTAATGAAACGAAATACACATGCATTAAAGAAAAGTTGTCTGTAGTTTTTAGGTTGGCAGTGAGCCAGAGAACCGTGGCTGAAACGGGTACAGAGGGGGTTAAATAATCATGCAGGAATTTACGCTAGCATAAAACGCAGGTTCATAAACAGCAGGAACAGAACTGTTGGTGGGGACGTCCTCGGCTAAAATGGCGTCTTTGCCATGAGCATTTGGCTCTATTCCAGCCACTGATTGGTCCAGCGCAGAGCAACACTTAATGTGATTGGCTGTTCATCTGTTCTTTATATCAACGGTTCTATCGACCCGTTCTCTTATGTCTCTCAAGGAAAAGTTATTATGTATACGGTTACGGTTTTATCGTCCAGCCCTAGATCTAGTCAGGAGCTTTGACCTGTGCTCCAACATTTCCTCTGACTTGTCACTTTGTGTGAGCACGAGGCAGCCCAAGTGCCAAACCAGACCTTTTCTCTCATTCTTTTCCTCAATGGGATCCTGGTTCAGTCTGTCTTTTTTCCACAGCTACATCCATCCTCTAACACATCTCTCATTTCCTCTTCTTTCCAGCCCTCCATCGGCCCCCAAAGTCCCCTTTTCTCCACATTGCTTCACCCTCACCCCACCCTGTGTTTTCTCTGCTGCTTTTTTTTCATTTGCAATTACAGTAATATGTAACATCAGGCGCGGTGAGATTTAGGGCTTTACCTTACATAACCCCAGGATTTAGCTGCAGGGTTTTAAGGCTTCTCTGAGCCGATGAGCTGGGGGCAATCGGGCCTCTTTAAAATATTTTCAAATGGTTGAAATCCCCAAAGGGCCAATGAGCATGCAGGGTTAGGAAGGCTCTGAGGGCCTTGATTTAGAACAAGCATCATTATTTTCTATTACCATGGAGCCTGAGCCATTTAAAACAGCCTTTCCTCTTGTAGTGTGTGGCAGTCAGTAAATAGATTTGGGTCAATAAGCTGACTGATGCTAATATTTTACACACACCCTGGTGTTGATGAACTACACCGTAGCCACAGCTGCCTCGGGGTGCACTGACAGAAGCCACCCGTCCCTCTGACCACCACCATCAGGTGGGGGGGGGGGGGGGGGTAAAGTGTCTTGCCCAAGGATACAACAACTGGGACAGACAGAATCTGGGTTTGAACCAGCAACCCATGGCTACACTCCTATCCCCTGTGCCATAAAAAGGAAGGGAGGTGGTGAGATTTTGAGGCCGACTGCTCTTGAGGTGTGTGTTTCCATTTTTTGTTTTTTTATGTAATTTGATACGACTTTATATTAAAATGTAAAACGTTTGGGTTTGGCAAACCCCAGCCAGAAGGCTGAGCTTGATTCCTCCGTGAGGCAGGCAGAATGGACAGGCCGTAAATTAGAAATAATGAACCGCCTGGCCTGACTCGACGACTGGAGCCGGGAGGGAAGTGGACTGGAGTGATGTAGGAGAGAAAGAGAAGAAAATAACCTTGATGGATAAAAGGAGCGAGGAAAAGCAGTGGTGGATGTCGGCTGAGGACGGAGCTTTGCACGGGAAGAACCACAGGAGCAAAAGTGGCTCAGATACTCGGAAATATGCTCTGAGTTATACGATGTGTAAGGTCAGCGGGGTCACGCTAGCCTGCTTCTTAAGGACAGTTTTTAATTTCTCCCTGGCACATGTCCTTAGCCGTAGTTACGGGGGTTAAGATGGAAAGCTGCTGGGATTAGGGCCTGAATGAGGGGATGAGATGAAGATGGGATGAACCCCTGCAGGTCGGGCTGGGCTGCACTCGTACACCAGCGGGATGATGAGTTGGAGATTAAAGTGATGGATGAAGGCTGATGATGCTTGGTGAAATGGTCTTAAGTCAGCACCAATCATCAGGTTTCTTCCCTCGTTCGACTCCTCGTGGTTCCTGAGATTTTTCAGCTCCACTTTACGGGTCTCCCTGAGCCTCAGCGGGCTTTCAGAAATGGTCCACAGCTGCAGGACCGAGCCGCATTGGGAAAGTTAGGGAGGGAGGGGAACTGAATCATGAAACCATATTTCCATACGCCGCTGAGCTCACCCTTTCTCTCCGCCCCCCGGTGTTAAAGTGCTCCACTGCAGCTGTTCATCAGTACCCCCCCCCCCCCCTTTTAACTCGTGTAAACTTTGGTTTTCGTCATGCTTTTTTCCACCGCGAGGCGTCTCTGCTTTTGATTAAAGTTCGACAGAGCAGCAGACCTGGCTCGTTCGCTCTCATCTGTAACGAACTCAGACGCCATTTCACCCCCCCACCCTGTTTTTGTCCCCTCCTCTCTGAAGCAGTTTGTTTAGGCCACGCGGCTCTGAGACAACTTCACTTCCCGTGTTTGTTAAGCTTTCCAGCAGGAGCACCTTGAACTGATAACCCCCACATACACACACACCCCACCCAGCGCCACGACCACTACAAAACAAACTTTTCTTCTAATATGAAGATACTGCTGCTCCGTCCAGAACACCAGCTGAACACGACCCTCTGGACTCCGGTTCGTCTCCTTCATCCAGACCCTGCCCGTCTGTTCCCACTCCTCCGACCTTAGCATCCTTTAGATCTCTCCCTCTCCTCCTCGCTCCTGCTGCCTCAGCCAGACACACTGCAGCTGAGTGGGCTGCAAGCATCTGTTTACAGCGCTCCTTCTGCAGAGTGAGATAATGATGGCCAGATACAGCCCACAGTTAAATAAACACATTGCCACCTAGCTTACAGCCCGACTGCGAAGGGTCCAACTTCTGCTGCAAGCTAGCGGCCTCCATAAATGTGTTTCCCTGATTGTTTTCTTTGGACAAGCTTGGGTCTAACAGTCAGGCACACGCAGGGAGATGTGGCCTGAAATGACACGCTATGATCCATTTCAGTCCAGCTGCAGGGAGAGTTATGTGTGCACCAAACAACTGGAACAAGGTCACGTAGAAATGAAGATGCTTCTGCATGTTTCACCTACCAGATGGATGAGGATTACTGCATCCGCTTTGGGTCAAGGAGGTTCACTGGAAGCCAAAACAAACTCAATTTAAATGATTTTCAGTAGAGGTGGACTGATAGGGTTTTTTCTAAGTCCAGAACCAAGAGCCAATCAGGGCAGCTGATGGTCCTGATTTAAAAGCACAGGAGAACTTGGGCTACTAGTGTTTACTATCTGTAAAATACCAAACAAAACAGACTGTGGACTCTCACAGATGAAATAACTGAAAGTGAATCAAAAACTGAGTCCCAGAATGTAGACAAGGCAGGGCAGGTCAAAAACATATGAGTCAGGTCAGCTGGACCTAAATGACACCTTAAGCAGTTTGGGTTGGTACCAGGAAAGATTTGAGCCAGCCTACTTCTAAATGGTAAATTGTCTGTATTTGATATAGCGCCTTCCAGTGTCCTAGAACCCCCCAAGGCACTTTACAACACAATCAGTCATTAACGCACATTCACCCTGGTGGTGATGAGCTACAGTGTAGCTACAGCTGCCCTGGGGTGCACTGATGGAGGCAAAGCTGCCGTCAGGCAATGTCTTGCCCAAGGACACAATGACAGCGACAGACTGAGCAGGGCACGAACCCGCGACCTTCCAATTGCAGGGCGGGCACTTAACTCCTCTGCCACCATCGCCATACTTCTAGACCAATGGTCCCTATGCACCACCTTACATTGGAGGATGCAATGCCTGGCACAGCTTCAGAATAAACTGCCATTGATCACTGTTGATGTCTACAGCAAGATCCTTAGACCAAGTAACGCAGAGGTGATCCATTGTTACAGAAAAATTAGAAATAAATAATTTATACATTCTTGAGTCTGCTCCTTACGGAAGCCCTGAAAGGCAACGGAAAAAATATTTTTTTTCTTGTGGAATTTTTCTAAATTTTCTTTTTTTTTTTTTTTTTGCTAAACCCAGAGGCAAATTGAAAAAAATTTTTTTTTCTTGTGGCATTTTTCTACGTTTCTTTTTTTTTTTTTTTTGCTAAGCCCAGAGAGGCAAACGGAAAAAATATCTTTTCTTGTGGCATCTTTCTAAGTTTTTTTATTTATTTATTTTTTGGCTAAGCCCAGAGAGGCAAACGGAAAAAATATTTTTTCTCTTGGCATTTTTCTAAGTTTTTTTTTTTTTTTTGCTCAGCCCAGCCCTGAGAGGCAAAGAAATTTGCGGACTGGTCGAGCTCTGACTCCTGCGGTCAGATGCAATAGTAAACGGCTTTTGAATCTCCGAAAACACCCAAGTGAATTAAAAAGTAGACTCATTTCTAACCTCGTGACTTCATTAATGGAACTTTAATGTTTAATTTCTCACCTAAAAACATCTTAAAACGTATTTTTGGAGCCAAGAATTAGTATAAAATGAACAACTTCTTAATTTCTGAATAGAGCTTCACTGTAGCACATACTAGTGGAAAGAAACGGTATTACAAAAACACATACTTAGAAAATCTACGAGGGAAAAAACACATTTTTTCTCTTGCCTTCCAGGGCTGAGTGAACAAAGAAAAAAAAAACACTTAGAAAATTGGTAGGAGAAAAAAAAACTTTCTTTGCCTCTGGAGGCTGGGCTGAGCAAAAAAAAAAAACATAGAAAAATGCCACGAGAAAAAATATTTTTTCTGTTTGCCTCTCTGGGCTTAGCAAAAAAAAAAAAAACTTAGAAAAATGCCACAAGAAAAAAAAAAATTTTCCGTTGCCTTTCAGGGCTTCCGTAGCTCCTTCATCAGAAGGGTTAATTGTCATTAGAGCATCAATCATAGTATCTTCAGGTGCACTGGGAGAACCAGGGAAATGCCTCCTGATAAAGTCCCTAGCCTGCAAGTAATTTAAAAAAATGTTCATTGGGCAGATTGAAATTAAGAGATAATTGAGCAAATGAGGCCAAAGCTCCTTTACAAAGAAGTCCTTCCCTGAAACAAGTCTGCAGCTCTTCCACAGTGCAAACGTTCTATCTATGAGTGATGGAGGAAATAAAGGGTTCCGATCAAACGGTGAGTAGAGACCCAGAAACTTAGTAAGCTTCTTTAGTTGAGACCAAACCTTACAGCAGCTTTTAACGATGACATTCTTGGAATACGATGCAGGAGATAAGTTTAAAGGAAGACACAAAAGAGAGAATACAGAAGCAGAGTCACAATTAGGCTTATTGTCATTAGTATTACACCAGAATAGCATTGTGCGGGTATTAACAGCCCAATGAAAATACAAAACATTTGGCAGAGCAAGGCCTCCATGATCTTTACTTTTTTGTAGTTTTTTTGCATTCTGGGAGGTTTTTAGTTCCATAGGGAACTTTAAAATAGTACTGTCAAGTACCTGGAAAAAGCATCTTGGGATAAACACTGGAATACATTGAAAAAGGTAAAAAAATTTAGGGAGCACATTTATTTTATTTCTGCTAATCATTCCTTCCAAGGAAAGAGGAAACATGGAACAGCGTTGTATATCCTGGGATAATTGTTAAAGCAAAGGATTAAAGTTACGTGGACCCCCAAATATTTAAAACTTCGTAAAGCAGCTTTAAAAGCCAGGCTACCTAGCCGGTAGGCTGCTGCCACAGAATTAACAGACAGAATTTAGCTTTTATCAAAGTTAGTTTTATAACCCGATATCGTCCCGAAGTTTAAGATTAGAGGCACAGAGTTGTCTGGGTCTGAGACAAAAAGCAACAGGTCATCAGCATATAAGGACAGTTTGTGGTCTGATAGAAATACCATGCATGCTGCCAGACCTGAGGGCTGCTGCAAGCGGCTCTATGGCTATTGCAAACCAAAGAGGGGGAAGGGGGCAGCCTTGCCGGGCACCACGACCTAAGGGAAATAATTTAGAATAACTATTATTTGTACGGGCCCTTGCCAATGGTGAAGTATGTAAAAACTTGATCCAAAATGCTTTAAAGCATAAAATAAGTAGGGCCACTCCACCCAATCAAAAGCTTTCTCAGCATCCATAGAGATAGCAAATTCCAGAGTATCAGAAGATGAGGGTGGGTTTTAAATGTTCAACAAACGTCTGACATGATATGACTGTCTAGATTTTATAAAACCCGTTTGATCAGGACTAATTATGAGCAGGCGTATTGCTATAATTTTAGCCCAGATTTTAACATCTGCACACAGCAGAGAAATGGGACGACAGCTACTGCTGTCACAGGGATCCTTCTGTTCTTTTAAAATAAAATAACTTGTGGCTTGTCGAGGTCAGTGGAGGAACGCCAGACTCAGACCTTATAAAATTCTGATGGAAAACCATCAGGCCCAGGACTCTTTCCACTCTGCGTGGACATCACTGCTTCCTTAAATTCATCTGTATTAATGGTTTATCTAAGTCAGCAGCAACTCCAGAGTCAATCGTGGGGAATGTCAAACAGTTAAAGAAGTTTTTGTAGGAGCTTTCATCAAGTGCGTTTTCAGATGTATATAAAGTTGAATAAAAATCCATAAACTGATTATTTATAGCTGAGGGTTAACAGAGAGCCCATCCAAAAAAGAAAAGTTGGTGATGAGCTGAACTTGATTCACGAATCTGGTGGGCAAGGAATTTGCTTGGCTTGTCACCAAATTCATAATAGCCATATCTGGTCTTGATTATTGATTGGACAGCCACATCAGTGGCCATGGAATCAAATTCAGACTTTCTTTTATTAGAAGCTCCTTAGAAAGGTCAGCTGAGGGTGATTCTGCACATTTAACTTGTAATTCAGGTATGGCATTATAAAGAGTCTGCCTTTTTTTAGAAGCAATCTTGTGTTTGTAGGCTGTGTAAGCTATTATCTCACCCTGTAAGCTTCCCATAGTGTAGCTGCTGTCACATCCGGGCCAGTGTAACATTATTAGATACATAAATATCTATACATTCATTAATGTGTTTTACAAAGTCTAAATCACAAAGTAATAATGAGTTAAAGCACCATGGAGATCGTATTGTGGCTATCAGTCAGACATTACTATATGAGTATAATCACAGGAGCTAAATGAAGAAAGAAGCTTTTTATCAAGTAAAAAGAAGTCTATTTGTGAGAATGTACCATGTACTGCGGACACTCATACCACTAGGCCACCGGAGCTGGTCTAAAGAAAACTCATTTCAGCTACTCGTGTTTACGATCTTGCTCTTTTGGTCATTACCTAAAGCCACAGGTGAGGGTTGGGATGTAGTGTAGCAGCTAAATCAAAGTCTTTGGATTCCAGCTTGGCTCTGTGATCCCCACAACAACTTAAAAACCTGAATAGATCTCCAACGAGCTGGCTGTAACATCAGCTGGTGAACCTTCGTTTATGCCCAGGTATGCACAAGACCAGTCTTTGAGAAGGTGACAGATACATTTTCTAGCTACTTGCTTTGCCTCCATTTACTTAGTAAACAAGGGTTGTGTGAATTATTGTTTGTTGTACCAGCTCAGTGGTATGAGTGTCCGCCCTGGGACTGGGAGATCAGGGTTCAAATCCACGGTCGAGTCATAACCAATGACTTTGAAAAAATGGAACCCAATGCTTCCCCACTTGACACTCATCATTAAAAGTAATGCATACCATGTTTCTGAATTTCAGGAAAGAGCTACCCTCTTCACGTTTTGCAAAACTGTGCATGCGCAACACTGAAAAGTTAGAATGCAGTCGTAACTTCTTCTAGCAGCAATCTGAAATGCATTTCTCCAAATAGCATGCAGAACTTTAGGTTACCTGTTGAGCAGGAAACCTGTGACAGCAGCGTCTGTGGGGAACCCAACCTTTTCTTTCAGCGCACGCCATCATGCACATTTGCAGGAAGTGAAAACTAACCCAGGAGCGAGCACGTACAACAGCCTTGCGTTAGCTTCACCAGAATGATTGACAGTTATGCAGACCAATGGTTTAGATCAGGGTTTCTCAACCCTGGTCATCAGCGCCCCCCTGCCCTGCATGTTTTCCATGTCTCTGCTTCAGCACAAGTGCTGCAGCAGCCTGTTACTCACTCACTCATTTGTGTCAGGTGTGTGGCAGCAGGAAAGCACTGGTGTTTGAAAGGGCAACATGGAAAACATGCAGGGCAGGGGGGAGCTGAGGACCAGGGTTGAGAAACACTGGTTTAGATGATCCACCAGGAAGTAAAGAACGTCCACAATACCTTTAAGTGGTTGGATTGGGGGGTTAAACCACCAAATAGTTCCTGAGCGTGGCCATGTCTGCAGCTCACCCCTCCCCCAGGAGATGGATCAAATGCAAAGACACATTTCACACACATCAGTGTGTGGGACGAATAATGGGACTTTAATCTTTCATCTTGTATTTGCACCTTTTCACATGTTCACACATTAATGAGCCATCTCATCTTAAATCAGAGATTACCTCAAGAGTTTAAACAAAATCTGGTTTCATTGGAATCTGACTCAAGGTAATGATCTGTAGGGGTCATGGGTAAAGAAGTACAGCCCATGAAGCATCCAAGGCCTTTTGGGCTGTTATTGCAAGACCAGTGGAGAAGGAATGGGACATAATATATCACTAACATGGTGGTTTTAACCAAAATGTATTTGGCTGCAGCTAAAGAGCTGTTAGCTGAAAACATCACACACTAAATAAAGGAGTCTTTTAATTATTAAAAAAAATAATAATTTTATCAAATAGTTTTTATGGCCTGGGTTAGAGTTAGGGTCATCCCTTGAGTTACGTGCTTTTTCTAATCTCAGGTGTTTATAGAATTATTCAGAAGAGCAAAACTTTGAGAACCTTTCAGAAGGCAGCGAGTTTACCTGTGAAGCCAGCAGGAGGCAGACACTGATGGAGACCAAGCCTTAGACCAGACCCTAGGGAGCAGGTCACATGCAGACATTTCTGATCCCCCTACCACACATAACATACACCCAGTTCAGACTTACACACACTCACGTGTGCTCCTCGCTGCCCTTTGGCCACAGAATGTAGTTGGAATGTGTTGGAACACACTCTCACACCTGTTCTTCACCTAAACATACTCATAGATCACACGGGGGGCATCAGGCTCCTCCGGGGCATCAGGGGATCCCCCCACACACACACCACAGGCAAAGTGGAAAACTTCACATCATTTTCTAAACAACCTCCCTCTCTCGTTTCAGCCGTCCAGCCTCCTCCTGTCTTCTGTATCTCTTACTAAGTCGTCCACATCATCTTTCTCTCCTTGTGTTCCCCTCATTTTTTCCCTTTTCCCTTCGTCTTCCATAAACTTCTGGCCAAACTGGAGCCAGAATCCCAGCGGCGCTAGCCGTTTCTGCCAAACAGATGCAGGCTTGTCTGACCTGGCCGTCGTGAACATCTTCTCTGTTTGAGCTGCAGGGCAGCAACTCTAGCGCTTTTACAAAGATGGAGGACTTCCAGTGGAGCTCAGGTTTACCTGAACGTGTCCCTCAGAACCCTCTCATGAACAAGGGAGGAAGCAGCTAATGGTTTAACCTTCCTCTGGGGTTTAACATTTTAATTTAACATTTACTCTATCTAGTAGTCAGAGTGAAGCAGCTAATGCCATGTTGGCGTTTTTGTTGCGGTTTGCTCATTAGAGTCCTCTCTCAGGTGTAGCTACAGGTTACCTGTGCAGGTAGAACAGATGAAATCCAAGTTTAGGTCAGATGAGTCCATCTACCATCGTTTTCATCCTGAGCTAGTCAGGTGATAGGGCTCTGTCCAGGACCAGGGCTGGGCTCACCTGGTCTATCAGTTTGTTGTTACCTGGTTAATTCAGGAGAAATACTCTGAGGTTTGTGTCAGACCTGCACATCAGAGTTGATGTAAATAATGATGTTCAGATTTTAGGTGTCGGGTCTGTGGCTGAGCTCAGACTAGCTGTTAGCTCCTCAGTCATGTGATGGGGTTTATAAATACCGCTGCCTGCCCTGGATGTGGTGGTTTGTGCTACCTGCTGCAGGTGGAGGCTGAGCTGGTTAATTTTACCTGGTCGTGTTGAAGGAGAGTTTTACAGCTTCTATCTGGGTTCAGAAGTAAATAGATGGAACCAACAAATCTCCAATTATCAGCTTTACCAAAGCAGAGTCTGAGTGGAGCGGTAAGCTGTCCGAACGAGGCTAATCCTCCGTGTGACAAATACCGGCGTGCCACTGGAACCAGTCTGATTGGGCTGATGCTACAGCACGGTGGAGCGTTGAGGAGTCCTGGGTAGGATCTGTTCTGTTCTGGGTCTGACATGAGTCCTGATCCCAGTGAAGGAAGCTGCCACGTTTATCACCTGGAGGTTACACTCCTTATCGGCCCCACAGATAAAGCCAGCTCGGTCACACACACACACACTCATTAGCTCAAGTGTCCGCGCGTACACACACGGCCGTGCTCGGAGCCGCTGACCCACGGCCCGGGTTCACACCAGGACACAGACTGATGAATGTGACTCTCAGACAGCTGTGGTCCAAGGTTCCCTCCATCTGGGCCCAGCCCTCGCTCTGTCGGCTGCATGAGTCCAGAAGTCATTAGAATCCAGACCTGGCTCATTCTACCACAGAAACTCTGAATTATTGTTGTTTGTCTGAGGGCTGGGGGTCTGTCCCCTCACAGCCGTAGTAAGAGCGTAAACATCTGACACATTTATACAGAAACATGTTGAGGTTCAGCTGAGCAGAACAACATGAATGTCTCTAAGTTACCTCCTGAATAACTCCACCAGCGTAGGCGTTCGCTGCACAACCTTGCTAACGCCACTTTAGAAGAAGATTTGTTACAAGCCTTGTCCGCATCTCCTGAGTGAACATCTGGACACATCTGTGATGGACTTCATTGCTGCACAAATGCACGTATAAGTAACACATGAGCTGTGCATCCATCTGTTGCTGCAGCAGATCGATGCACAGCTCAGCTCCGCTTGGTTTTACCCTGTTCCCGTCACATTTATTCTCTGTAGTGTTTTAATTTCACTTTGTTAATCTGGAACCATCTTAAAGGAGACCTATCATCAATATCTGATATTATAGGTCTCCACTGACTCTAGAAACACTCAGAAACATAAAGAAAAGATGTCCACCAGTTTTCTCCCAGTGTTTGGTTTTAGGGAACATCCAACTAAAACAGGCCGTCTCAAAAAGTCCCTTATTATGATGTCACAATGGGGAAGTGTTAAGGGTTTGGCCAAAGCTGTGTTTGGTTCTAAAAATGAGTTTAGGGTTTAGAGAGTTTAGTAAAACTGCAATAACCTGAGCGATAGGGATTAATTATAACTTTTACACAAAAACACAAAATTGAAAATTCTAAAAAAATGTAATCTTTATTAATTATCAGAAATGCATAAAAAATACTTTGCTGATTGGAATCAGCCCATTTTCATCTTGATCAGCCAGTCTGAAATTCATAATCTGTTTGTTTTTTAAAGAAACAACAATTGGACTTGACCTTGTTTGTGATGTCACCATCACTAAACACTAATGCTAGCCTAGAAATCTAGACAGACAGGAGCCAAAGCAAAACGATTTATACCTGCATGTCAGTCTAGCCCTGCTCCATAGGAGCCTCAGCAGGCCTGCCATTGGCCTGAGCAGTATTGTGTTATGCCAATCACAGCGACAACTTGTGTCATGTTGTTCATTGTCCAATAGCATGTGGAGACAGTTTGAAAGACAACCGTAGATCCCGCCCCACCACTGAGCTCTATCTATGGGTCATGGCCAGACTATAAATTCACATATATAGGATGGTTACCAGGCTACATTACATAATGTAGCCTGTTCTTGAGTTCTTGAAGTAAAACATTTACTTCAAGAACTCTGTTAATTGTTAGGGATTAATGGTGAGAGGCTGACATCAGTACCGGCCTTTAAAACTCTGTGCAGCTCTGGTTCCACGACGTCTAGCTAAAGATAGCAGCTAAATCTCAAACATGTGCGTCTCTGTCAAACTTCACAGTTTGAGTCATAAAGGAGAACCATATGAAGAGCACACCTTTATGACTCTAGAGAAGTTCCTATCTTTGTGTGTACACACACACTTCTAGACATTAAACTGTGTGTGTGTGTGTGCGTGCGTGCGTGTGTGTGTGTGACCCACCCATCTAAAAGGTTAAAGATGAGCAGTCTGATCTGGAGTTCCTGAAACAGCCACACACACGTCCAGCAGCCTCTACATGGTCGTTCATCTCTGCCTCTAATTCATTAGTCTAAATGAGCCTTTATGCAGAGCACACATCATTTTTACAGGCCCGTTTTATGTGTTTGTGTGGAGTTTACGGCCCTCATAAAACACGTTCTCCAAGCCTCGGATGGTTCTGGGAGCCTTTATTTGCTTAGTTCTCAAACCCTAAAAGAAGCTGCAGTGTTTTCTGGCAGGAGCACCGTTAGGGTGCACATAGACAAGAGCACAAACAGTATGGTCTTGTAATCTGAGTGTTTCCTGAATCCCCATTAGCTTGTTAGTGACGTACTTCATTCAAACATCGCTGAGTCGACTTTACAGAGAAAACACTTGAGTCATTATCTTTATTCTGTCAAGAACTACAAAACAAATGGGTCAGTTATTGTTCACTGACTTGTCCTCATACAGCAGTGGTCCCCCCCCCCCATTACAACCATATTTACAGTAAATTTAAAGGTTATGTGAAGTTCGTCTCTCCAGTGCACTGCTGTGTCTGACTTCTTCTGCTGGGTTAACCAGGTACCCTGTTGATTAGTCTGAGCTCTGCTGCCACCTAGTGACTGGAGGCTAGTTTAGCATTCAGGCATGACATCACTGCTAGTGGGTTCTCCTGACACCTCATCGTGCCCCCCCCCCCCCCCCCCCCCCCCCCCCCCCCCCCCCCCCCCCCCCCCCCCCCCCCCCCAGGGCACTGTCATGCAGAAAGATTCAGCTAGCTTCAGTATAAAGGTGTCCTAACCATTTAAATAATCTTGACTTAAATAGTGATCAAAACAATGATGATAAGTATTTCTCCATAATCGAGAAACCCCACTTTGTTGTTTAGATTTACTTCTACAGAACTGATCATTTATTAGATTTGAGAGGAAAACATTTTTGAACATTACAATGGCAAATTAGGAAAAAACATGTTTTCATGCCTCTTAACAATGTTCTAACATCATATAGCTATAAATATAATGTGGAGATTAAAAATAATAAAGTGGTTCTCTCACATTTATCTGAAAACCTTCACCAATAACACGTTTCGGACCAAAAGCAATTATTGGACCATCTGGTCGTCGGTCTAACTGAACCGCCGCACTCCCCTGGGTCCTCCACTCATCACACACTCATGTATTTAGCAACAGAACACCACTGGTGTGAGAGGTTCTCTGCTCAATAATATCAGAGAAGGAGAAACAGCCGGCTGCTACCACTTCAACTTTAGGACAAACTACCAGAGTCCCCAAAAAAATAACAACATTTGAAGTCACGGACAACAAAATACATTTGGACCTAGAAAACGGCGACTGGTGTTTAGCGCCATCTTGTTTCCTCTGGCATCTCGGGTTTCCAGTTCCAGCAGAAGCGTCTCAGAGAAGATACCCGAGGGGAGGGGTGAGTGTTCAATGACCGTAGCTTGTTCTGTAGATTCGCTCTAACAGCTTTAACATTCAGGTCACTTTTTTCTAAAATAAAGTTTTAAAGCTAAAATATTTAAATGTCAGATTGTTGTTTCTGGACACTATAAAGCCCCAGGTCAGCGGGTGGTTCCACCAGGTTCTGGGTCATGTCGTTGCTAGCAGGCTAACGCAGAGCTAACGTGTGTGTGTGCGTGTGCTTGCGTGCGTGTGCTTGCGTGCGTGTGTGTGTGTGTGTGAAGATGCTGCTAACTGAAATGATAAACCATGAAGATGAAAACTCCAAATGCTTTAGCGATGTTGAGCTGAAGTTTGGTGTCTGACGAGATCTTCTGAGGGTTTCAGTCATTTCTTATTTTCTGTTGTCAGATTATTTTCCTGCATCTGGTTCACATTCCTGAGGGAACTCTGGGAATGGTGGTGAAACACCAAGTCAGGAGTTCAGAAGGTCATGTTGTCTTCTGATAGTATAACTCACACTCTCTCTCTCTCTCTCTCACACACACACACACACACACACACACACACACACACACACACACACACACACACACACACACACACACACACACACAGAGTGGAGGTGTGTGTGACAGGGTGGGTGGAAGTCTTGGTGGAGTTTAGACCCCTGTCATGGATGTGTGTGGTGTATTCCCTGAGCTGGTGAGGAGATAGTTTTGCTCCGTTACCCTTTGGCAAAGCGGCGGCACTGCCTGGTGGCAGCGGCGGCGGCGTGTTTGCTTTTCTTCTCCTCCCCTGCAGCGTGGGGTTTGATCGCGGCCGCTCCCTGCCTGGTGCCCCTTTTTGTGTCCTCCTCCCTCCTGCTCTGCCAACAACTCCTCTTTCACTTTCTCTCATCCCTCCTTTTATCCCGTCTGCTCTTCCTCGTGGAGGCAGAATATTCCCACAGTCCTCCCCCTACCTCAGTCCTCACCCCTCTCTCCCCCTGTTTTTGTCTTCTCCCCATCCTTCACCCCCACCAACTCCCTGGCTGGCATCACATGTTCCTCTATTCCCACTGGTGCCCAGACCCTGCTGAGCACACGCACACACACACACACACACACACACACACACACACACACACACACACACGCACACACACACACACACACACACACAGAGGAACCGGAGAGCAGCTGCGTGGCTCATGTCTTTCATTCGTGGCTGTTTACCGCGGCGGCGCGGCCCTCTCCTGGTCGTGCCGTGTGAAACCAACATAAACACAATCAGAGCTGATGTCACATGGTGGCGACTGGATTCTGTGTGTAAAATGTGGAAAGGATTCTGGGAGTCGTGTTGGAACTTCAAGTTTAGTTTTCGGAGTCGTGGATATTTCATTTGATACTTGACACCCCCGACCCCCCCGAAACAGGCAGATGTCTTTAGCATGTGTAACTGCTGTAGCGACCCACCCCTTCTCTCCCCACTACCAACAAGTGACATCTGTAGGCTGAATGAAGGAATGACACCACCATGGAGGAACTAGGATGCAGGCAGAACAAGGGCAAAACCCACGGGTAGTGTATGAAACACATCTCTGTTAGATTCCACATCCAGCAGAATTGTTTTTCTGAGCAACAACACATCCAGGCTTCCGTGGTTATACATTTCTGATGCTACGATTCATGATTCCTTTGTGACCGGTTGTTGTCGGATCACCCATCAGTGAGGACTAAAGTAATCCTGTCTGACTTTTCCATCAGCTGCTCTACCGTGGGCTGCTGGTTTCCTCAGACCATTATCACATGGTGGATGTGGCTTTGCCTTTTCTGGAGTCTCATCAGCAGCTCCAGTGTTGCTTCTGTACAGAAGCTGTTATTACTCAGCATATGAGACTATCTTATCCTCCATGCTGGTTCTGAAACTGGACCAACTGATGACTGACATAGGCAGCATGGACTAGGGGTGTGGAGGACAACTGTTTTCAGATGAAGAACTAATAAACTAGACCACTAACGTCCCGGTTGGCGGAGACACATTCCTCGTAGAGGGATTTAAAAGATGAGCAGCTACAGTCTTGTAACTTTGAAATTTTGCTTTAAATTAGCTCCTCTACCCCCTTCCTCCACCCTGAGCACAAGGAGGGTAGTCCCCCCCTCCCCCCGTACATCAGGGCTCATCAGCAGAGGCAGAGATAAAAGAAACTGGGCAGAGGGACAGAGGAGGGGTACGTATGGGCAGCCAGCCAGCCCCCTCCATCCTTCTACCCCCTGCCCTCTTCTCTCTCCCATGGTTGATTCCCTTTAGGCCCCCCTCTCACCCCTTCTCACCCCCTGTCTCCCTGGCTCTGTGCGGCGTTGGCACGGTGAGGGCGCAGGCGGCACACAGACGGCCACGCAGATGGGCAGCGGGCAAAGCAGGGCTGCCTCCCCACACCTGCTCTTTGCTGGCACGGGGTTCGGGCCAGGCGGCCTCGATGTACACACACACACACACGCACACACACACACACACACACACACACACACACACACAGATGTGCATCCAACACAGAATTATCTCTCTCGATTTATTGAACTTTCCCACATATAGGCGTGCGTGTGTGTGTGTGTGTGTGTGTGTGTGTGTGTGTGTGTGTGTGTGTGTGTGTGTGTGTGTGTGTGTGTGTGTGTGTGTGTGAGTTACACATGCAAACACCCCCTGCCTTAGATGCATGTGTGCTTTAATAAAAGGACGGCGTCTGCCTCCCACACCGCGCCGTCAGCCTGTCAGTCACAGATGTTTACACGCTTATCTCCAACATGTGCTCTCCAGAAAAAATTCACACACCATCACAAACATATATGAGACACCATCTCACATCCACGGCCACCGAGCCACGTATTTATAGGCCCGCGCCCACACTTTCACACTTCTGCACTACTAGCACAGAAACACATTTCACAATTAATCACGTTGCCCCCCGCTGCGCTGTCACATGCAGTTACATGCCAGACATTCAGAGATGCACCATTGTCACTGAATGTGGGCTCACAGATTGATGTTGGTGGAGGACGATGGGAAACTGCAGGCGCGCTAGCCTCTGTGTAGCTGAGCCCGTCGCCGTGCCAGATTTGTGAAGCTGCTGGTTTAATAGGTAGGGTGTGGAGAAGGAAGCCAAATAAACTTCCCAGAAAGGTGCCAGGAATAGCAGAAAGGAAAATCCCTCCTAAAACAGAAAACACCCGGTGTTATTCCCTCTGTTTATAAAGGATCAGTCTTCATTGGTGAGGAAAAACGAGCCTGCAGAGAAATCTGGAGTTTCATTGCTACCTAGGCCCTAAACTCTTCTTCATTTCTCATCCTGTTTCTTTTTTCCTCATTTCCAGATTAAATCAACCTCTTTGGACATAAATATTAGCAGTTTAACAAAGATGCTCAAACTGAACAGGATTTATATAAAGGGGTTCAGTGAAGTCCTAAAACGTCATAGTAGGTCTTAAAGTCAATCATAAGATGTTAAATAAGCCCAAACTTTCCACACAAGGAGTTAAATGACATTTAGAATGACATCATCCAGGAGAGGAGGGGGTCACTAGCTCCCGCCCCCACTGCCCCGCCCCTTCTGGAAGCCACGCCTCATACCTTGCACACACGGGATAATAAAAGGCTACACGTTAAAGTTTCAGTAGTAGTAATAAACTCTGAGATTTGCATATTTTACTTTTTTTGCTTCAATAATCTGTCGAATTTATCTGAAAATCTACCATCAACTGGATTTTTTTGCAAAATGCAAAACCTTTTCTACCACGAGGTTTAGACAGTCCTTCTGCTCAGAAAAATATAATAAACCCACAGTATTGATCAGAAAATGTTCAGGAATTGTTATGAAACGCCAGAAAACATTTTAGAATATTGCAACGCTCCATGAGTACGAGCTGACGGAGCTTTATCCCAGCTGTTTGTTGGACCGCTTTAATAAACCACAGTTAAGAGGATGAGGTCGTTCTTTCTGGTGCTGCACAAATGTGACGATATTAACTCACCAGTTTGGAGCCCTGGCAGATCACAAAGCTGCCTCCATCTTTGAACGGCGTCTCCAACAGAATTCCTGCTCAAATAAAAGGCCGTGTATCCACTCACGGAAAGTTTTGCAAAAGAACTTTTAGAAGGTGGTCGAGAAATCGGTATCTTTGCTGCTTGTTTTGGTTGCTCCATTGTTTTTTTCCAGCATCACCCCATAGTGCATGCTGGGAACTGGGTGTGTAATCTCATCAGTTTGAGGAGATTTGAGAAAACCCCCTAAGTCCTTCAGCAGCAGTGAGAGACACGGCAGGGGGAGGAAGACAGAAATACCAACGTTTCTTCTGCATGAAAAACGTGGAAGAGTTTGTAAATTCTTTTTGTGACTAAAAGTTGTTATTCTCGTCCAACATGTGGTGAATGGTCTCATTTGAATGGTGCCCCTCCCCCACAGCTCATAGCCACATGTTTCTATGTGTTTAGAATTTGGGAACTCAGGTCATTAATTTTAATACGAGGCAATAAAATGTGTTGCTCTGACAGAAACCTTAGAGTGAATCCTTCTGTTGCAGAAAGCCGGTAAAAGAAAGCGACGTGTAGAGGATGAGTCAGAGTCCAGAGGTGTTCCAGAGGTCCACACAGCTCAGCAGGAAGAACCACAAGCTTCTCTCCATCCCTGTTATTATCTTAACTGTAGATTATCTAATGAAACAAGCTCCCCTGAACGTGGTCGCCCCCCACCCCCACATGATCAGAGTCCAATAAGAAGCCCTGGCTTAGAGGCCCGACTCTTGACTCAGATCAGCTTTTAGCGGATTGGAACATAAGGAGGATGCAGCGATCAGAGAGTGGTGAGCACTTTACAAAAACTGGAAAAAGACAAGGTCCTGGGGGGGGGGGGCTGTTAGAGCAGAGGAGGAAGGAGGTGGTGGAGAAGGAGGAGTAGGGGGTTAAGGACGAGGGGGGAGAGGATGAAATGAAGTCCAATAAAAGAGCCGGGTGAACATCTGTGTGGGATAGCCGTGGGGATTAGGAGGGTTTGGAACATTTTAAGCGCATTAAAGATTAAAAAAAAAGGTCAGAATGTTTAGCAACATACCGATAAACCTCTTAAGCGAAACCCAATTGGGGAGGCTGTTTGGTTTCTTTATCCAGAGGCTGCTGGTAGGGTGGTGTGTTGGTGGTGGTGGGGGGGTGCACAGCCGTATTTATTAACTTTAACTCAACTCTGTTTTTCTCCGTGTGAATCTCCTGCATTTTAGCCAATTAAGGCTGCAGGCTGTCACACTTGGGCAGACCTCCTCGTTAACCTTGGGTGAGATACCCACCCAGACCCAAAGGAACACCTGGGTCAGAACCCGCAAAGGGAGGGAGGAACCCAGAATCAGGGTCTAATGTTACGGATAGGCGAGATGAAGCAAAAGGGGGAAATAGTGGTGGACCAGTACAAGCTGTTCTCCAGATCCGTGTGTGGGGGGGTGCTCATCTTAAATGACACCATGGTCTGAGCGAGGAGATGGAGAGAGGGTCCAGAGGGTCACCAGCTGTAGGCTGCAGTCATACCCAACATCCTCATGGCCTTTGAGATGAAAGCAGCTGATCAGCGTGTTTGTTGTGTTTCACTTCAACAAATTCCCAGTGAGAGTTTTCAGCTGGATCCAACCTTTTTGATTCTGGAAACAGGAAAAACAGGAGGCCCATCTTCCAGAAAGTTCTGCTTCTGTCTGGTTGGTTCCACAAGTCCTCGGGGTCACCAGGATGTTTTTGGGTAAATAGTCTCAGTTTGGGCAGCAGAAGGTTTGATCTTACTCGTACTGATCCAGGTTCTGTTGGAGGTTTCTTCCTGTTAAAGGGGAGTTTTCCTCTCCACTGTCGCTACATGCTTGCTTAGTATGGGGATTGTTGTAAATTCTTTACACGTCAGTGACTCGATGCAACCTGCTGGGTTCCTTATATAGGACATTTTTAACTAATTGGAATAGGGCTGCACAATATATCGAAAATTTATCGTTATCGCAATATCAGCATGCACAATAGGCATATCGCAAAGAACAGAAAAATATCGCAATTAATGGTCATCTCAAACTTTAGCTACACATAATGCATTTTGTCAATCAAACGGAAGCATGAAGTTTTTGACAAATCAAATAGAGCCTTCACCCATTTGGCCAATCGGTTGGGTTCTTATAGGTTAGATGCCTTGGTGCCTAGGTGGACGGCACTTCATTTGGATGGCTAGCAAACACCTGAGTTAGCTTAGAGAGCGTCACAATGACTGAGGGTAAGACGTGTGTGGAAAATGTTAGCGAGAAAGAACTCACAATTCAAACAGCATGACTATTATTTCAAAGTACTTGTCTTCAACAAACACAAGTGCTTGGCAAGACATGCCAAACACTTGTGGCAACCATGAGGGGAAACACGACAAATCTCCGTTGTCACCTCCAATACAACCATAAAGATCTATATACTGGGCTCTAGAAAGCTAGCGTTAGCAAACCCAAAGTCTCTGACGTTAAGACAAGTAACAGCCCAGCAGATGCCCATGGGTGGAACTCCTTATGAGAAACCATCAAAGCGGTACAAGGAAATAACGGAAGTAGTCGGTAAGTGCTACGGGAGTAAACATATCCGTTTAGCTCTGTAAATGTTCTACAGCGTTGTCCTAATGTTTTAAATCACTCCAACATATTTTAATGATTATTGTTTACAAAAATATTGAAACAGATCATGCTAATTTTGTAACGTAAACTTGCATGATTTCATTTGGTGTGTCTAAAGTATACAAAAACTGCAGATTTAAGTATTTGTTCATTTATCACAAGTCATATCGATATCGCAATATTAAGCACTGTTATCGCATATCGCAGGTTTTCCTAATATCGTGCAGCCCTAAATTGGAACAATGAATTGAACTAAATGGGAACAATGTGAAGTGCCTTGAGACAACTCTTGTCATGATTTGGCGCTTTATAAATAAACTGAAGCGAAATTGAATTCAGTCTTGGAAATCTCCCTTGATCCAGTTTTAACTTTTCCACACAGGAGCAGGCTGATCTGGGTAACTTTGGTTAATGAACAAATCCATCATCTGAAAGGTTTAACCTGGTTTTCTCTGTCTGATGTTGAAATTAGTTTGAGGACACGGCCCGGTACCGCTGAGTGTTAGAGGAACGGATTTGGGATAAAACCATCAGTTCATTGACTTCCAGCCCATCTAAAGTAGATTGTGTTTTATCTGCAGTCCTGGACGGTGATGGGGATTGTTATGGACCAGTCTGCAGGAGCCTGGGTGTTTTGTTCACATGAAATGACACAAGGCTGGTCTGCTTGTGTGTGCTTAGGGTGCACAAACAAACACTCCAGACTGCTGGCTAGATGAGGAGAGCGTGTGCAGCGGGCTCCTGCACGTGCACAAAGTAAATGAATCCATTAAAGCACTGGCATGGGATGCTGCTGGTGATACTTTACAGCATCTCCTAATGACAAACACTTGTGTTTCCATTAGAGTGTGTGTGGCGTTGTGTAGTTTTGGTTAGAGAGGACGTGTTTATGTTTGACTATAAGGTGTGTGTGTGTGTGTGTGTGTGTGTGTGTGTGTGTGTGTGTGTGTGTTGTATTATCTCTTGCAGGATGTGTGCAGGGGGCCTTGGGGCGACTGTGTGCAGGAGATAAGGGTGATTCATCTGTATTTGAACATTCAGTGTGTGTGTGTGTGTGTATGTGAGCTCTTGAATCTACACGTTAATAAATGTGGTTACATGTGCCGTGGTCTGTGTCACGCGTGTGTTATCGGTGTGGGCGAGCACAAAGGGTTTTGTGGGGATTGGAAGGCTGCTGGCACTGATTTCTCCCTGCAGGTGGTCTATAGAGCATATATAATAATATAATAATACACAGCTTCTCTATTGTTCAGCGTGAGAGTGAAGCATCTCTGCTCATTGGGAGCGTCATGCTCCTTGCTCGCAATTACTCCTGTACAGGCACCTTTTGAGCACACACACAATATATATTTATATGCTTGTACCCAAGCCAAAGACGACACCAGCAGAGAAAACTTTACATGCACATGTGTGCATGTTGCAATTATACAGGAGGAATATCACATATTTACATATATGAAAGCGTTTATTTCAGTATAAAGAGAAATACTAAATATATCTCTGCAAAAACAGAAAAAAGACGGATTAATAAATTATACGTGACTAAATGTGACATATTGATGTTAGCTGGTGTCAGCCTAAAGGGACACTTCAGATCTTTTCAAGTGTATTTTTATGGTAAAATAATCAAATATTAATATGGAGATTGATGAGCTAACAGCTAGTCAGTGCATGTGGGCCTATTTTTATGTGGTTTTCTTCAGTCGTCAAAAAAACTAACTGACTCCTGTTTCCTGTTAGCACCTGCAAACACACACACACACACACATACACACACTCATACACATATACACACATACACACATATACACTCACTCATACACATATACACACATACACACATATACACACACATACACATATACACACATACACACATATACACACACATACACATATACAAACACACACATATACACACATATATACATACACACATACACACTCACACATACACATACACACACACACACTCTCACACACATATATATACACATACACACTCACAAACACACATACACACACATTTACTCACACACATACACACACTCACATATATACACACACACACTCACATATATATACACACTTACACATACACACACACTCACACACATATATATACACATACACACTCACGAACACACACATACACACACTCACATATATATATATATATATATACACACACACACTCACAAACACACTACTGTGAAACTGTTCTAATTAATACCTTTGTTGTGGTTTTGTGTTTTTATTAAACCATATGAGTTATTTTATTGAACTGTACCTTTGTGAGAAGCCTCCCTCCATCTTTACCAGCTGACTTCTGAAACAGTGCAAGGCCACCTTTTTAGTGTAATTCCCACTGAAGTACAGGTAGGTCTGAATCTGTTTACACGCTGCCAAGAGAGCCAGAAAAGTTCTGAGAGCCAAGTTAGGAGTGAAATGAAAAACAAGTGATATAGTAATAAAGTCGGCCCTTTTGATGGTGCGGTGCACACGGCTGCCGCTCTGCTTGGTGCCAAGAGATACTTAAACAAAACAACACGTTGAGTCCGTGCCAGTAAGCTATATTATTATCTTCATTCCAACTAATTGCCAGGCCAAACAACGGCACATATGCACACACGAGCTTCAACAACCAACTCATCATTAGGGACTTTAAGTGTACCGTGCCATCCCTGTCGTCATGGCAACGAGGCATTAAATTTTGGCTTGGGAATTGTCACAAAGTGTAAGAGAGATTTTTCAAACGAACGCTGTTTTAGGGCGATTTTCAGTTTCTGCTTGTGGAGAGGCACACTGTTGAATTTGTTGTGATTGGGTGACCCTCAGCTTAATTTATTCTTTCACAAGATTGTCCTAACTGACATTAATTATGAGTCTTTACTCCTGGTTTTATGCTAATTTACTCTGCATAAGTTGGTTTGGCGTTTGTGAGGAACTTGTTACCATTAAACTTGAATGTCTAATGGACTCCTGGTACTGTCGAGACGACGCTGCAGCCTTCCCTGTGGTTCTGTCCACGCTCCGTTAGCATCCTCTGTAGGTCTTTTTATCTTTAAGACCACTGGGCTTGTGTGCAAGAGAGAGAGAACTGAGTGTGTGAGTCTGTTTGTGTGTATGTGTGGATATGTTGTCAACTAGCAGGAATGTATGGGTACCGCCAAAGCTAAGATGGCTGCCAAACGCTAAGATGGCTGCCAGGATTCCAGTGAGCATCAGAGGAACAAAGAATCAGAGACACGAGTGTGAGAGACACCGAGGACGGAAAGACCTGAAGTTGGACTCCCACAGAACGAAGCATAAGTGTTTCAGAAAGAAGAAAGCCCCGTCCTCGTGTGATTCTCTCTTTTCTGTTTGGCCGATGAACGATGAGGTGATTTCTCGTCTCCTTTTGTTTCCGTGGTTTTGGCACCGAGCAGACGGGGTGAAAAGTGCAGCCGTTTGCTGGCACATAGTGCACCACTGCCACCCAAGAACTGGGCTTAGAAGAGTTGGGCCTGTGAAGGGGCCACGTTCTGCTAAGGAGCATTGGTCCAAAGTGCTCTTAAACGTATCGGTGGGGTAATTGGCCTAAACCGTATACATGATACAACCATAAAACCCAACAAGGCTGCATTACACATCTGAGGAAGAATGGCAGCGAGCGGGCCAAGGAAAACTGACTGCTCATGTGTGCCTGCCTGCCCCTATAGATGTCAAGGTAAATTTATACAGGGGGTGCAATCCAAACGAAGCCTAGAACATAAAAATGTGCCCTTTACAAGGAGGCAGCGGAGAACCGGAGGTTTTGGGGCTGCCGTGGACTATGGGAAAACATGAGAGCATGAAAGAAAGAAAAGACGCAAAGTTAGAAATTATAACTGAAAAAATACCACCAACCTCCTCCAACTGCAATAAATACGTGGCCTTCTGTTTCCCAATGGAGACTAGAGAGGCTGTCTGAACAACACCGTGACTGTGAGAGGTTTGTCTTGTTGCAGCTCAGAAGTGAGACTTCTTTACCTGTTAAAGGTCTTTTCTTGGTGTGTTTTTGTGTTAAAGTGATCATTCGGGTCCTTAAATGGGGTTGTGTGAAGGCTAATGGACTAATGATATACAGCCTTAGTTAAGTTCCCGCCCCGTAACCAAAGGTTTGCAGGTTCACGTCTCTCTCAGTCTGTCGCAGTTGTTGTGTTGTTGGGCAGGACACTCACCCTCCTTACCTGCTGGTGGTGCCTGTGTACGGCAGCCTCACCCTGTCAGTGAGCCCCAGGGCAGCTGTGGCTACAATGTATCTCATCACCACCAGTGTGTGCATGACTGTAGTGTTGTAAAGCACCTTGGGGGTTTTAGCACTCCAGAAGGTGCTATAAAACAGGCCATTTAGCGTTACCATTAATAACTACATAATAGAGAAATAATATTGGCCTTTATCACCTGTAGCTCCTCCACCAGGGGGCAGCAGACTGGATATTGCATGTTTCTGATGAAGGTACTAACCCTCTGTTTGGATGAGTTAAGGCCTGGGGGGGGGGTTGTTGCTACAATAGTCTACAATGAGATAGTCCTCCCAAAAAACTACTGGACTTAAAACATTCAAAAAGTTTTTTGGGATGTTTGAATAAAAGATTGAACATTATTATTATTATTAACATATTAAATCATGTGTGCCCAGCCCTGGTCCTGGAGGGACGCCACAGTTGTTTCTGCTCCAACACACCTGACATTAGTCAGCAGGTGATTACCAGGTTTCTGCAGAGTCTGATGAGCTGCTGAACAGGTGAATCAGGTGTGTTGAAGCAGGGAAACAACTAAAAAATGCTGGATAGTAGTCCTCAACGACCCTTTCCTACCCCACCTTAAATTATTGTCTCTTATTAAATAATTAAGTTATCCCTTATTATCAACCCCAAAGTAATAAAAACGGCAAAAAAAATTCTTTATACACACACACACACACACACACACACACTTAGTTGATAACTTTGACACTTTTTTGAGTGAAAATCCTTTAAAGACTGAATTTTGTGAGAATTGTGTAAAAAAGAAGCGATTTCCTGCTGAAGTGACAACTCTGGCCCTGATCTCAGCCACATGATCACTTTCAGATTCACTCCAGGTGGAAACACACACCCATCTTTATTTTCAGTCTCATGACTGTCTCGCTGTACTTGACAGACTAAAGGAGGGCACCATTTTCTATCTGGCCTTTGGAGAGGCTCTTTTATTGCTAACGTGACCCCCCACCCCCCAACGTTGGGATGTGTCCAGGGGACTGTCCACCAGACTAAAACGTCCTTTCTTCTCTCTCTCTTTCAGAACAATCAGGACAATCAGACAACTCAAACCAGCAAGGAGACACAGACGTCAAACCCCCTCCAAACGGTATGTTTACAATTATGGCCTCATGTACTTATTCACACTCATGCGCACCTGCATGCATACCACACTGATGTGTGCGCACACACACACACACACACAGGCCTCTGTGTGTGTGAGACGAGTGTTGGGGCTGATTTGGGGCTACATTTATTATGGTAAGAAGAGTTGATGGTACTGTAGCGTGGGGGCTGCGCTTGGATTGTGGCGGGCTGCTCATAAATCACACTGACGTTATTGGAAGATGGGAACCACATGGCTGCTGCCGAGCTGAGCGCTGACCTCATGCGCCGTCCCCGCTGTGGTTAACCCTGGACAGAGAGCTGGAAGGAAGGAACGAAACATGGAGGACGGGAGAAAAATGGAGGGAAATGAAAAACGAGGGGCGGAGAGGGTGATGGACAGAGGGAGAGAAGGATTCAAAAACTGACTCATTTGGGGAATTTAGCCCCTCACACATGATGAGTAGGCCTGAATGTTACACTTCAGTTCAGTTTATTTATATAGAACCAAATCACAACCAGAGTCGTCTCAGCTGGAGTTGGAGTAGTGGTAGAAGAAAGTAATGGTCAATGTGTCCTCTTATAGCAGCATAACTAAAGGGATGAGCCAGGTTAACGCAGCAGTGTGAGCCTATATACCTGTTTATCTGTGTAGATAAAACGTCTCCCTGCTCTGGATTTCTCAACAGAAGAGGAATCAAACGTTTGAGTCGTGATGATGTGGCTTTAATTTGACTTCTTGTTGAACCCGGTTCCTAACAAGAACCTGCTCTGTTCAAACGACGTTCTTGACTCATTTGAACAAAGTTAGTTTGCATGACATCACAGTTTGTGATGATGTCATAACAGAATCTAAAGAATAACTGAGAATAAAGAATAAACAGCGTAACTCAGGAGTAGAGAGCAACAGCAGGAACACAAGGATGCAAGAATAAACATGAGAATAGATGATAACTAACAAGAGGTCAAAGGTCAAAGACACAAAAGGAGGCTAAGCAAACAGGAAGAGCTAGAGAACTAATGAGAAATAAAACTCAAAATGAAACTAAGAGTTGGGGAATGACTGGATTAGATGGACAGGGACACTGAGAGGCTCAGATATGACTAAAGACAGACCAGAACCACACGGGAGAAAGGGGAAATGGATGGGACAAAGGACAGTTGTATGTCCCACACGGATCACGTCAAATATTTGTTTTCCGCTCAGTCTGGATGTGTTCTGATGCTTTTTCTGACATGTTTGTGAAATTCTGTCCATGTTTGGTTCATGCAGCTACTTATACACCCCCCTCCCTGTCTCCTACCAGGACACTTGAGTTTCCAGGACTGCTTTGTGACTTCAGGGGTGTGGAACGTAGCCGAGCTGGTCCGCGTGTCACAGAGTGAGTCACTGATGGGATTTCTAGTCCATGAGCAACAAACTCAAACCAAATCTGCCATGAGCTCCTACCTTAGGATTAATGTTCATCAGGTATTCAGAATATGGGAAGATGCTTTACGGTTGGCGCTCCTGGGTTATGAGCTACATCAGCAGCAGTTTGGGTTGGAGTGACCCTCAGCTCCGCTGCTGAATGTTTTCTTTATAGTTTACCCTTAAATCATGTAGTCATTCAGAAGATGTCGCTGATATCTGCTGTGAATTTATTCCCCACAGGAATGAATTCACAGCAGCTGATCATGCTGAGTGTTGATTGGCTCGCCACAGGTACCAACGTGGTTTTGGGTTACCTGTCCAGCATGGTCGAAACCCTATAGATGCTTGAAGGTTCAAATCCCAGTACTCGGACCAGCCTGTGTGGTACCTAACCCTAACCTGAGATTGCTGCCATCTGATTGGCTGATTGTTGGTAACAGACAGGTGAATGGGTGTACATAATAAAGTGGTTTCTGTGATCCTCAGCTCCGGTTGCCACGGCAACAGGCCCAAACTTCTCCCTGGCTGACCTGGACAGCCCTGGCTATTACAACATCAACCAGGTGACCCTGGGACGGCGTTCCATCACCTCCACCCCCTCCACCAGGTATGTACAGCACCCCTAATGACACCTTCAGCACTAATATGCTTACAGCTCTAAACACCCTTTCTGCTCTTTCTTCCTTTTTTCTTTCCTCATCACTAATCCTACTCATCGACTCATTTTCCCTCCAATTTGTCCGTTGTCCCGCCTGCCCCCCTCCCATCTTACGCTGCAGGACTGAAATGGAGCTTTATGCAAGTCTCCCACGGAGGTAGTTACACTCTGCAGAATATCTCCCTCTACACTAATGCAACACAGACGCAGAACCAAAGCAGCACACGCAGGCTTTGGCTCAGATGTGCACGCACTCTACGTTCACATCCTACTTAGTTTATTGGTTACAGATGCATGAATCCATAAGAATCCACAAATGTGCACAACAATGCGTTTTCAGGGTCTCCTGGCGCTCCATTTGTGGCGCGAGGCCGCGTTGGGCCGCCGTAAACGAGCTGGGTGTTAATATTCTAGCCTCACGCTGGTCTCTGCTTTGTCCCCCGGCTGTAATATAATATTAAAGCTAAACACGGAGCAGAAACTTTGACTTTAGGAATCTTTATTAGTCCTGATTTTTACGCAGACTCATGTCTGACTCCAGGGACGATAAGCACCCACATCAGTCCTCACATGTCCCACCAACAAGATTCCCAAACACCCGGCTTCGGAACAAAAACAGATCAGATTAGCTTTGAAATGATGTCATCTTTAACTCCTTCCTCCTGTTTGAATGTTGAAACATTTCTTTTCCTCTCAGCTCCAACAAGCGTAAGTCCATCGACGACAGCGAGATGGAGAGCCCGGTGGACGATGTCTTCTACTCGGGCCGATCCCCCGCAGCAGGGAGCAGCTCTCAGTCCAGCGGGTGGCCCAACGACGTGGACGCAGGTACGCTCGCCGCTGATCCAGGAGCTGAGCAGGACCAGCGATAACCTGATCCTCATGTTTAAAGGGGAACACAGTTTAGCATAACACCTGCTAGTTCAGTTACACGGTTTATTACCTGTGCAGCTCTTTAGTCTGTACAATGTTTGTGTTTGATGTCAGACTTCCTGGAAACCAGAAGCCTCCGCTCACCTCTTCCTCACCTGACCCCCCCTCCCCCAGTCTGATTTACATGCTGGTATTCTTTAGCCTGGCAAGCCATCCTATATATGTGAATATATAGTCTGGCCACGAACCATTGACGGCTCTCAGTCGTGAGGCGGGATCTACGGTTGTCTTTCAAAATGTCAGCACGCAATTGGATAGCGCTAGGACCAATCAGAATAACGAACAACATGACGTAATCACAGCGATGGAAAAGCGGGACCCACTAATGGCGTCAATGATTTCTGTCGTTTTTGTATAAAAACACACGAATATCAGGTGTACTGGGACATTGCACTACTTTCTTTGATAAAAATAAGAAGCCGCTATGTATATCAGACAGACTTACGCACGTTGGAGTCTAAATAATCCAATGTTGATGACAAAGCCGTTTCAAAAGAACGTGGCTCCGGCGCTGCCGCCATGTTGCTTGGGTTCGTGGCCGCAGCGCTGACGTCATCGGCTACTCCCGCTCTGTGATTGGCCCACAATATAGAGCGCTGTGATTGGCCCAACCAAAACTATAGCGAGTTGTGATTGGATAGACACAGCAGTGGTTTGGGCTGCGAGGGTTCCAATGAAGCGTGCCTAGACCAAACTCTGCAAAGCAAGAATTGGTCTAGTTCACTAGGCTAGGTATTCCTGGTATCCAGAAAGTAAATGATGTCTAGTAGAACTTTATCCCCACTAGGACACAGACAGAGTAAAAGTGTTTTTTTCTCTCAGCACCAACAGAGGCTCTGCCTACTTCACACTCAAAGGGATTTTAGGCGGGAACCAGTGCAGATAGAATCATATCTTGTATTTTGTTTGTCACACACAGATGAACAGGTTTTATTTTACTTGGTGATCCTGTTCAGGTCAGGTTTGTTGCTCGCCGTGTTCCTCTTCTGTATTTTGACGCTTCGCTACCGTCATCATTTGATGCTGCAATCAGGTTTTTACTCTGAGATTAACGTTAATCCCTAAATAAACATTCAGGCTCATGACTTGAGCAGAGTTTGGTAAAGGGGAACAGAATAAAGCATAGTTATGAGTTTATGATTCAGCTAAACCAACAGAAGAGCAGCTGACTGAATCAGGTCTGGGGTTTGAGACCTCTGGGAATCATCAACCAGTCAGGACAAATCCGGCTGGATTAAATCTGGATGCCACTCAGTCTTAAATTTCAAATTCAGATTGACTTCATTAATCCCAGAGAGGAATTATATGATGTGGTAACTCATTATTATTTAAGTTTCTTTCATTTGATTCTGTTCAATATTTGCTTTATTTAAAAAATATGAAGAATGACTTTAGGCTGAAGCAGGAAACGTCAGTAAATTTAATCCAGCAGCTTGTTTCTGTAGCTTAATCCAGATGAAAGCAGACTAGCTGCTTCTGCTGTTTTCATCGTGCTGATCGAACCGACTCTGGTGAAATATTTCCTACAGGTTTGGTTGTGAGTCTTCAGGGAAATTAAAAAAATTAGAATCTGGTGCAAAAGTTCATTTATTTGCTAAATGAGCCTTTAAATGGTCTCTCAGTCTAAATTGGATTGGGGCAGCAGCAGCAGCCCAGGAGGTAGAGCAGGTTGTCGGGTAATCAGAAGGTTGTAGGATCGATCCTGGCTTCCGCCAGAGAATGCTGCTGTTGTGTCCTTGAGCAAGACACTTAACCCTCCTTGCTTGCTACTGGTGGTCGGAGGGACCGGTGGTACCTGTGCTCGGCAGCCTCACCTCTGTTAGTGCGCCCCAGGGCAGCAGTGGCTACATTGTAGCTCATCGCCACCAGTGTGTGAATGTATGTGTGAATGGATGAATGACTGTGTTGTAAAGCGCCTTGGGGGGTTCTAGAAGGTGCTATATCAAATACAAGCTATTTACCATTTTACTGACAGAAATGGACTTTTGCACCATATTCTCATTTCTACAATCTCACCTGTAGATGTCGACTCACTGTTTCCATCGCTCTCCTTCAGCAGACATCCCCCAGCACATCTAAGTCCCCTGATGGGGGTGTCATGGGTGGAGCTGTTGACTCAGAGCATTTGGTTAAATTGCTGCTTTATGATTCTGTTTATAATGACCTTTTATTTACCTGCCAGCTGTGATGATGTCACTGTTTTACAAGCATTTGCTGCTCTCTGTCTGTTTTTTAACCACCTATTTCTGTCTTTTCCCACCTCCTTCTGTGTCTCCCCTTCTTTTCCTCCGTTGTTAACTCTTCCCTTCTCCCTGTTTGGCCTTCCAGTGCAGCACCATTTGGCCAGTGTGCAGGAGAGGAAGATTAAGCATGAGAGCGATGGAGTGCAGTTTCCTTACCATGGTTAGAACCTTCAACATTATACCTGTGTTCATGTGCTGTTCCTCCGCCCACACCACCCTCTGCCTGTTTCTTCAGCATTCTTCCACCTGTCCTGTCTCCTCTTCCTGCTGCTGCTGGTGGTGTGTGTGTGTGTGTGTGTGTGTGTGTGTGTGTGTGTGTGTGTGTGTGTGTGTGTGTGTGTGTGTGTGTGTGTGTGTGTGTGTGTGTGTGTGTGTGTGTGTGCGTGCGTGCGTGTGTGTGTGTGTGTGTGTGTGTGTGTGTAGTGGAGGGGGTGCTGTTTGTTGTGAGTTCTACAAAGTCTCCTGGTAGCCCAGTAGCTCCATGGCATCCACCACCTTTTTGCCTCCAAGATGTTGTTGGAACAAGATTTGGTGTTTTTCTCCAGAACTCAGTCACTCACTCCCTCGCCCACCCAATCACTCACTCACTACTCACTCACTCACTGACTCACTACTAACTCACTCATCCACTCACTGCTCGCTCACTCACTCACTCACTCACTCACTATCTACTCACTCACTCACTCACTCACTCACTACATACTCACTAACTACTCACTCACTACTCACTCACTACATACGCACTAATCACTCACTCACTACAATCTCACTCACCACTCACTCACTACATACTCACCCACTCACTCACTCACTCACTCACTCACTCACTACATACTCACTAACTACTCACTCACTACTCACTCACTACATACGCACTAATCACTCACTCACTACAATCTCACTCACCACTCACTCACTACATACTCACCCACTCACTCACTCACTCACTCACTCACTCACTCACTCACTCACTCACTCACTACATACTCACTGCTCACTCACTCACTCACTACAAACTCACTCACTCCTCACTCACTAGTCACTCACTACATACTCACTGCTCACTCACTCTCTCACTACTCACTCACTACATACTCACTCACTGCTCACTCACTCACTACATACTCACTCATTCACTGCTCACTCACTCACTCACTACATACTCACTCACTCACTACATACTCACTCACTGCTCACTCACTCACTACATACTCACTCACTCACTGCTCACTCACTCACTCACTACATACTCACTCACTCACTACATACTCACTCACTCACTACATACTCACTCACTGCTCACTCACTCACTCACTACTAACTCACTCACTACTCACTCACTACATACTCACTCATTCACTGCTCACTCACTCACTAAATACTCACTCACTACTCACTCACTCACTACTCACTCACTACTCACTCACTCACTACTCACCCACTACATACTCACTCACTCACTGCTCACTCACTACATACTCACTCACTACTCACTCACTACATACTCACTCAATACTCACTCACTCACTCACTACATACTCACTCACTCACTGCTCACTCACTCATCTTTCCATTTTAATAGTTAAATGGTTGAATATGGAACACAAACACCAAAGTGACATCTAGTGTGTGGAGTTTGTAGTTGCAACAATAGAACAAGGTTTCCAGCCGTCGGGATGCCAGGTTTGCTGCCAATCCGTGAAGTGAGTGGCCAGCACCATGTCCATTGACGACCTAAACTCACTCTGGTTTAGATCTTTTATGGTCGCACCTCTTCTGAGAAGGATAACAACATCTTCTGGGCTCAGAAGCAGCTGCTTGACTTGCAGAGTCCGCCATTTTCCACACTGCCAGCCTCTCTGTGCCGAACGGACTGTTTACCGTAGTTGGAAACCCGCAATGGTGCCCTCTACTGGCTGGTAGATGTAAACATAAACCCAGTGTCGTGCCCGTCAAAATAAATATTTGATTATTTTTAATTAAAATATGCCTTTCAAAGGAAATACTGTACCTTTATTCTGCACACCTCTAAATGCCCTGTGGAGGTTTTTTTTTTAAAATATAGCTTTTTATTAAATTGTTCCATATTCAACCTTTAACCTTGACTCTAATTGGAAGTAAAACCACTAAAGGAGCATTTCATAGCTCACTCTGGTGATTTGGTGCTTTAAACACAACTTCAGTTGAAGCAATAGTGGCTCAGAGGTCAGAGTTCACTCTGTAATCAGTAGGTTGCTGATTTGAACCCAGGCTTCATCTGTGTCAGTCGTTGTGCCCTTGGGCAAGACATTTCACCCTCCTTACCTGCTGGTGGTGGTCGAAGGGACCAGTAGCTCCTGTCAGTGTGTCCCAGGGCAGCTGTGGCTTCGATGTAGCTCATCATCACCAGGTTGTGAATGGATGAATGTCTGGTGTGTAAAGGGTTTTGGAGTTCTCTGATTTAGAAAAGGATATTAGACAAATGTGCATTATTATTATTATTATGATTATTGTTGTTGTTGTTATTGAAGTTATATTATTTATATTATTATTATAATTATACTAGTATTATTATTGTTATTATTATTAAAGGTAACACGGGACAATAAGAATCCCTTTATTAACATTACTTAGTGCATTATTAAGCATTAATAAACGAAGGATCCCTTCATTAATGTCTGCAATGTTGTTAACTATTAAGTGTCCTTAAGGTTAAGAAAAAGGGGTGGGGGGTCTGCTTAGTAATGTATTACCTAATATTATCATTAATATTAAGCAGTTGTAAATACTTCATTTAATAGTTTATTAATGCGTATTGCACTAAGTAACATTAATAAAGGGACCCTTATAAAGTGTTATTGAATTATATTATTAATATTATTATTTTAATATTATTATCATTATAATTATTATTATTGTTGTTATTATTATAGATACAGTGTGCTTCATAATAGTTCCTAGTTAACTGTTTTAGTTAACTTCCAACACAAAACCCCTGAATAATAAATAGCTGGTCCTAATTTCCTTCCGTAGATGTTTTTACTGATAAAATGTAATTACCATCACCAGACTCCAAAATGTTGACACTAAATTTAATGACACATATTTGTTATCACTCGTTGCACCTCTTCACTGTAATTTATCCACTTAAACGGACACCACCTGCATCTGCAACGGAATCACAAACTACCACTGAGGTGAAAGAGTCAGGAGCAGCCGTCATGTCAAGTACATCAGTTTACCACCAAATGCAGTAAAAGTACTTTTATACTTGTTCAGAGCTGTAAGTACACAGAAAAATGTAAATCTAGTCAGAACAGGAATACTGAGGACAGAGCGTCTGGATGTGCGATCACATTCTGTTATAAATCCGTTTTACAGATTAAACTATGTAACATTCTGTTATTCTGACCTGATGTCCGTCACAAAGAGAAATGGAATATTTGTACAAACAAGAGTGTTCAGAGCTGCACGCGTCAGTGTTTAAAATGTGATTAATATATATTTAAAATGTTTAGTCTCAACTGAAAATGTTTTAAAGTTTGTTTAAGTTTACATTCAATTATGTTTAATTCAAAGCGTCTGAAGCCATTAAGCTAACACCAACTGATTACCTGTCCTTAAACTTCTGCGTGTGAACATCAAAGCGTGCTGTGAAATATTCTAAATCATCTTTACAACACATGAAACTCATTCTTACAAATACCAAACGACTCTTTAAATATGTGATTGCTTAGAGAGGTGAGGATCCCGGATGAGCCCCCATTTGTTTCATCCGCAGACATTAGCATGTGCTGTTGGATCAGTTTGCAATGCATTATGGTCCATTTCAACCAACAGTGTTTGTGTGTGCGCGAGTGTGTGTGCGCGAGCGTGCGAAACACACCGAATCTCAGGGGCGCTAAGCAGGAAGTGAATACGTTCAAATGAGTTAAAAGTAACAGACGGCAGAATTGTGAAATCGTGAACTTTCTAGTGAATGAGTGAATATTTCAAACCAGTTTAGCTTGATGCTTTAGGAGACTTGACATGTTTCTGATGGGATGTTGCAATCATGTTTGTCAGTGAGTGTCGAGTGTTTTTATCAGTGCTTCATTCAGAGTCCCCCCAACAAACCCAGCTAGAAGCACTCAGGTGTGTCATCCTTTCACACAGAGCCTTCTGTCTCCCAGACATGCTTGATCACTGACACACGTGTTTACAAATGTCATGCACACACATACATACACACACACAGATACACACATGCACACACACACACACACACAGATATGCACGCGTACACACACACACACACACACACAGAAAACTCCTCACACACATAAGCACACTTCCTAGTCTGGAGAGGAGCGGCGTTCCAGTCCAGATGGCACGTCCATGTGTCTACAGCAAAGGGAGCTACTGGGTTACAGCAGACATCTGTTCTGTTGATGGTGGTGGTGGTGGTGAGAGATGGGAGGTGGGGGTGCTCTGGAGGTGATTCTTTTACCTGAATGAAAAGCTCTGAGGCACAGCAGGTGATCATGTATTTCATCATGAAGTCTCAGCTCTGCTCCAGGTCTCCTTTGAGTGAGGAAACAGGCTCGACTTTCCCATTTTCCCATTCCTGATGCTGAGAGAGGAGAACTGTGTTGTGTGTCTGGATGAGATGCTCAGGTGTTCCTAATGATGTGACCATCAGAGCTCAGCCATGCTGTCTTTGCTCACCTGAAAGAGGAATACCCCCCTCCCCCTGCTTAAGATCTGTGTGTGCACGTGATGCTAGATTATCTGGGTGACGGTTTGTGTGGTGGCTAGCTTCTTAGCGTGGCAAGACTACAGGGTCATGGTAGCGCTTGGCTGCCAGGCTGCTGGTGTCGTGTGCCAGGAGCAGGACACAGAAATAATGAAGAACACATACACACACACACACACACACACACACAATCTAAAACACACACACACACTCTCTCTCTCTCTCTCTCAGAGGAGATCAGAGTAACTTCTGTAGCTTTATCAGACAAAGCTTTCTCCGGCATCTGGGCCTCGTTTTCTGCTCCTCGCTGATAAACCACATCGTATATTTGACTAAGATTCTGACTAATTAGGAAATATCACAGGGACTGCAAACATGATGCATAATTTAGGCTGTTTATGGCTAATCAGCTGCCTGTGTCTGGCTCTAGGATGTGTGGACAGGCTGCGCTGCAGGGGTGCATGTTGGGATTGATTCTCGGTATTTGGTCTGACTCAAGGAAACAAATCTGCATAAAACCAAACAAAAGTACTATTTTTAAGTGTCAAACCTCCAGTGGGTAATGAGCGTCTGCTCATGACTCAAATTCAAACTGATGACATCACTATGACATCATCCAAGTAAGGAACAAACGTCCCAGAGGAGATACAGTCATGAGCATCTTGGTGTTAGCTTATAAATGATTACTGTGGACTTTGTTTTAGTAAATTATATGTCTGTTGTTCTTTTCACTTTTCATTAAGCTCAGCTGTTTTTATTTTAGTTTACTGAACATTTTACTAAATAACCAGATTCAGCCAAAAGGCTGCTTCCCTCAGACGGGCGTGAGGGTCGAAAAAGATTCCCTCTCAGGATAATTCGTCACACTCGTCCTCAACACACTTTTACTACGAGTGCAGAAGACTCTGATCACACCAGTTTACCTGTTAATCGCTTAATCACCAGTCATCCTTTTATTACTCACATTTCTTTGGACTTTTCTGCAGATAAAAGGAAATTAAACCTACAGGAAGATCTGATGCTGATCTGAACATTTCTTTATTACAAAGGGGGAAAAAAAGGGGTTCTGGTTGCTTACGGCACCCGTTTAGGCGCTGCCATGTTTGGTTTATGGACCAGGGTCTGAGCCAGAAGGTCACAGGTTCGAATTCCATCTGTGGCCTTTCTGCATGGACTTATCTTTATCATTAATATCGCTCCACAGCAGGACCAGACTTCCTGGGGATTGATTACCATAGAAAGTAGCTAAATTATTAGTTTGTCCTCCACCTGTTAGATCACACACACACACACTAAGTTAATGCATACGGAGCTGTAACACACACAAGTGTGATAATCGTGTCTTTGTTGTAAACAGGTAAAAGTGTAACAAACACCATCTCACAAACAAAAATACAACATCAGAACCAGATGGCCGACACCTTTTCTATTATTGATCACACTTTTGTTGGGATTCAGCTCCTGCGCGTCGGCCGGCGCCTCCCTCCTACGGGTGGCGTGAAGCGCGTGGCCGAACATACTTTTATCTTTACTCGTCGATGCCCACACAACAACAGCAGCTGCACCCGTGCATTCTGGGTAAACAGATAAAACGCTTTCCCAGTGCAGCATTAAACAAAATCTGCTGTTAGACTTTATACGCTTCGCTCATAAAATCTATTTCCACCTCTCTTTGCGCTATGTTGAAATTACCCAGGTCTTTATTTGACTGTGCTTGTTTTATATGTGTGAATATTGTGCCATTTAGTGGTTTATGGGCCTCTTGCCTCTCGCCAAGGCTGTTTATCGCTGGATTCTCTCAACCAGAGCCCAAGCACACAGGAAACATCAGCTCAGGACTTTCTGCTCCACGCTGATGCACGTTTCTGGGATTCCTTCAGTCCTTCGTTATTCTCTGTTTTACAGTTTTCCCTCGCTCTTTTTTTATCTCATCATATTTTCACTGTTGTGGTTCCAGGCAGCGGTTGAAGGCACCGTTTGGTGCTGCTCCTCCAACCCAGAAGGTCCACACTGGGATTACAGTAGATCAGAATAAACATGTCTGTGCTGGGTTCAGTCTGGCTGATGTCCTGGAGGCCGACAGAACTTCAGGAGTGGTGTTTTAGACGTGCAGCTAGTCCCGTTTGTTGGACAGCGGTGTCCGGGAGCCACGGCTAGGCTGCTAGACGTTGCTGCTTCTCTGGTTTGGTTCTAGAGAGGAAGTTTGATCCCAGACATGAGTTCAGGTACTTCCTGTTGGTTTGAACCTTTAGACATCGTGTGGTTGAAACTCGCGGTCGGTGAGGATTTTCCCAGCTCTCCTCTGACCTACGCTCAGTCCCCGCCCACTCCACCTATGCCTCCCCCCTTTTTCCTGTCACCCCCCTTCACCCTGAACCCCCGCTGCTTCTGAACTTACAAGCCTTTAACCCCACCCCCCTCAATTGGATGGCCATGGTGCAGCGCGCTGACTGTACTCAAAAACATAAATTGTGTGAAACCCATGTGTCAATCAATCAAATCAATGAATCGATCAGTCAGTCCATTGATTTTTGTCAGTCATAATCATTTGATTCTTGTAATCAGATCCAAGAAGTCTGATGAGTGTTTCACTGATTTGTTACGTTTGAGTAGAGTCAGAGTAAGAAAAGCAGCCATGTTTGATTAAAACCTCGTCTCTGTTCTGCCATTTTTGTTGATCCCCTTTTTGCCAGGACTGTCGTCGCCTGGTTCTCATAAGAAGCTGGGGAAATTCGATTTCAGCGCCCTGTCCTCCCAGACGAGGTCCCCCCGCATGGCGTTCACCCACCACCCACTGCCAATGCTGGCGGGAGTGAGACCAGGTGAGACCAACCCAGCTCCCAACCCTGCTGTTCGCCCCCTCCAACCCCCTCCTCCTCCACTCCTCACCATCTCCTCCTACCCACTCCACACCCTCTCAGGACCCCCACTCCTCCCCTCCCCAGTGGTTTAGAGGTTGGAGTGTTGTCTTTGGAAAATGACAGTGGTTGGGAATTTAAAGCTGGCAGGTGTCTCCTCCTCTGCCTCCTCTTCTGACCCTGTAGGGTGTGGTTTATGCTGGTGACGGAGCTTCTGTGTGTGGTCGGTGTGGAGCCTTTGGGTTTAGCTGGTGGTCGTTGGCAGAACATCTCTACTGTTCTTGTTCTTAGTGCAACACAGTAAATGTTGTGTGTGTGTGTTTGTGTGTGTGTGTGTGTGTGTGGCTGCAGCACTTCCTGTTCAGACCAAGAAAAGTTTTTTTTTCACCAGAATAACTGTGTAACTGACAGCATTGAAAACGTTTTTTTAAACTGCTATAAAAAATTTTAGGATTAAAATAAAACATCTTTAAATCTAATTTAGTCTATTACTAGCCATTAGCCTGTCAATTAGGTCAGAATGAATCTGTCTTAGAGCGATCTACAGCAGGTATTATAATAATAATGCCTATTACATAAAACAGGAACAATAGTTTATTTCCTATATAACAATACATATTAAACTTTATTAAAGGTCGTTACACTGAAAAAACATGTTTTAATGATTAGTTCTGATTCTAATGGGTCACTCTGAGTGTTTCATGCAGGCTGAACATGAAAATAGTCTCCTACACCTATCTCCTGCATTAGGTTCTGATAGAAAATAGACGGTGAAACTCTAGGATTAGAAAATCCTGACAGATCTACGTCACACTGTCACTGAACATTCATGGACTCACCCATCTTGATTCATGACGGGGAAGGCTGTTGTTGGTTTAGCATCCAGGAAACGGCAGAGAACGTCTCGGCTAGCAGAAGCTAACCGTTAGCATTAGCAACTCCACCACACAGCAGAACTCCTCCAGGCTTGTGTTATTTGTGGAGATAAAACATCAACGTTGCAGAGCAAACAGAGTCAGTGGTAGAGTCGTGTTGCTGTTAGCCAATCAGAGGAGAGATGTCCAAATATCAGGAAGTTATACTCCAAATCCTGTCGTCTGAAGCTACTTTCTCCTCCGGCTGACTTGTAATTCCTCAAACAGGTGCACCAGAGTTTTTTTCCCCAGAGAACGACTTACAAGGTGTTCATTCCTACTAGAGACCACTACAGATGTATTAAAATGAGTGAAGTTGACCTTTAAGAACTATTTCAGTTTAAATTATATATTGTGCGTAATTTAGATTTCACCAAATGTAATTTAGTGAGTTTTAAAAGACTTTTATTTACTAACTAGTGTTAGTAAGCCATCGGCACATTTTACATAGAACGCTACGTTCACTTAGTGAATGTCTACATAATTCTAGTTAACATTAGCTTTCTTTTGATAATAATTTTCTAATTAAATCATCAGGATTTTTTTTCTCAGGCTGAAAGTCTGCAGGTGTTTTGATCTCAGTCAGTTTCTAAAGGTTCATGAAAGATTCACCAGAAGATCCAATGTAAAAAAAAGTCAGACCAATAGAGGAGACGTTAATAGTCATACTTACACTTTTTGTCTGTTTATTTTTAATTAGTCTCTTGTGAATTTAGCGTGTTTATATAAATAAACTCTTCAATGAACTTGGTTAGCGCTCAACATTTTCTGGCAGAAACCATCAAAGTGAGTGGATTCTAGCTGTCCACATTTACGCTCAGCATGGCAGCTAGTTTGGAGTCGCTTTAAACTGCATTGCTGTTTGAATAAAGGACATAACATTATTATGCAATAACTCTGCGCTGTATGGTGATTTTCATATAAAAATTGAATTAGATCACATACAACCATGTGGTCTTCCAGCAGGATCCTGTAAATATGGCCTGCAGAGCATCCCAAACCGGACTCACCAGCTTCATCAGGTCTTTTTATGCTGAAATTCTTCATTAAACTTTTTCTCTTTGTTCTCCTGATGTTGTGGGAACGTCTTTGTTCTTTGTGCCAAACACAAGAGTACAGTAAGTCTGAGCTGCTCAGATATTAATCATAGCCAAAAGGGCTTCCCATATAAGCCATCACTTTCCTGGTATTACCAGTTCTTAACATGGTGACTATCTACAGGAGTTCCTGTGATTTTGCAGGTTTGATCCTGGCTCCCGGCAGAGAATGCTGCTGTTGTGTCTTTGGGCAAGACACTTAATCCTACTTGCCTGCTTGTGGTGAGTCGGAGGCCTCACCTCTGCCAGTGCGCCCCAGGGCAGCTGTGGCTACATTGTAGCTCATCACCACCAGTGTGTTAGAATGGATGAATGATACACTGTTGTGTAAAGTGCTTTGGAGTCCTCTGACTCTGAAAGGTGTTATACAAGTGCAGGTCATGTATCATAAACAAGGGATCTCTGAACAAACAGTACACCCACGTAAACTCTGAGCCTCACCAGAGGCTCACCAGGTTAAGTGTGTTTTCATATTCAAACCAACACACACGTGTATACAACATGCCATTCTTTCTGTGGTCTCCAGTAGTGATTCAGACAAGTTTGGTTTTTCTACACAAACTTCAACAACATGTCTTCTTGATGTCTTCCTGGTGTGAGGTTGCCAACCACTCCATCAGTGTGGTTGTTCTGTAGGACAGACGAGGAAGGAACATCTGGACCAGGCTAAATGCTGGAACCGGTGAAGTCACGTGCCACTTTACCTGTTCTCTTTTGAAGAAGAATACTTTCTGAGTAATCAAAGCCTAACTTATTAATTTCTAAATTGTTTTTTGTGTACATTTGTGTGATTCCTTTAGACTCTTATTGAAAGCCTTTGATTTAAACCAAACATGGAAATGTCCTCAAAGTTCCTCAAAAATAAAACACAAGACTGATGAATACATTTACACAAATCCCTCAAAATGAGTGGAAAGTCACTTTAGAGATTTTGTTAACTTGGTAGCTGAATGTCTAAATCACCCATCTATTGTCCCCTTACAAAAAGTTGTGTCGATAAATGGTCGATAAGCACTAGATGAGCTGTTTTTTTTATTGCAATAGTATATTTGAACTAAGACACCTGCTGTTTTATTGATTATCAAGGAAGATTGACAGTGCTGCCTTAAATTAGACCTGTGCTCTAAATAAGTTCAGACTGTAGGGCCAGATGGCTGGCCACCATGCCTTTTCTCTACACCTCAATAAGAATTGGGAAACCTCTATCTTTAAAGAAGTGGATTTTCAAAATGTATTAGTGGTAGGGACAAGGTACATAATGGGATTCAATCTAAAAATATTGATCTAAATACGGTCTGGACAAATCAATTAAATCAAATCACACTTTATTGTCCCCATGGGGAACTTCATCTTGGACTCAGGAGCATTTACAGTGACTGCTGGGTAATACAACCACACACACAAAAAATCATTAAATGTTTAACAGTTTAATAGAAATTGGGAAAACGAGTATTTAAAACAGTTTAGTCTGCAACTCGGAACCCTAAATCTCCTGCCAGAAGGTAGTAGCTCGTACTCAGAGAGCCGTGTAATAGCATTTTCACATCTGGCCAGGTCCAGTCTGGTCTTGGTAGTGTCGGCCCGCCCCCGTGCAGCCAGGTTTTGTTCTGAGCTGCAGTCAAAGAAGATGTTTATTCCACTGCATCCAGACTGATAATGAATTATGCATGCGGTAAGCCGCTGCTGGCTGATTCTACCCGCCAATCAGAGGTTCCCTAGGTAGGCGTAAACTTCAGCTGGCCAATCAGTCGGTAGTGGGTGTGTTGGATCAGCTCCGCGCAAAGCTGACCGCTTGGGGACAGGTCCAAAAAATCCGGTCAGCTGAGCACGGAAAACGCACAGATTACCCAGATGCGAACACATTTAACCTACCAGAGCTGGGCCGGGCCAACCCGGATGTGAAAGCCCTATAAGTGATGGATCTAAAAAAATTCTCTGTGCCTGTTTGAGTACAGATTGTTGATACAGAAATTGGATGGAGAGGTGATCTGACCTACCAGTCATTTTAATGGCCGTGTACAAGCTGTAACAGTTTGTATTTAGCTTGTGACGACAGTTTGCCATACCACGATGTTAAGCAAGTTGTTGGAATGACGTGTGTATGGTCAGTTAATGGCCTTTGAAGAACACAGTCTTTTAAAAACATTCTAGTGAAACCACAGCATAGCACTGAGATCGCTTTGCTGAAAGTCATGAATGACATTCTTTTAGCAACAGATAGAGGCAGGAAAGTTTTGCCCGTTCTACTAAATGTTACTGCTGTATTTGATACGGTTGATCACAGAGTGCTGTTACAGAGTCTTGAGCACTACGTGGGATTTTCTGGCCTGGCACTGAAGTGGTTTACGTCTTATCTTGCGGACAGAATGGTGTCTGTTAGTATGGGTGGTTTCTCATCTGATTTTGCTCATTTGCCTTGGGGGGTTCCACAGGGAATAATATTAGGACCACTGTGGTTTACTGTGTACATTTTGCCATTTAGTGACATTTTACGGAAACGTGGGATGACACATCATCTATATGCTGATGACTGCCAGCTGTATTTACCTTTAGATGTGTCTGGTGGCTGCCCAGTTACAAAGCTCTTGGATTGTTTGGCTGAAGTTGAGGCTTGGATGGCTGAAAACATCCTTTTAATAAATGAATGCAAGATGGAGGCTGTTTTGTTTGGTCCCAAATCGCCACATTGATGGCTCTTTAGTTGACTGTGGTGAGTTAAACTCCCACCTGCAGGACTCTGTAGTTAATTCGGGCATGAAAATCGACAATGCCCTTAGCTTCAATGACCATGTTAAATGGTAAAAACTGTAAATGGCCTGTATTTGATATAGCGCCTTCCAGAGTCCTAGAGCCCCCCAAGGCCCTTTACAACACAATCAGTCATTCACCCATTCACACACACATTCACACCCTGGTGATGATGAGCTACATCGTAGCTACAGTTGCCCTGAGGTGCACTGACGGAGGCGAAGCTGCCATACACTGGCGCCACCGGTCCCTCCGACCACCACCAGCACCATGTAAATGGCATTTTTGATCATTTATGATGCTTGTATATAGTCTAGCCATTTCTGTCTAGGCGTGACCTCGAAACAGTTGTGCATGCTTTTATAACTACGCACTTTGGTTGCTGTAACTCCCTGCTACTTGGGGTGAGTCAGACTGTTGTATCTCATCTGCAGCTTGTCCAAAATGCTGAAGGGAGATTTTACGAGGGGAGGCAGAAGTTCGAGCATGCTACACCGATACTGGCAGCATTACACTGGCTACCTGTTTATGATTAGTTTTAGGGTTCTTTTATTTGTTTTTAAATCTTTGGATAGTTTGGCTCCGGCTTACTTGTCTGACATTCTGCGTTCGTATGTTGCCAGGCGCAAGACCCATTTTTATTCCCTGGCTTTTAACTCTGTGGATTAACTGATATTGCTGCTGTTCTATTTTTATCTTTTACTGATGTTTTAATTGTTTGGTATTGTCTGTGGTAGCTTTGATTTTACTTGAGTTTTTATGTCTTGTTTTCATGTTTGTCTGTACAGCACTTTGATGTAGAGCTGGACAATAAATGAAAACTTTATTATCGAAATTTCTGACTCTAATCGATATCATTTTTCCCATGTCAATAAATTCAGTAACAATAAAAATGAAAAGATGTGTGTAGGTTGGCGACATTCATGTCCCTTTAAGAAGCTGTACCACCTCGAGTCACAAGACAGCGTGACACAACGTAATATACGTGACAGCCCCATCTAGTGGACAACTTCTGTAGTTATTGTCCATTTATCGTTATCGAAGTGAACTCCTCAATATATCGTGATATTGATTTTAGGCCATATTGCCTTTGCTTTGATGGCATAGCATTGCCTGTAAAGTGATGTATACATAAAGGTTGAGTCAAGTCGAGACAATGCTCTCGTGTCTGATAGAAATAAAACGTGATATTCTGATTCACTCCAAACGTCCCAAGTCTACATAGAAAGTATAACCATTGTTGCAAGTGAGAACCAAGATAATCAATGTTGTCATTCCAACTAAATTTGATCTATTACCACCTCTTAGAAGGTACTTCGACCTGTCACACTGATGTGATTCATTCATCATTCAGTTGGTGTCGGTGGGTACCATCGCTTGAAGGTGCAGATGGTAAATGGCACAAAGACTAAGTGGGTGAAGGGAGTCCCTCTGCCTTTCTGTCTCACCTCATCCAGAATCCACCCACATACCTTACCTTACCTTACCTTTGGCCTTCACCCAGTCTGTAATGAGATCAGTATGGGACTATGGGAATTGGGAAACAGCTTCAATTGGGAGTAGGCAGCCTGGCATGGGAGCAGGGTGCTAGCGGACTCAAAGACATAGGACCCTTGTCTGGAAGGGAATAAGAAGGGTGGGGGTGGGGTTGCAGTAGGGTTGGCACAGTACACTCTCACACAATGTTTAAGATGTTAGGACCATTGAGTGTTGGCAGGCCCACATGGGCAGCTGGGGCCCTGAATGGGATGGGTGGGTGTCAAACTGGCATGACTATGAAGAGAGCAGACTTATTGTAGTAATGGTCCTAGTCCATAACAGAGGGGGCCATGTGTTTGGTGTAGTGTGGATCAACCAACTGCTAACTTCTCATCGTCACACAAACCTAAGTACTACACTGCCTGGCCATAAAAGAAAGTCGCCACCAAAAAAAATGTCACACACTAATATTTCGTTGGACCACCTTTAGCTTTGATTACAGCACACATTCACTGTGGCGTTGTTTCAATAAGCTTCTGCAATGTCATCAGATTTATTTCCATCCAGTGTTGCATTAATGTCTCACCAAGATCTTGCATTGATGATGGTAGAGTCTGACCGCTGCACAAAGCCTTCTCCAGCACATCCCAAAGATTCTCAATGGGGTTCAGGTCTGGACTCTGTGGTGGCCAATCCATGTGTGGAAATGATGTCTCATGCTCCCTGAACTCTTTCACTATTTGAGCCCGATGAATCCTGGCATTGTCATCTTGGAATATGGCCGTGCCATCAGGGAAGAACACATCCATTGATGGAATAACCTGGTCATTCAGTATATTCAGGTAGTCAGCTGACCTCATTCTTGGAGCACATCCTGTTGCTGAACCTAGACCTGACCAACTGCAGCAACCCCAGATCATAGCCCCGCCCCCACAGGCTTGTACAGTAGGCACAAGGCATGATGGGTGCATCACTTCATCTGCCTCTCTTCTTACCCTGATGCACCCATCACTCTGGAACAGGGTCCATCTGGACTCATCAGACCAGTTTTTAATAATGCGTTGGACAGTTCTGAACCCAGTTTTAGTCGTTTCTGCAATCTCCTTAGATGTTTTCTCTGCTTGATGCCACTGATGTGACCCTTCTCAAACAGACTAACATCTTTTCCACGACCACCAGATGTGTCTTTCCACATGGGTGGTTAAGAAATGAGAAGCAACTCATTACACCAGTTGGGGTTAAATAACTTGTTGCAGCTGAAAGATAATCGCCCATGCAGTAATTATCCAATAGGAGGCTCCTACCTGTTAGCTTAGCTAAATCCAGGTGGAGACTTTTTTTTGGCCAGGCAGTGTACACATTAGATTATAGCTGACAAGCACCATAGTTTACTATCCTGTATACACCAAGCAAATACATGTGTTATGTGCAGATATCAGCCTCTTCTACAGAGCAGGTTCTTGCATCACTGGACATGAGACCTACCCACTAAACAAAGAGATTAAGAGCAGCTGATTTAAAATAGTATAGAAATCTTTTCTTTAATTTTTATGAGTGCTGATATCTAAGATATCTAGCAAACTTTTCATTTGTGGGAGGAAAATGTTGGAAACTAGGGTTTGGAGGTGGTGACTGCATAAAGAGATGGAAGAGAATGAGAGACAATGTTTTCTGTCTTAAAAAGTCTTTGAAATGCAAACAGTATCATCTATCTATCATCTATCTATCATCTATCTATCATCTATCTATCATCTATCTATCTATCTATCTATCATCTATCTATCTATCTATCATCTATCTATCATCTATCTATCTATCATCTATCTATCATCTATCTATCTATCATCTATCTATCTATCTATCATCTATCTATCTATCATCTATCTATCTATCATCTATCTATCATCTATCTATCATCTATCTATCTATCATCTATCTATCATCTATCTAACTATCATCTATCTATCTATCTATCTATCATCTATCTATCATCTATCTATCTATCTATCTATCTAACTATCTATCTATCTATCATCTAACTATCATCTATCTATCTATCTATCTATCTATCTATCTATCTATCTATCTATCTATCTATCTAACTATCATCTATCCATCCATCCATCCATCCATCTAAAAAAAAAAGCAGTTAAGAGTTAGAGCTACACGTCTCAAATGTCCCGCAGACACTTTTATTTACAATTCATGTAAAATAATTGAAATTCAATCTAGGGGTTCCTATCCACGTTATTTTTGAGTAGCCTCATGGAGAAACGCTGATGCAAGCAACATCCGGTGAGATACCAGAAGTAGCACATACTCATTGGTTTGCATTGTGAGGTTTCGTTGCTAGTAGCAGTTTATTTGAACATTTGAAGAGGATTTTAAAAAATATTTACCCCCGAAAAATGTAGTCACGCACCTCGGGAAGATGTTGCGCTTGTTGGCGCTTGTACTAACAACCAGAGACAATTAAATCTGTAGCTACAAGAGCGATAACATGCACCTCCAGGGTGAGAGAGCGTGCAGCTGCGAGCGTCGGTACGGTTCTCACTGCCTCTCCAGAGATGAACCCAGAAGGATGTGGCTTTAAAATCTTAACTTGAAACCACCACAAACTTTATTTGTGCGTTCCTTTCATTTTATTGTGAAAACCCCAGAAAGGAACACCCGCATCCTACTTTGTAGTTGGATATGACAAACCTCCAGAGAAGAGACGCCGAGTAGTAAAGAGATCTGACAGCAGTCTCACAACAACAGGAATTATTTCATGTGTACAATTTTCTGAATAGTTATAATTTAACGTGCGTTTAGACTGCTGTTATTAACCTAAAAGTGCCGTCCTGCTGTTTGTATTTCACCTGGTGTAGAAACTAAAACCCAGGCTTGGTGATGAGGGATTTAAGGCTCTGACTCGGCTCTACGTCTGCTTTTAAGTAAATAAGATTGTGTCCCAACTCTTTCAACAAAACACCGACAACCTTATTACGATGTAGGTACTGATAAGCCTCAGAGCTTTTAAAGCCACAATGTGTAATATTTTTACCTGTTTACTACCAAATTCTGTGTATCCAGTGCACAAACTTGTCCTTTTTCATTAATATTTCTCACCAACATCAATTCTAAATATTCCTCTCAGCTTCAAATTTTACATTTTTAATACATAAATTGTGGTCGACGCTCCATGGTCATCCTCCATCTTGAAATACGGTAGCTATTTAGGGACATACGAGCTCTGAGTTACGCGTTTGCACTATGACTGTAACCTGAAAGAAACAGCAGAGGGCAGCAGTG
>SSNS01000016.1:776858-836497 GCA_006937985.1 Aphyosemion australe | reverse complement strand
GTCTTGTCGGGGGATGGGGAGGGGGGCTACGTGTGGCATTATGCATTAAGACTGAACACTCATTAAAAAATGTTTTTTACCTGCTTGAGTAGTTATATGCTTTGTGTGGGTTAGGCTACAGAGACTGGAAATAAATCAATCTCATGCTTTTTTATAAAAAAACGAACCAGATGGCTGGAGTGAACGCTGGAGTTGTTGCCTTTTTGAGTGGGCCACCGTAGCTGCAATACTTACTCGAAACTGCATGGCGCTAAAGAGTGGCAGTTTTTACCATGATTTCTATGAATATCACTGATAGGGCCTTTAAGATTTTTTATTGCCTCGCTGTCAGACGCAACTGAGTTCAGAAAGTAGCTAAAATGCTACTGTACGTTAGCTTTGGCCAGACTTTACGATCATCCCCCCACCTCTCTGCTTCAGTCCCGTTTGAGCTGTGACAGCTGGTGTTCATGCATGTTTTCAGTCTCTAAAAGCTCAGAAAAAGAGGATTAGCATGAAGGAATCGCTTCGTCTCAATGTAAACAAATGCGGACCGGAAGTTGCTTGCATCTTTCGCACAAAGCATCACGGGCCGTGAGAATAACGTGGATAATTCACAATATTACCTGTAATTATTTCATGCTCTGAAATAATCTACCATGTTAAGCTAATTTCATGAGGTAATTGCATCCACTACCAGAGGATTATGCTCACATGGGTCATGCAGCACAGAGACATACATGGCGGGAGTCTCACAGTTTTCACTCAGTGAGTAGGGAAAGTTATGTTTTTTGAAGTATTTTGGTCGTTGCAGGCCCCCGTAGCTATTACCTGGTTGGAAGGGGGGATTCGGCCTGTCTCTCACCACAAACAGCCATGGCGTAAAAGATCAAACACGAACAAACATCCCCCAAAAACGTACCAACTGTGAAGCTGACTATAAAGTTAATGGTGGAACATGACCCCAGAGATTTTTATTCATGAAGAGAACTTTCTGTAAGTTTTATCAGAACATGGTTGACTGGACACGTAACATTAGGTGACCGCTTACAGTCAGAGAGGGGCAGCAGCAAGCTAGCAGTAGCGACACCTGCTAACTGGAGAAATTTACTGTAACCTCAGGGTTACAGGTTTGCACCCTGCTCAGTCTGTGTCAGCCGTTGTGTCTTTGTGCAAGGCAGAGGGACTGGTGGCAGTTTACCCCAGGGCAGCTGTAGCTATGATGTAGCTTATCACCATCAGTGTGTGAATGATTGTACATCAAAAACTGTCATAGTCTTTGCACATATAAATACTACGTGTATTCAAACATTTTGTATATAAAAGCCAAACATTTAAGAGACCCCACAGTGGCAGTGCAGTAGATGTCACACGGTACCGCTTAGCCAATAGCAATGGCTGATTCAAAATCAAATGTAGAGCAGAGTTTTAACCTGAAGAGGGCGCTACACTGACGGTTTTAGACTGAATATTTATATTTTAAATAAGAAGCACTAAAATGCCCAAACAGTGACTCCACGTGTCTACAGCACCTTTAGACACAGTGACTCGCTCTGTGGCACCTGGATCTAACTGAACCTTTTATGTCTGCAGGGAGCCCCCGTGCTTCAGCCTCGGCTCTGCCCTTCCCGTCTCCTTCCATCATCCAGCAGTCTAGCCCCTACTTCACCCACCCAACCATTCGATACCACCACCACCCTGGGCAGGATCCCCTGAAGGAATTTGTGCAGTTTGTCTGTGCTGACGGCTCGGGGCAGGCCACCGGACAGGTAAGACAAACCTGCAGTGCGGACAACTAAAGCTAGATTTAAGCGTAGTCTTAAGTAGAGTCCATCATCATTAGACCTTCAATCTGACTGTTGGTTTATGCACAAGTATTTCAAATTGGTGCCTGAACTCAGCACTTGATCACAGCCTTGTAAGCTTTGAGAAATAGTTTGACTAAGTCATGTTGTATATATGTCTATATGTGTGTATATCACTGTAATCAGATGATGCATGTCAAAGATATGGTCTGCCCACCTACATTATAGAAACACACACACACACACACTAAACAAATGCTTAGTCTGGAATCTTTGTGCTGTCCTGTCATTGTCACTTTACCGTTTCCCGTTTCAGATCCCAACGTTCCCCCAACCCTTCCTCTTTTTATTTCTTCCTTTCTTTTGCTCCACCCAACCCCTCTGAAGTTACAACCATCAACACAAGAGCGAACCAGTCACAGCACGCTTCAGTCAAGCACACCAGTCTTGTGTCGTGTCATCGTGTTTGTTTTTCATCTCTTGCAGTTCCGATTTTCGTTGGCGTTTGGTTGCTTGGGGTTTGGTTTTGTTGGTGGTGGTGTTGTGGTTGTGTAGACGAGTATTCTCCCATGATTTTTAATTTCTTGCCATCTGCTGGATGAGCCCAGTCAAATAATTCCCTTCCCTTCCACGCCTCCTTCACCCAACACCTGAGTGGAACCTCCTGCTCCAGGTCCGTCTTTGTGGTGCCGTTTATTTTTGACACCTCCATAACAGATGCTGTCCACATATCTCATTTCTTTAGTTGTTGTTTCCCACCCCCTCTTTCCACCATCACTCCCCCTCTCTTTCGTCCGTCATGAATATGTTTTTTTTTTTGGACCCGGCCCTTTGAGCCGCGCCCTGTTTCCATTCCGTGTCTGCGCGTTGTCGCATGCCGCCCTCCTGACCCTATTTGTGTTGTCCGCAGCCAAACGGGAGCGGCCAGAGCAAAATGCCAGGCTCCTTCTTACTGCCTCCACCTCCCCCAGTGGCCCGCCCAGTGCCCCTCCCCATGCCCGACTCTAAACCCAACAGCACGCCCCCTGACGGCGGACTCTCCTCGCCCGCATCTCCGTGTAAGTGACCCCGCAGCGACCGTTTTCAGAACAAAACAAAAAGATCAATTAAACCCTCTCCAATAAAGAGACCCTTGTCATAGTTCCTCCTCCAACTTCGTGCCATTTTTTGTACATTCAACTTCTCACTTCCCTCATCTTTCCTGAAGCCAGCACAGAAAGTAAAGTGGAGCACGTATGAGTAGCTCAAGGCCCCCAGAAGTTTGATAAACTGTCATTTTGGACCCCATGGCACTCCACATGGTTGTGTACTAGGCCCCGTGAGTTTTCCACACGTCCATGCCACTCTGCGTGTTGTGCTACGAAGGATGCATTTCAGCTCCAGTTCTTTTTCTAAACACATCTCTCTCCTCCCCTGGTGGACTTATCAGCAAACCTTGTGAGATTTCACGTATTAATTAACTGATTTGAGAGGGGCACAAATTTAGGGCAGTTAATCTATACGGACTCCAAAGCAGAAACTGGGACATTGGTGGAATAATTAGCTTTTTTTATGTTTATCTCTTAAATTTTGGGTTGTGATTTTTTTGGTGGGATATATTTCTTGGTGATTGTCAAAAACAAAGAATGGATGAAGTGAAGTCAGAGGTACCTTTGTCTTCCTGACCTGTAATAAGAGGGGCACTGGATGGAGCACTTCTTTATTTTCTGTTCGTTTTAGCTCTTCCTTCAAAGAAACTGTTCATTTTATCCCCCAGTCGGCGTCTCAAAGTCTTTGATGTCTTTTGTATGTTTGGGTGGTTAGAAACAGTGATGTATACTGTACCTTCCTTCCTGTGTCTCTCATTCCTGTCCTTCCTGCCTTTCCTCCACACACACAGACCACACAAGCCTAACGGCTGCCTCCCTCAGCCCTTTCCTGGGAGTCTCTGGAGTCCGCGGGGTACCTCAAACTGCCCTAAATTTGTCAGAAACGTTGACGCCAGTGGGTTTTAAGTGTCCCTGACTGATGCTCAGTGTCAGATTCTGATGTGCTCAATCTCTGCTGGAAAACTTTATCAAATGAATTTAATTACTTAGGGAGATCTGAGTCTGTGTTCGCCATTTGGGCCAAACTTTACCGTAAACTGTATGAAAAAAACAGATGATGTTCTAGCAGAAAACCGTTTGAACTTTTATCTTTTACGTCAGGTGTGTGAATATTTCTGCAGACTTTAACGTTCAAAGATCGTGTGAGACCTGTGAGACGTCATAATGCAAAATTCTGTCACATTTTTATGGCATCATTTGTTTGTTTGCTTTTAGTAAACTTTTTGTTTTTGTAAGATTTTAATAGGAACCGTTAAAAGAGTCATCACCGGAAATTTTCACTTTTCCACTTAAAAAAATGTCTATAATGGCTTCCTAATGATTTTTCACTGGCTGAGAAGCCGATATTTACCATTGAAGCGTTTGTTTAATCTTGCCTTCTTCAACCAGCTCACATGCACCCCACGAGCACGCGCACTCCAAAACGAGAACTTGAGTTCTGGCCTATATGCCGACACAAAGGTCGAATATAAACAAATATGAACCAGCAGCGAACAAACCAGCACAACAAAGCTTATTTCATAACGTGAAACGCATAAATTATGTCTTACCGTTGACGACTCATGTTATAATCCGTGTTAATGGAAACAAAACTCCACTCGGTTTGTGTATTCCATCTTCACAACAGCATAAGAGCCGATGCCTGGCTGTTAGCTGGCTTTGTCCCAACTCAACAACAAGCGAGGGCGCCATTACGCACGAGGCGAGGCTCTGGCTCGTACATACACGGTTAGATCCCGTGGGTCACTGCCAGGTCGGGTTCAGTTATAACTTTTGTTATTTTGGAGCAAGACGCTGAAGCTGCGTCCTGCTTTCTTCCATCAATCAACGTGCTCCTCAGTCCCGCGCGCGTCCGAGACAGCCGAAATATCACGTGTGATCTCCCGAGAAAATATGCCCTTTACAGAAAAGGATCAAAAAAGCACATTTTTTATTTATTTTTCCAATACAATTTATTTTAATGGTCTAAAAGACTATAATAGGACGCAGATATCCACGGTATTATAGGTGATGACACCTTTAAGAAAATGCAAGGTTGCTTTGGTAAACGGTGATGAGAATGATTCAAATCAAATATGAAAACTTGAACATTAAGTCCAACAACTTTTGTGATTCTTTCTGCACCGATCTGAATTAAAATCAGCATAAAGGAGCTTCTGGCCTTAAAGGGATTTTTTCTGTGAACCCCTGAACTGCTGTAGAGCGCTCCCTGATCAGATCTGAGTTTATGTCTGGGATGCACATTTAATTTCACGATTATCAATGATTGATGTGATATTTCCAGGGAATTAATGAAAAATTGATGGTGATATGAAAGCTTCTCAAATAAATTTTGCCCAAAATGTTGGCGATTTGATCTGTTTGGAGCCAACAGCATCAGGCCTGAAGGATGTAACCTCCATTTCTCTGAGCAGAGGCTGTTCAGGACGCATTACCATGTGAGATACAAATTTCTGTTTATAGGTAACACTTCACAATAAGGGTCCCTTTATTAACGTTACTCGGTGCATTATTAAGCATTAATAAACTATTAAATATACATTTAGGCGCATTCAGGAGTTTGGGAAAACTGGGACACATTAAAGAAATACGGCTCGTCGGTGCTGAACAGATCCTAAATGTAACCGAAAAGCCTTCTAATGATCCTGATTGGTGTCAGGGAGCAGGAGGAACACCAGCCGTTTGAGTGTTAGCTTTAGCCTCACGGGCCTGAACCAGCAGAACCAGCAGCAACAGGAGGCTAAAAAAGAAAAGAGTTCATTATTAAACCTGGAACGCCGTCATCTCTCTTTAAAGAGAGTCTGTTTTTTTACAGAAGCAACAGAAGCTGGTGTTTTCTGTTTCTGGGATTATTTGATGACGTTTATCGTCTAAAACCAGTAACTCACTGGGCTGTGGATGCTGGAATCAGGCACGGTTCCATTTGGAATCCCACAGATTTGACAAGAAAATGTGGTTTTCAAATGTTCAGGTTGCAATTTAGCTGCAAAGCATTTTTCCTGAAGCATCATTTAATTAAAATTTCATCCTGATTTTATTTATCTGCGTTCAGGATTTCAGATCGGCCAGTAGACCAGGTAGGTCGCCGCGGTGACCCAGTAGGGAGCCACCTGCCCCAGTGACAGAGTGACTTTAAACCTTTTCATTTCCGTCCCTGATGTCCAGCCTTGTGTGTGTTCTGTTTCCGTAGCATACTCCACGCCAGGCGCCACAGCTCCCAACAGGTTTGTCGGCATCGGATCACGGGACAACAACTTTCTGAACATCCCGCAGCAGACGCAGGTGAGCCTTCAGACTCCCGCTGACAGCTGGTGTCTGAGAGGAGGAAACTACTGGTGAAACTGGACTTTAGCCAAAGTTTGCTTCTGTTTTTTTTTTAACTCCCTGAATCCCAGAAACCTGCTGCTGGGTTTCCTCTCACACCAGCCCATAATCAGTGTGCACATCTGTATTTTACTGTACGTATGTGGTTGGCCAGATGTGCACGGTATGAGTCTACCCTCCAGGCAGGAGGCCTTCTTGGCTCCTTCTCCCTGCTACCTTTCCTCCCTCTGCTCCACCCAATCTCCTGCTTCACTTTCTCAAACTTTGCTTTCCTACTTACTTTCTCCCTCTTTATCATCCGTCGGTTCTTCCCAGTGCTGCTCAGTGTGCCTCTTCCATTACCACCAGTACTTTTCTCATTAGAGTTTTACCACACCCGCCCGAAGCCAGCTCCGCTCCTCCACACATGGAAACCATCTGACGATCTCCTCCCTCCTTTCTCTGCTGGTCCTTCTTTCACTTCGTCTGGATTTCCATCTCTACCCAGCCGTTTCTATTATTTCTCTTTTTCTTTCCTTCGTTGGGAAAAATCTGCACGCTTTAACCCGTAAACACCAAGAAGATGCACATGTTGCACCTATTTAGACTAAAAAGGATGAAAACGTGGCTGCCATCCATTTCTGTTCACCAGATAAAGTGTGTACGTGGTAACCAGAGGTCAGCCTGCAGAGGCCTGAACAGCAGCAGCTGGTCAGTTCTGCCCTCTAGTGGAGAGGCATGTGTCCTACAGCCAGGAGGAGACACCAGATACCAGGAGTCCAGAAAAAGACGAGACATGGACAAACCAGAGAAACAGAGAGAGATTCAGCCTGTATAGAAAGTCACGTCCTGGCCGTCTTGTTACCCCTGGCAACCAGACATGATGTCATTGCCAGTTGATCTTGAATTTGAGATGGGGTTGCCCAAGAGGGGTCCAGGAAAGAAAAGAGGGTGGTCAGTGTCTGCTGCCAAGGATTTAGTGTGTGTGTGTGTGTGTGTGTGTGTGTGTGTGTGTGTGTGTGTGTGTGTGTGTGTGTGTGTGTGTGTGTGTGAGAAGAGGAGAGGGGGACACAAGAGGCTGCCTCTCAGGAGGTGCAGAGGAGTTTCCCAGGCCTGACTAGTTGGTGCTTTGGTCCCAGGGACAGGTCCAGTTACCCGTCCTGCTCCTGCTGAGCTGCAGACACCTGACGTAGACGTGGACGGAGCGGCCTCCACACTGATGACTGGTCATGAGGAGCATTTCACTAGAACATCATGTTGTGTTTGAGACCAGGAGAAGCTGCAGACGAGCTGGACACATCTATTTATTGAATTTTTTTTTTACATTTTAAATCATTTTATTAGTCAAAAGCAAATCAGTTAATAAACCTAGAGCGATGGCTTAGTTATAGTTAGCTAACTAAATCATCAACGTGCACCTGTAGCACCTCTGGTCATCAACATCAGGGGGTGCTCCGACACGTCCTCCAAGTCAGTGTGTGTGTGTGTGTGTGTGTGTGTGTGTGTGTGTGTGTGTGTGTGTGTCCCCAGCAGGCTCTCTAAAGGTCTTTAGATGTTTTTATTACATGCTAGCTATAATTAATTGTTGTTATTTTTACATCCTTCTCTGCTTTAGTGCTGCGGTTTTTCGTTTAGGACACCCAGATGATCTCCTTCTGTTCTTCTCTCTTTCAGTCTTGGTTCCTCTGACAAGATCTGTGTTCAACCCAGCCAATAGAGTTCTTTCTTTATAATCCCAAATGAGAGAAAAATAACCGAGAAACAACCCACAGGATGATGCTCATCGTCCTCCAAGCCCTGACCGTCTCCTCACCTAAAACACAAAATAACCCAGCAACAGGGCTCCACACCTCTAGTGGGACTCTGGACTTATTCACGCCGTCGGAGGGAGGACCCGATAGGACTGAGACAAATATGGACAAGGAGGTAAGGAGACAGCAGGCCTCCTCGCACCACCCAACCAGCAGAGTGCAGCAGCGCGCCGAGAGGACGTGAACACCGCCTCCTGCTTTGCATCGTGAACAGCTACGTAAAAAATCACCTGTCCAGCAAACGTGGACTTAAACCACGAAGCTTCAAAAATCCAATCAAGCAGTGAAAACGGAACCTCCCGACCCTTTGGAAACACCCCCACCCGGATAAGGAGACCATGCCAAACATTTCTTAATTTAAGGTTGCACTACAAGCTGAATCAGTTAACACTAATCCTAACGATGTGCACTAAAAACACACTTTCACACTGGCCAATCACTGCTCACTCTTCTGTCTCGCCTCGTAGAAAGTCCTCCCAGTCGCTCCCGACTGCAGCACGTATGGAAACACACACTCACACACCCCGCTCAGCTTTGGTTACGACATTCATGGTTCCACCACCTTTGGCAGCAGCAGCTACGGGTTCCTGTTGGTTCTGTGGGACGTTCTGGTTGTTCCTACAGCTGGCTTTCCCACAACAAAGCTTCTTTAGAGGATTGATTTCACTCACACGTGGAGCTAAACCTGCAGCTAAAGGTTATCCACTTTTCAAATCCGGTGATTAAAACATAAGCATGTCAGGAAAATCTCATCCATGTTTATCTGAGTGGAAATAGATCAGGAATCACCTGCAGGCCTGTTCTAAACGCAGCACGTCAGCCCTCAGCAACGTTTCGATGTGGATCTGGAAATGACAGCATTGTTTAAAAAAGCACTAATATTGTGCTTGTTCGAGGTCAAAGGTCGGCTCAGCTTCAGCAGCCAGGTGGCGCCTCATCTAGATTAGGACTTTTGTTCTACTTACAGCTGAAGACGTCAAATAAAAATACTTTAACGTCGTAAAAACATGAGAAAATGGAAGTAATGGGAATGAATCAGGAATCACAAGGATAACTGACGATGTCACTAAATCCATATCAGTCACATATTACAGACTCTCCTCCCAACAGGGACATGTAGAAGCTTCACCTCTGAACCAAACAATGATCTAAAGTTGTTCCCAAAAGGATCTCGCTGTTGCTACGGAAACACAAAGCTGGTGGAAAATCGAAGATTAATATTGATTTAAGTAGTTGTGCCTAATTATTCAAACTCATCATTAAAATGTTTGTCAGAATTAGACTGAACTGACCAAAGCTGGTCTCTAAACCTGTAGCTGACACTGGGAAAGGTCAATGATGGCCACATCCCATAATATATTGTCAGTGTGTCCTTTTCATTCAGCTGTTTAGTTCGGCCAGCTGCTCTCTGCCCGGGTGACTGAGAGGTGCAACAACTGGATGTGTTGGGAACCGCTGATCTCGTGTTTTTAAACAAAACGAAGCTGTTAGCAAATCCCTAAACGGACGAAACCAAAAACAAATTCACGGTCAGGTTTTAGGGTTATGTCCATCTTATTTTGGTCCAAGGCACAGAAGAACGTTTGCCTTCTGAATCTTCTTCCTTTGTATTTTGATGTGTTGTTAATGTTGACATTAATGCCACCTGGTGGCCTGAGATGAAAACTACAGCTTCTGGTGTGGTCCCAGATTAGAGCCAAACATTACAGAAATCTCACCTTTAGACCAAATTCAGCCCACTTTTAATCCAGATGTCGTTTTTATTTTAGACATCTTTTAAATCCCAAAATGCTTGTTGGTAGGAGAGCAAACTTTGATTTTAATAACTGATGACAATCATGAGTGAATGTAGATTTTAGAACGTTGCCACAGTTACCTTCACTTCCCTTAATCCAGGATTTCACTGAGCGGTGACGTTTCCAAAAACTCCTGAAACGTTGCTGAGGATTCCCAAGTTCTCGGGTATTCAAATGTCCCTTCAGTATAGTCACAGATTTGAACTACAAACTCTCATGAATAGTTTTATTTATGTGTAGTTCTGGTAAAAACACCAACTCTGTGGTTCTTACAGAACAGTAGCAGCTCGTTTCCAACAGCAACAGCGAGAACCGACCCTCGGAGCAAATCCTGATTTGAATCTTAACGACGTCATAATGCGTCTGTTCTAACAACCTGATTGGCTCTTTTCCTGTTTCCAGTTTGAAAGTAACTAACCACCAGCTGCAGGTTATTACTCGACACGTTGAGTGGTTTTAATTCTCTAATCAATCAAATGAAGCTTTTATTGTGTCTATTTGTTCATTTTCCATAAACATTTCTCTGAGCCAGAAATCCCAACGGAACATGGAAGTTTTGACAATCACCGAAAGTTTATTTTTGGGAGACAGACAGCTGTGATGAGCCCGCGGGTCTACAAACACATTTTAGAGGAAAACAAGAAAACCCAAGACTAGCGAGTGGCTGCTGCTGGTGGTGAGATTTCAAATACAAAAGGAAAAAGATGGAGGAAGGTTTCGTACAGAAAAGAGGCGGGCTCAAGGCGAGAGTAGCTCTGCTCCTGTTCCTGGTTAGTTTAGGTCATTGTTTACACTCCCAGATAGGATCCTGCTCCAAGAGCAGAGACGCCACGCTGAGGAGCAAAAAGAAAATGTAACATATCGTCTGATTTAGAGAGGCCTCCGAGGCCAGCCATAGAAGAGTCAAACACGACAGTGTTCCCCTCACACACACACACACACACACACACACACTCACAGAGCACCAGCACTCCCCCTTACTATTGTGAATGGAAGAACCCTTATAAATCAAACAACTGCACTAATACAATCATACCAGCCGACCTTAAGAGTTGTGTTTGTGGTAGGTAGACCAACCATCTCCAGGATAGAGAACACACCTTCGAGCACAGAACGCTTCTTCAGTCAGACACACACACACACACACACACACACACTGAATTCAAAGGGAAGTCAAAAATAATCGACAATCTTAAGGAGGCCTTTATGCTTTCAGTCACGTTCTGTTTCAGTCATCTCCTGTTCAAATCACTCATCCGACCTTAAAAGTGAAAAAATAACTGGACTGCCAGGCCACGTTCCTCGCTGCAGGGAGACACAACGGCTAAGCGACTGCCGATTAATCTCATCAGCTTCATAGAGACGACTTGATCCACGACTTAAGGCGTTACCGATGGCTATGACGATTTATTTTCTAATCTATGGAAGTGCCTCTATATTCCCATTATGCAATTTGTCAAACATGAATTCAGGTTCTTTTTTTCACATATAAGCTATGGGGAACGGTGAAAAGTGATGTCAGGAAGGGGAAAGGTGACAGCTCACTAGATAATCACAAGCATCTTTATATAAAATACACATATATATTTATAGATATATTCTTTTTTTCATTTGCAAGATAAGCTCTGTGGCAGTCTAGTTATTTTTTTGAAGCATGGCAAACATCACACAGTCGTATCGAAGTCACCGGTCTGAGCTGAAGTACCGGAGTGTCAGCCCGCACAAAGGAAGCGAGATCCATCACGAAACACAACAACAGAGATGTAGACGACGAGTAAGAATAGAGTAGATGAGCGTTTAAAGATGAAAGAACAGATTAGGTTTTGTTTTCTTCTTGTTTTGATGGGAAGTGTTGTTCTTGAACCTAAATGATGTATGTTGATTGAGCCATGTGCAATGCCTTGGTAGAGGAATCGTGTGTGTTAGAGATTGTTTGAGGGTGTCATGCAAAGAGAGGGAAACCCTCTCAAGAGTTTCTTTGTTCTGTTGTTTTTTTTAGTCCACGTGCTCCGGGACTCTAAATACGAGAGCCGCAAGAAAAAAAAGTTGAGAAAAAAAATGTTTTTTTCCTTTTTTGTTTTTAGAAAAACTTGATTTCTATTGGTTTGTTTTCTAAAAGTGGGCGGGATAGCGCAGCAATTTTTGCAACTCATAAAATGTATATCAACATGAAAACTGGTGCTTTCATAAAAAAATAATAAAGTACATTCAGTCTCTATTATACATAAATAATAACAAACAAAATTAAGTGTTATCGTAGAGGCAAGTTTTTGAAATACATGCATTATTCTATTTCTCTTTTTGTATTTACCGGGGAGAGGGGAGGGGGGTTCGTTGTACGAAAAACGGTTGTTGTAACAAAAGGCATTTTTCCTCCCCTAAACCTTTACATCACGATAAAAAAATGAACTAAAAAAAATAACATTCTTGTAAAATTTTGTAAAAAGGCCATTTGTTTCCAGCGGACTTTTCTGGTGTCGTATCAAACGTGATCCTAACATGGAACAAAGACAAGATCTTCCCCGGTTCTGGGAGATGCACAAGTATTGATTCCTGTTCCTAAACCACAGCGGAAACAAAAACGAGGAAAAAGGTGTTTGATGGTATTCTTTAGACGGTTCATTAGTAGTGTCCTCTGTCCGTCAGAGGGAGCCCACCCCCACCAGCTGTAAATGATTCTACATATTTGTTTGGTGATGTAGTGTTTTAGATCAGAGCATCTTTAAAGGTTGTCCCTAAAAAGTGCCTTTTGTTCACAGACTCCATCTTGTAATCCCGAGTGCCCATCTCAAAAGAAAAAAGTCCCCTCCCTCATATTTCTATCTTTCTCTTCTTCATCGAGCTTTTTCAAGCAGTATACATAGTACTAAAGGAAATTGGTGTGATTTAGTTGCTATTTTTATTGTTCAATACTTAAAAAAACGAGTAAAAGTTTAAAAAAAGAAAAAAAAGAACCTCTTTTCTGTCTTCCTCTGTATCTTGACGTCTGTCTTTTCCTGGACACTGGAGTAGTCTGTAGCTGTGTATCCTTCCCCCTCTCCTCACCCGTCCTTCCTTTTCCTCCCTTTTCTCTGAACAGTGGGGTTTTAAAAAATAGGAAAAAAAGAATACGCAAAGATGTTTTTATTTTTATTTTGTTTTGGTTTTTTTTTGTCTGAGCAGAATGCAGTTAGCTCACTTGTTATCCTTGTCTGTACGCTTCACATTGTATTACCATACCCACCTTCTCCAGCTTTCCATTCAGCCGCTGATGTAAGTGAACAAGTTACACCACGAGGCTCTGGGCTTGGCTGAGGACAGGGCCCATCCAGGAGGCGCCGTTCTTTTCTTTTACCCTCCTGGAGCTAACGGCGGGGTGAATCAGATCAGTCTGGGCGGTCGGATGAAGGCACGTCCGGTGTCAGGCTGGGGCAGCGGCGCACAGCCAGCAGGACCACTGGCATAGGCACGTGTGTTTGTACTCCTTGTTTCTACCTATTTATTTTTTATAATTGAATTTGGATTCGCTTTCTGATGATTTTTGTCATATCTAGGCCGTCAGTCGTGCACCTTTCTAGTGGTTGGGCAAGACCAGCTATCGAAAAAGAAAAAGAACAAAAAAATAGACTCAAGCACCTTAAAGGCGGAGTGGTTTCCACAGCTCAGAGAGGCTTAGCACAATCACTACGAACATTATACATGCTTCTTCTTCACCACTGACCGAAGGGGGTGGAGTCAGCGTTGGTGACTCGTAAAGCAGCGTGGTGTTCCACCAGCAGAATGAGTGATTACAGGAGAAAAATAAAGAAAAAGTGTTTGTTTTGCTATCAGGCATGTAAAGCCAGCAGCAGTATTATCAATCGGTCCTTGAAAGATAAAAGCTGAAAAGCCATATCAGAGGCAAACAGGATGCAGAGTGTGTGTGTTCTTGATGAGCCTGTGGCCTAACCGTCCATTTCTTTTTGTATTATTTTACACGTTTTGTTGCTAATGCGTTTGGTAGGACGCTGGTTAGCTGATTAGTAACGTAGTGACTGAGCCGCCCCCACCCTTCATCAAAATCCTGCCTTGTTGTCCTCTGGTCCCCGGCCTGAGACCATGCATGCCTCGCCCATCCTCCCAGCAGAGCGGCGTTCCATCCTCAGACGCACCTCCCAGAGCCCGTGGTGAAATGCATGTAATTACAGTTTCTTTTCCATAATAATAATAATAAAAAGCAGTTTGAAAAGAGCAATGCCTTTACTTGATTGAATAAAAGGATGTTCTTGACTGTAGACCTTCTATGTGGGCTCTGATTATTTCTGTGTCCTCAGTGGTAAACGCACAGCAGCAGTGACACGATTACAGAATTACACAGAAACCTTCATGGGGAAAAGGGGTGTACTGGTGCTCAAAATTTATTAAAGTCCAAATGATAAAACTGCTGATTATCATTGTGCACCACCACTTCGACGCCTCCTCCCAGCCTGCAGATCAATTCCACACGTCACCCTAGGGCTGGGCGATAAATTGAAAATTTATTGATATCAAAATTTCTGACTCTTATCGATATCGTTTTTCCCAGGTCAATAAATTCAGTAATAAAAAAATTAAGAGATGTGTGTAGGTTGGTGACATTCATGTCCCTTTAAGAAGCTGTACCACCTCGAATACACGTGATAGCCCCATCTAGTGGACAACTTTTGTTGTTGCACGTACATGTAGTTATCGTCCATTTATCGTTATCGAGGTGAACTCCTCAATATACCGTGATATTGATTTTAGGCCATATCGCCCAGCCCTACACCACCGCTACTGTCCATAATCAATCCAGACAGGAGGTGCTGCAAACCCAATACACATGAATAGGAAATGTGATGTCAGGAATAATTTACATTTCAGACATCTTAAAGTCTAGATCATAAGAATGCTATTGTGGTTACAGCGGGGGAAAATAAGTATTTGACAAATCAGTATTTTTATCAGTAAGGGTTTTTCTTCGTGAGCTATTGACACAAAATTTCCACCACATGTCCATATCAACTCAAGTATTTAATTCATGCAAATACATCTAAACATTTAAGTCCATAAATGGAGTTTTGTGTAATAAAGTGAAGACACAGGGAAAAAGAATTAAACACATGAAGATAATAAGGTGCAAAAGGGCATAGAAAACCAGGAGATCACCTGAAATCTGTCAGTATTGAGAGAGAAGCCCCACCTCCTATCAGTAATAACTGATATCAGCCGTTTTAGTCCTGATTGATGGCCTATAAAGGCTTCTCATTACCCAAGAGGCACACAGGAAAGACTTCATGATGGGTAAAAGCAAAGAACTCTCAAGATCTTTGTAATCGTATTGTTGAAAAGCATTCTGATGGGAATGGTTATAGGTGCATTTCCAGAATGTTGAATGTTCCTGTGAGCTCTGTGGGGACCATTATCTGGAAATGGAAAGAGGCATCCATGCACACTCACCACACAAGACTCCACTGCTGAACAAAAAGCTTGTTGAGGCTTGGTTAAAGTTTGTGAAACAGCATTTGGAGAAGCCTGTGGATCACTGGGAGACTACAGTATGGTTAGATGAAACCAGAACTGAACTTTTGGGCTGCCATCCTACACACCATGTTTGGAGAAGAAATGGCACTGCTCACCACCCCAAGAACACCATAGCAACAGTTAAGTTTGGGGGTGGAAGCATCATGGTGTGGGGTCCTGGCAGACTTCATATTATTGAAGGCAGGATGAATGGAGAAACGTTCCGGGACATTCTGGATAAAAATCTGCTGCCATCTACCAGAAAGCTGAAAATGAAAAGAGGACGGACATTTCAGCAAGACGATGATCCCAAACACAAGGCCAAGGGAACAATGAACTGGTTTCAAAGAAAGAAAATCAAGTAGCTTGAATGGCCCAGTCAGTCACCTGACCTACATCCCATAGAACATCTATGGAGAGAACTGAAGATCAGAGTTCATAAAAGAGGAACCTTCCAGATTTAAAGAGCGTTAGTGTGGAGGAATGGTCCAGAATCACTCCTGAGCAACGCAGACGACTGGTCTCTCCATACAAGAGTCTAGAAGCTGGAATCACCAACAAAGACTTTTCTACAAACTATTAGTGTTCAATACTTATTCCCTGTGTCATTTCACTTTATTTATTGACTCAACTTGTTTACTTAAATGTTCTGATTTGTATGAATTCAATATTTGGCTTGATGGAGACATCTGGTGGTAATTTTGTGTCAATAGCCCACTTAGAAACACCCTGATAAAAATGCAGAGTCAAATATTTATTCTCCCTGCTGTAATTGGAACGATAATTTCTACTAGGAACAAAAAAATGATATCAGGAATACAAATCCAGTCTAATAAATAATGGTCACCTCAGGTTTTTAAGGATTCTGAGATATCTCTAACTTAATTCCTACTAGTGTTATTATGGATATCTGTAATTATAATTTTTACTACTAGCATAGCTGTTATTGTCAACTGCAACTTTGAATAGTAAAAACACAATTAGTACTAGGATAAATTATATTACTGTTATATATATTGGAATTACATAGAGGTCCGATCATTGATTAAATGTTAAAACAGCTTGCCATACTCAGCATATTTAATGTTAAGATGGCCACACAATGAAATGTCACCATATTCTGAAAATTTTTTGGATACCTTAAAATACGTTGTTGCTATAATAAATACAATTACTGATACATCTCAGTGTTTTTAACCAATTAAAATACAAAGGATTAGGAGATCCTTTGTAATAACATTATCAGTTTAAATGTATGTCCAGATATCCTAAATAAAATTACACACAGCAGGAACAGTTTTACCCATCTGAAATAAGAGTTTGTACTAGTAACACATTAGACCTATCTGAAACGAGTGTCTCCGAGTCAGAATTCAGTTTCTAGTATCCATAAAGTCCACTCCAGATCAGAAGAATGTATTTATGGATAGATGCTGCAAACCCAATACACATGAATGAGAAATGTGACATTTGTCCTAGGAAGAATTATGTTTCAGACATCTGAGATGTTCTTGGTGCATAGTAAGAATGTTATTATGGATATCTGGACTGTTCATTTCTACTAGGAACAATAGAATTATAAATATCAGGAACACATATCCAGTCAGCCTAATAAATGTTTAAACTGCTTGCCATTGTTTGACTTCCTGTCAGACTCATGTCATTTCTTTAGGTTCATGACGATCCACACGCAACGTTCAGAACAAATAGACTTCAAGCGGAAACTTGGAATTCCAGATCGGAAGAATTGTTAAAACCAGCAATTTACCAGCTCAGTGGACTAATGCTATGAGTGTCTGCTCTGGGACTGGGAGATTGGGGTTCAAATCCCAGTCGGGTCATACCAAAGACTTTGAAAAAATGGGACCCAATGCCTCCCCGCTTGACACTCAGCATCAAGGGGTCGGATTGGGAGGTCAAACCACCAAATAGTTCCTGAGCGCGGCCACAGCTGCAGCTCACCGCTCCCCACCACGGGGATGGGTCAAATGTGGAGATGTAATTTCACCAGTGTGTGATGATGACTAATGGGACTTTAAGAATTCTAACCAAAACAAAATCATATTTATGAATATTTACCTTATTTTAAGTAATGCAAATTTTCTAGAGAAGACTCTTTCTTTTTAGCTTAAAAATAAGTTAAAATGTCAAAAAATTTGATTTTTTCTTTTTCTAGAAATCAGTTTTTGTAGTGTAGGAGCTCAGACCCAGAGTAGGGTCTTCTCCACTAGGGGGCACCATTTCAGCAATAACTGGACACAAACAGAGAAATGAAAGACTGCTGATATTTAATGTAGCACAGCATAGTCTAAGATCATGTTGATGCTGTAGGACAACAATCAGTAAAGATGGCTGACACGCACGCACACGCACGCACGCACGCACAAACGCGCGCGCACACACACACACACACACACACACAGAAGAAAGCACTTTGTGTTATTTTCACAAGCCCACACAAATCTGTCATCTGAAGCACAAACCGGGTCTGCAGTTTTCCACCAACCTAACAAGAGGTGGTCATCTGACATAAATGTCATTTTTATTTTTAAATCCTGTAATGCATTTATTCTGGTAACTTTAGAGTGATTTCCATTTCAGATCCAAATGTGCAGCTTCCTTTGCAGAAAAAGGGACGAAAATCATCAGGTTTACCTTTCAAACTGAACATGATTGTGATCAGTTAGAGCTGTGTGCACAGGTGTAGCCCTAACCCGCCCATATGTGTCCTGGTTTCATCAGTGTGGTTAGATTAGGAAACACTTATCAGGTCAAATCAAAAATCTGTTCTTGTAGCATTCAGAAGCAGGAGTGCATGAAAAGTGTGAGATATACAGATGATCTTATTCCTATAACAGCTCTTTGGGGACACTTTAGCTGCAAATATGAATGGAACAGGTTACTTCCTGGTGTACAAGAGGGATGAACAGTCTGGAGACAGAACCTGTCCTTACTCCTTTCTGCCTCCACCAATACTGTTACAGAAGTATACAATAGTACTATCACTACAGGTGAACTGTTTTCTATTGGAATAAACAAGGCAGGCTGTGTGTGTGCGTGTCTGCATTCGTGTGCATGTGTGTGCATGCGCGCACGCGCGTGTGTGCGTGTGGCAGGACAGCTAAAGAACTTAACGACCACATGAGAAGACGTGTTAAAGACCCCATCACTGCAGAGAGAAGACGGGCAGCACAGTCCAGTCCATCCTGTCTAACTTCCTTCCTGGGTGTATGTGGGCATACGGAGGAACACACGAGCAGCCAATCACGTTGTCTGAGTGCAGCGAGCAGAACATGCTTCCCCACCGCCGCGCTACAGCATGAACAAACTTAGAGAATGCAGGATTGATTAACGTTTTTCAGCCTAACTGGATTCATTTGCACACACAGACATGTACTCACACACGCAGACACAAGCACGCACTCCGCCTCCCCCCTCCCCTCCCTCATGTTCACAAAGCGCATCTAAAATCACATCTCCCCTAAGCGGACCCCACTCATTCCATTGGAATTCATGTGGATTGTATAGTTCTTCCACTGTTATGTTTTTTTAACCCTAACCCTTCCTGCACACGACCTCCAGACCTACACCTGTCTCCCTGCCCCCGCCCCCCCAAAGCCTCCCCTCCCTCCTGTCGGCTTGAGCTGAGGTTGTACAGTAACATTTGTGGGTGCAGTCTTTATGCTGAGCTGAGAAAGGGGGGAGGGGTGGGAGAGGAGGAGGGAGGGAGGCAGCGCTCCGCTCCCCCCCCGTTCAGTCGTCTTCCAGTCCCTGGTTGAGGAGGAAGTTGGCTGCCAGGTTCTCGTTCTTCTCACAGGCGAAGTAGGCCTGGATCACCAGGGCCTCGGGGAAACCCAACGCTTTTAACTGTTCGGGTCGGAGAAACCAGGAACAGAAGATTAGAACCAGAACAGGCCCGTCAACAAACCCAAACCCGGCTGGCCCCCCCACCTCACCCTTTCTATGGCTTCCTTCTCCTGAGGTGTAACCTGGATGTAGTTGACGGGGGCGCCCTCCTCTCCTGCTGCCCCCATCTCACCAACCTCGGGCGCGTCCCCCCCCTCTCCCACAGGCTCGTTCAGCATCTGGATGAACAGCTCCTGGTGCTGACTGATTTGCTGGAGGAAGATCATTTTACTGGTTAGAGTTCCCGTCGCTGCTCACGTCAGTAAGATTCATGACATCCCTGTGGGTTTACAGCATCAAGTGTATCCTTATCCCATCAGAGTCCACATTATAGAAATAACTTCACTTCTGAGACCTCCCCCCTCCCAGCCTGGAGGTTTCAGCTGACTCCAATTAAAAACTGAATTTCAAAACTTATTAAATGAATCTCATTCTTTAGAATGTGAAACTCGAGCTCAAGAGGTCATTTATTATTTAGAGCTGCTCATTAATGAGGAAAAATCCCAGTCATGATTATTTTGGTCAATGCTGAGCTGCATCACATTTTACAGATTTATGTCAGCAGGTGGTGCTGTTGGAGAGTACGCTCATTAAAGACCAACATCACTGATAATAAAAGACAAACATACAGCATACCTGTAGAAGCTGAGGATTCTCTCGGCCGAGCTGCTGGAGCAGAGCTGGAAGCAGAGCCGGGTTCTGCTGGATGGCCTGTCTCATGTGCAGAAACTGGGGCTGTGTGCGCAGGAATGCAAGTGGGTTTTCTCCTGAAAAGGAACAAAGCGTTAGAGAACAAGAACCTGCCACGCTGCACGCTACTGCTGAGATCTGAACCACATTTCCTGTTGTATCACAACAAAAACAAAGAAACACGACTTTTAGCTCCATGAAAACCTGAACAGACAAAAAACCTCAGGCCTTCACACCCACGATTCTGCTTTTATTTACTGGGTCCAAACAAACCCGACCCTACAGAACAAACTAGAGCAACACCTGAAAACCCAGAGAGGAAAAAGCTAACCCTAAAGGTCAGGTATGAGCCTAGTCGTTTCCTGTCTGACTTCATCACACCCTCAGGGTTCTGACCTACACAGAGTTTCTCTGGTTTCAAACTGGTCCCTCTCTCACTCAGAATCATTTTCTACCCCTTAGTGAGATTTTTCTGTGAAATATACCTGTGTATATTTGTTAGTGCTGCTAACAGCTAATGTTTGTGTAGCTTTAGCCCTCTGCTGCGTGTAACTGGTTACATGGCTGGAAAAATAGAAAAGATGAGCGCCCCGAACGAGAAGAAATAAACGAAAAGGGGAAAAACAACCAAACGCGTCCCTCCTGCTGCTCGCTGGTAGTGCCGTCACTCGTTTAAAACCCGAGGAAACCCCGGGTTGATGATCACAGGTGACAGGGACAAGAGCTGGAGACCAGCTGAGTCCTACCTTCTGCTAGAGATGGGGCCTCTGTGGGTCCAGATGTGGGGGCCTGCGCTGGTGGATTACTCTCCTGAACTGGGCTGCTGGGGATACCCTGGAAACACAACAATGTCAGCATCAACCAACCACACACACATTTCACTTCTCACAGGGAATTCAAAAACCACCCAACAACAAATGTCCCAGCTGGAGATCACTTCCATATTCTCTGGGACTGCCTTTAATTTATCACATGTGGCAAACAGAACACCGAGAGACGGCGGTGATGCTGCTACTGGTTGAGACAATAGTCATATATAGAACCTGACTTGTGCCTTTTTAGTTTTAGCTCCTTTGTTTTCTCTTATTACTACGTTAGCTTGTTGTCTAGTTTGTTCATTGAAGCAGGTGAGTGTCTGACTTCTGTTTGTAACAAACCCTAACGTCCAGACGAGTGTGAGACATACAGTGAGGAGGTACTCCACAGCTCTGTGGGGGTTGTTGAAACTGGCCCGTAGCGCTGCCACCACCCTCTCCCGCTCGTAGCCCATGGACATGATCTCCGTCAGCATGGCCTCGTACTCGGCTCCGGTCACTGAGAACAGGAACAAACACCAGGTAACTCACCTGTAAGGGAGGCCATATTCCTACTGCTCGGACTCAAGTCACAGATGTCTCAACACACATTTCATCTTTCTTTTAGAAAACAGACCAATGAGTCCAAATCAGACAAATTCAGATTATAATTAGAGCGGTTGTAAATAGTCATCAGGGTCGACGTTAATGTTATTCATTTTACCCATGTAGCAGGGATGCTCCGATCACCGTTTTGCTCCGGATCTGATTCATTTGATTTTGAGTATCTACCGATACGAGTCCCGGTACGAGGCTGCAAAACTCAACCTTTGCAACCACGGCCACTCGTCCAGTATGTAAATATACTGCTGTCTTGGCTTTTTTGCTGTTTGCTTGTTGCTGCTCTTTGTTTTTTTTTACGTATCCTTTGGTGTCGGCTGGCTCCGTGTTTTTGTCAGAGTTGCTGCAGTGAACTGAGCAGAGTTTATTTTTAAGGTTGCGTATCAAATTCGTAGTGTTGAACGCAGCTCCGTCTTTTCCACCACGTAAAAACCCAGTAAGCACAAATTAGAAGTGGCTGTTGTGCTGCTTTTTAAAATATCTGTTGTTTAAAATACGTCCAAGCTGCATACACTTTCTCTCCCTGATGCGACATGTTAGCTCTGCGTTAGCCTGCTAGCTGACAGCTACATGTTATGGTGCCTGCCTTAAATAGTTAGCCTAGTGAACTAGACCAAATTCTTGCTTTGCAGAGTTTGGTCTAGGCACGCTTCATTGGAACCCTCGCAGCCCAAACCACTGCTGTGTCTATCCAATCACAACTCGCTATAGTTTTGGTTGGGCCAATCACAGCGCTCTATATTGTGGGCCAATCACAGAGCGGGAGTAGCCGATGACGTCAGCGCTGCGGCCGCGAACCCAAGCAACATGGCGGCAGCGCCGGAGCCACGTTCTTTTGAAACGGCTTTGTCATCAACATTGGATTATTTAGACTCCAACGTGCGTAAGTCTGTCCGCTATACTTAGCGGCTTCTTATTTTTATCAAACAAAGTAGTGCAATGTCCCAGTACACCTGATATTCGCATGTTTTTATACAAAAACGACAGAAATCATTGACGCCATTAGTGGGTCCCGCTTTTCCATCGCTGTGATTACGTCACGTTGTTCGTTACTCTGATTGGTCCTAGCGCTGTCCAATTGCGTGCTGACATTTTGAAAGACAACCGTAGATCCCGCCTCACGACTGAGAGCCGTCAATGGTTCGTGGCCAGACTATATATTCACATATATAGGATGGCTTGCCAGGCTATTAAATAGTGTGATGTTATGGTGGTGTTGTCTGTGAAACAAACACTATTGATGCAGAGGAACCTGCTAAAATTTAAACTAAGCTGTTATTACGTTTCTCAGGATGAATTTAAAAGGTGATGCTTGTCATTTTAAAAGGTTAAATCCAATCTTTTTCACACAATTCTGATCATTTGAAAATCATGTGATCGAATCGGAGCATCCTTTGAATTTAGTGTCTGCTGACTTCTGAGATGTTTTATTTGAGATTTTTCTGCACACCAGCAGCGACAGAGTCAGCTGTCAAACTGCTCTCAGAACCATGAAGGCTAAACAAGCCCAACAGCACAGATAGTAAACAACAGAAGGTGGCTTGTAGCTGCGTCAGGTTTCTTTCTCTGTGAAGTAAGAAAGGTCATCTAGGGTCACTGACTAAAGTGTCAGAGCAGAACCTGGGTCCACCTGTAGCTGATATGTTGTTGTGCAGGAAGCTAATGATAACAGCTAAATAAATAAAATCAACTCATGGTTTTGATTCATTCCATCTAAAGCAGTGAACCGCAAATGGCGGCCCGCGGGCCACATCCGGCCCGCCAGACCTTTCCACCCAGCCCCCAGTGCCATTTTATGGGTTACTGGCAAGATGAATGGCCTTTGGCCCGACAATGTCGGGGTCTTGGCAAAATGCCGGGCCAATACATCTTGCCACGTACTTGACGATTTGCCAATAACCCGACATTGTCCGTAAAATGGCAACCCCAATTAGTTTAGCAGCAGAATTCATGTCCCAAATATCAATAAACATGGTCAAGCTGTACCTCTAAAGACACTGCAGAATCTTTTTTACATTCTCCAAACACAACTACAACCAACAGAGTGACTGGAACTCCTGCTTCATGTGTAAGGGTTTTCGCCACATTTCTGTCTCTAACGCTGCTAAAAAATCTAATTGTACACACATTCTATCCACCCATTATGAATTGTTGTTCTTCACTTTATCAAACTCAAACTTTGTACAGCTAATGTCAAGATTTAAAATCAATCAAAATGAGACCAAAGGTAATCAAACTGACCTTGTGGTTACAGAAATATGCTCATTAAAGTGTGTCAATGTAATTTTCTAGCAGCTTTTTCAACAATAGGCTGTGGGCCAATCAGGAAAGAGAAAATGCATGTTCTACTTTGTTTCTAAATTAAATTAAACAATCAGAGAAACAGCCTTTAATCACAAATGATTACAAGTCATAGCTCTCATTCATTTTTTATTTAGTCTGCAGCAGTTCTTAGAATGTCTGTTTTTGCTCTTTCCACCATATAAGTGCATAATTGTGGTGTTTTGACAAAAACTGCCCACAGGAACAGAGCAACACATGTACAAGCACAATATTTACCTGGTTGATAGGCAGAGCCAACTAAACACTGAAATAAAAACATAAATTTGGATGGAAAATTGATATATTAAATTATTTAAAAATTATGATACAGTAAAAAAATGAACTTTTTAGAAGAGCATCTGGCCCTTGAACAAATTTAGTTGAGGACCCCTGATCTGAAGTCTGAGGATCTGAGTATTTAGGGTTGTTTTTAATACAGAAATAGCAAATGCTTCATTCTATTTAGTTTTGTCATGCTGGAATTGTTATTGATATTCTTTAACATCTTTAAATTATATTCTGTGGTTAAAAAAAAATAAAAAATAAAGGCGAAACTAAAACTTTTGATTGAGAGATTATTTATCTCAAAAGGCTGATGCAGATTTGTCTCAAAGAATTATTAAAATACTAAAAAAACAGTCTGGAAGTAAAATCTTCCATGTGGAGAATCTCATCCTGCTAGCATGAATCAGCACTTAGCGATAGGGAGGCTATTTTTACTATAAATGTAGTGACTTTACAAAAATACAAAATGCTTTGAACAAAACCCAGAAGCTCCTGTAGCCCTGGGTCGACCTGAAATCCCTAAAATACTGAGTGTTAGAAGAAAATGTGTGAAATAAAATGTGATGCAACAGCAGCATCTCTTCACAGATGGAAAAGTTGGTTTAAAGAATAAACAGTAAACCTGACATGTAGGTTCCCTGCATTAGAAAACAGAAGATCTCATCACAACATGAATCCTAAACCCTTCCTGGTCTGGACCATGAGTGGACCAGATGGGAATCCCCATCACACCGTGTGACACCATAACAAGGCAGGGCTTGCTTTTGTCACCATCTAATTATAGAAACAGTCAGTAGCTTGTAAAGCTGTTGACCGACAGCAGCAATAACTACTGGCTGAGCACCTGGTCCTCACGACCAGCTTTAGATGTTTTCAGGTGAGAAACGGAAAGAAAAACAAAGTAATCCAACAACGTGTTGACCCAATATAACAACAACAATAATCATAATAATAATAATAACAACAATAAATAATAATAATATTAAGTAAAACCTACCAAGTGCTGAGGAAGCATCCAGGCCCAGAGTTCCACCACTGGAGCTGCAGAACAAGGAGGTGAAGAAGAAAGCAAACAGCTGACTCAGAACGGTTCTGAACTGAGACCAGATTTTATTCTACACAAATAATAAAAAACTATATTTCAGTGTTGGAAATAGGCTGATACATCATCTATAAATGAGCTTTCAGCTAAAGCAGAAATGCTGGTTTGTGGGCCGATACTGATCCACGGCTCTTCTAAAGCGCTGACGTCAGTTCATCACATAAAACTACCTACCTAACAACACATCCTACCGCTGAGGAAGGCTGCTCATCTAGCACCATGAATCCTATCGTTTTTGGGGTATATTGGCTCAGCCGTCTGACTGTCAGGTGTTGGTGAGCGTAGCTGCATCTGACCGTTGTGGCTCCAGGTCTTATGGTACGTTCCAATTGTCCTCGGAACTCGTTTTTCCGAGATAAGTTAACCGGAAATGACGCAATGAACTCGGAATTCCGAGCTGTGAGCTCATATGTTTCAAAGGACCCCGAGATCACCCATTTTAAAGATGGCCATGCCCAGTGCTACCATAGTTGTTGTTGTCTTTATTTTTTTCATCAATTATGTTCTGCTTTCTTTCTTTTTGCTATTTAACAGCACAGAGATGTTTATTCTTGTTTATCTTATCTTGTTACATTGCTGAAAACGTCAGCATTGCCGCCGAAATTGACCAGTGTTTATGGCTTTTTAACTGTTCCTGGTGTTTACATTCTGACGTTTGATTTTTTCAATGTTTTTTTCTGGTTTCATGTGGTTTTTCCGAGTTGGAATCTGGAACGCAAAACAAGCTCGTTACGTCATTTCCTGGTCGGAAATTCAGAGTTCCGAGGACAACTGGAACGCACCATTCATCTCTGAGGTGAACCTTAAAAACTCACTTCAGCTCTGAATGGGATTTATCAGAATACGCCGATCCCGTACTTTTCACGGAAATTGGCCGATATTTATTGGTGGCCGACTGATTACACACTCCCTAGTTAACATCGTGAACAGGTGGAAAATTAGCAGCAACCACTGGCCAAATACAGGCAAATTTATGAAGTAAATAGAAATATGCACAAGCCAACATGGCGGGTTAAAATTGAATGAAAAAAGCGCGGTTGGCACTCCTAACCTGTAGGAGGCAGCGATGCACCTGCACTGTAATAAATGACAACCTCAAAAAGTTGTTTCAATTTATTTTTACTATTTCACTCAAGTCTCTCTTTTAAGTTTTCATTGTTAAACTCAATTTTGTCAGTTTTGATGACAAAAACTAAAATGTGTGTGTTATTTCAACAAATTGTTATATTGTCATTCATTCAGTCAACTTAAAACTGCAATTTATAGATTTAAAAAATGACCCCGCCCACTGCAAAAGCTGCAGTGGGTGAGGTGCATTGTGGGTAGTCATGTTCTTAGTAATTTTGTTCTATTTTGGGGCGTTTATGTATGTTTATTGTGGGTAGAGGGTTATGTAGTGTTGTGTATTGTGTTGTTCTTAGTTATTCTTTGTTCAGTGTTGCAAAGGTGGAGTTATTTGTTATTGTCATGTTGGCACCGTAAGTGAGGAGGACGGTTGAAAGAATGGGACCGCTGTGCCGTTCAACTGTTCTTCTTAAAGTGGTGGCTTGTACTACTACTACTACTGTTGTCAGCTCCTTGAGTTCAACTCTCACTGGCTACCTGCAGTAACGCAGTGTATGAGAGGCACAAGTTAGCTAGCTGGCATCTTTTGATGTCGCTGTTAGCTTCCTGCTCCTCTTCCTGCCATGTGGCTGTACATATTCTTCCAACTTAAATATGTAAGTTAAGATAAGGTAGAATTGTGTGTATATTAAACAAGAGAAAATGTGTTTTTCGAATTGCTAATCTGACATAGTTTGTTGTTTCAACTCACAATATTAATTTCAAACAATGCATTGTTATTATTTATGTTATTTGTACAACTTGACATTTAGAGTTGAAAGAAGGTAGTTGGTTAAGTTGACTTGACCCATGTTTTTAAGGCAGCCGGTGAACTTTCATTTTTAAGTTTAACTGGCTTAAGATTTATTACAGTGTGGGTTACTGCTAGTCTGCTCTAAACGCCATCATAAAGACGGAGGGTTAGTAATGTGGCGCTACATTTCTGGAGTTAGGTGGGTGGCAGAAAACAAAAACTCTTCTGAAGAGGGGACTAACGGTAAATGGTGTTTTTGTTTAAAGAAAAATTAAAAAGAACCAACAATCGGCGGTAACACGACTGACTCGTTCTTGATGACAGCAGCAAGTCAAGTTTGTGTCCCAACCTTCAGCAGCATGCACCTCCCAGCAGCAAAGGTCAGAGTTTTATCGTAGGAACAAAAAAATTAAACTAGAAGCCATCAAGGACCACGAATCGTCAAATCCCCAAAATATATATACACTTTTTTTAAAGAGACTTTCTTGATGAGAAAGGTCACCAACTCTGTATCAGTCAGTCGCACACGGTTTGTGATTGACATCTGTAACGGATGTGTTACGCTATTGGCTAATGTTCAACGGCGCTCAATTCAAATTGCATGGGGCTCTACGAGACGAGGGATTGGCTTAGCTAAAAAAAAAAAAAACACGTATTGCGAACATTATCTGACAATAGAGATATCACTTTTACAGATTTCTAAAAAATAATCATACCTAATTCCTGAAAGGGAAAAACTCTGGATTGTAGCTTTAACTAAAAAAATATTATAGTAAACTAGCGGCGGCCACAATCTGGTCTAAACTACACAACAGGTTAGCTGCACTAGAGACCGTTAAATGATCCTGAAGGTTTTAAATGTGTTAAAATACAAAAACTCCACATCTCTGTGGGAATAGAGACACGCAATGCCATGATGCTTCAACTCAAGGGCTCTGTGGCAGGCCTACAGAGGGTGACGGAGACATGCACCCAATATTCATATTTCAGCCCCTCCTCCACTCTGACATCCTGCATTATCAACCAAAACAATAATAGAATACTGAAGTCTTAATCACCGACAACACTCAGCAACAGTGGGTGGTTTCCAACAACACTGTGTACATTAAGACTGAGATGCAGCTCTATGAACAATGTGTTGTGGCCTTTAGTGATTTTGAGCAACACTGATGACACCCAAACAAATAAAAGAGTTTCACATATCCATCTCACCAGTCTACTAATGGAATTGCTCATACCAGCTCTTGCTGATGTATGAAAGTATGTACCTGGCTGGTTGTTGTGGTTCTGTGGTTGCAGCATCTGGCTCCGGTTTGGCCTCCTCAGAAGGAATAGGGACAGCTGCTGGGGTGGGGGTTGGAGCAGGGTTCGATGCTGGGGCGGGTGCTGATGTGGAGCCAGAGTCCTGTACAGGTGGCTTGGAGGCTTCTGAGACCGGTGTCGAGACTACAGCTGCAGGTTTAGCCTTTTTAGGCACCCAGACACAAATAAAAGAAACATTTAAAAACATATTAAACTTAGGACGTCCTACTCAGTACACCCAGCTTTTAAACGCCTAGTCTCAAACCCTTCGGTCTCACCTTAGACACCATCACTACAACAAAATTCTTCTCATCGATTTTGTAGTCCTTAATTGGCGTGTCATCTTGCAAGATTTTGCCAGCATATATCAGTTTCTGTCCAGAAACAGGAAAGTTGTCTTTTCCACGTTCAGCCTCTATCTTCTCTTTCAAGGCCTTGACCTGATAAAAGGACAGGAAGATTAAATAGTGAGGACTGGCGGGTTACCAATCACTTCCACACGCGTTTACTGGGAGTTCTGGAAGTGTGCATTTGCTTCTCCACGTTTACAATTAAATCCACATCTAAAGGATATCAACACAAACAGCTTTATTCATGCATAATAAACTACCTTAATACTTTATCTAGCGATAAAAGGCACCACAGCCAACAGTTTTACTACATTGCTGAGTGGAGAGATAGCATGGACTTCTCTAAGATTTAGTCAAAACAACCTTCTGAAAAGTATCAGCCAAATAACATTGTTATGAATGTGAATAGATTTAATTTCTTACATGACTCAGCATTTTCCTCATAACAGACATCACGACTGGGAGCATGGAAGTAAACTGAGGCTGAATACCTGTATTGCTATTTGAAATTGGCAGTGTCATAAGCGTTAGCATTCCTTACATTCCTGTCCCAGGCTAAGACAGACGCGCGGGTCAATAACAGAAGTAGAACGAATGTGAAGTGCATCGAATTAGATGTAAAAGAACAGAAACAACTAGGAGTACACGCAGCACAAACTTTAACGCGAACAAACTACTTTACGGTTGCAGCGCTGACTAATGGGCTCCACTGCTAACATTAGCAACATTAGCTCAATAACATTAGCGTGTATCGTTAGCTTTCAGCATAGCTGATATGCCGCGCAGTTTAAGAAACTCCAGAACAGAATCAATTTTTGTGGCAAATTGGTTTATTTCATGTCAAAACTACAGATCTACGTGCGCCCAGTGAAGCTATAGAGTTCGAAACTAAAGCTAAAAGTACCGCAGCTAGCACAGTTAGCTGAAGCCCGTTAGCACGTAGCCACTCACCGTTTGTTCGGGGTCTATCTCAATCTGAATAGTCTGCTGCTGTAGCGTTTTCAGCGTGATTTGCATCGTAGCGATGACTGACGTCCCGTCAGAGGTGCTTCTAGTGGGAAAAACAGCTGCCCGCTTTGCAGTTAATGTGTTTTTAAAGTTGGCGTTTTGGGTAAGATAACAGCTAGCCGATAAATGTGTGTATCCATGAGCACTCAGCAAATCGCCATCTTTGGTGACAAGCTGGTGGAGCGTCGAGAGGAGCCGCGCTCACGCGCTGCTTCATCTGAGCCGCGAGACCGAGAAGCTTGTCTGCGAAGTATGGAAAGCCAGTTTACCATAAAATACGTAGACATGCTCTTAGGCGCAGCTACAATTACATTCTTGCGGCTGGTGAAAAGATTCTTGATGGGGCTATGAGTGAAATACTTCCCCTCTTAGTCTATTATAAGTATTAAAATGAGTTGGAAAATGAATACAATCCCAAAGCAATCGTTTATTTCTCTTCTCCAAATAAGCAGTTTTACAGATAAATTCAATAATTAAATTTACAGATAAATTAGACCAGGGGTCCCCAATCCTGGTCCTGGAGGGCCGCTATCCAGCAGGTTTGTGGTTTCTCTGCTCAAACACACTTGATTCAGTGGTTGAATCACCTGTGCAGCAGCTCATCAAGCTCTGCTGAAGCCTGCTAATCACTTGCTAATTGAAAGGTGTGTTGAAGCAGAGTTACAACTAAAACCTGCTGGATACCGGCCCTTGAGGACCAGGATTGGGGACCCCTGAATTAGACAATAATAACACTCAAATAATTACACAAGCCTACCGTGTACACCTAAGCAACTGTAGTCCAATGTCCATAATCACATTTTAATTTACCATTTGGTTGTTTTGCAGCTTTCCAGGTGCTGAGTCTCCAGCAGCCTGTGTGTCTTAAAGGTTCACTCATTTAATTAATACATTTGCAGTGGTCTATAGTAGAAATGAATGCCTTGTAAGTTGTACTCAGGGAAAAAAAGTTCAGATGCGCCTGTTTCAGGAAGTACAAGGTCCTTAGGGAGCCTTCTCCTTTTTCGGTTGGCTCATGGGTCCCTGAACAATAAAAGCTATTTCCTAATCCGCTTTGCCTTATGCCCTGAAATGAAAAGTAATGAGGTGTGCTTCGACTATGTCTGTCACATAACTTAAGATTTATTATCTTGTAAAAATTCTGTATTAAAATGACTACAAATCAGGCATATATGACGTCACGGCAGAATCTCTTCTTCCCCAGCGTAGCTGCTACTTACCACATGACCAGATTTTTACTGGGTTTCTTCATGCTTAATGCTCCTTCTGTCATTCTGGAAGAAAGATTCAAAGCTCGCTGTACTGATCTTCCCCTCTTCTCTGTGTCTGGTTCAATGTCCTCAATTTGGTCAGACAAACTTTTGTAGTCCTCTACGTCTTTTCACTCAAAACCTAAAATAGCAGTTTGTCTGCTTTAGTTTAGCTTTAGCTTAGCATTAAAAATGGAACTGCTGCCAGATCAGGAGAATTACTGCGCTGGTTACAAAATACTTTTTCCCACTTATCTAACTCTGGGAAATATGTCAACAGACAAAATTTAAATTTTGGGTGGAATATCCCTTTAAGTATCTTGGGGTCTTGTTCACGAGTGAGGGAAAGATGGAGCACGAGATTGATAGGCGGATTGGTGCTGCGTCTGCAGTGATGCGGGCATTGTACCGATCTGTTGTGGTGAAGAGAGAGCTGAGCTGGAAGGCAAAGCTCTCGATTTACCGTTTGATCTACATTCTAAAACCCTCATCTATGGTGACGAGCTTTAGGTAGTGACCGAAAGAACAAGATCGTGGATACAAGCGGCCGAATTGAGTTTTCTCCGCAAGGTGGCTGGGCTCTCCCTTAGAGATAGGGTGAGAAACTCCGTCACTCAGGAGGGGCTTGGAGTAGACCTGCTGCTCCGCCACATCGAGAGGAGCCAGTTGAGGTGGCTTGGGCATCTGGTTAGGATGCCTCCTGGACGCCTCCCTGGTGAGGTTTTCCAGGCACGTCCAACTGGGAGGAGACCCAAGGGAAGACCCATGCTGGAGGGACTATGTTTCTTGGCTCGCCAGGGAACGCCATGTAATTCCCTCACAGGAGCTGGCCCAAGTGGCTGGGGAGAGGGAAGTCTCTGCTTAGGCTGCTGCTTCTGTGACCTAACTTCGGATAGGCGAATGAAAATGGATGGATGGATGGATGGATGGATGGATGGATGGATGGATGGATGGATGGATGGATGGATGGATGGATGGATGGATGGATGGATGGATGGATGGATGGATGGATGGATGGATGGATGGATGGATGGATATGACTTTAGTTCAGATCACAGCTGTTTTGAGATGACAGTCAACAACTATCGTCTTGGCCTGGTTCACACTATGCTTTAGCTTGTCAATCCCATTAGAACCAATCTTTGTTTCTCCAAACTGAGGTAATTCAATAAGCCATTTACACACGTAGTCTTAATGTTTGCAACTGTTCACTTCAGACCCAACACTCACTTATATTAGGAATGCTTTGGTAAGATGAGTGTAGGTTTGCTACATTTATCAGTGTATTAATAACTCATATTGTAAAACAAAGCATTGTCGTTTTCATGGTGATCCTGATCAAAGATTAAGAGTAAAAGTCTTTAAACCTTAAAACGTGGTCTTTTTGAACAGCAACATCCCAGCTAGTCCGTCTGACCACCACATTGTCTGGGCCAGTACTTGGGCAGCTCACTGAAGGCAGACAGGACACATAGGACAGACAGACAGGACACATAGGACAGACAGACAGGACAGACAGACAAGCCGGGAGGGCTAAAGGGAGAGAGATTATTGGCTGTAGCAACAAGCCAAAAGAAAAGCTTTAATGTTTGAATATCTCATTGCGCTTGTAAATTTACATAAATAATTTTGGTGTCACTGTGTTTTGTTGCACTTTAGGTTTATTTATTATATTTATTGTGTTTAGAACAAAAACACTCTAATTGCTGAGAAATTAAAAGTAATGAATCAAATTCAGCTTCCTTTTAAAACTGCTTTACTCTAAAACTATTAACTCCTATTATGATGTGGTCAGGAGTAGTCATGCTGTAGTGTTGGATGACGCAGGTATCATGGTAATCATGGATAATCTAATTCATCGATTTCTGTCATTTTAATTCATCAGCATAGCTAAATATGCTTAACTAGGCTGTATTTTTTGTTTGATTTCATAACAGATGTGATTAAAAAAACAATTAAAAACACATTTCGTTATAAGTGTAGTTTCATATGTCATCCAGGAGGGGGCATAATCTGACCATTCACAGACAGTGTCAGGGCAGAATGAAGGTAGAATTAAAGATTTTGTGTCTTTATTTTCTTACAGATGTGAGCCAGATCGTTTAATGATTTAGTAGTTTATGAAGCAGCTCAGTAACTGGACATACGTTACATCACAGGACGGGTGGATGGATGAGTGGGCTTTTAAGTGTATGCAACTATGAGACAGAAAATATATGTTTCAGACGAGATGTGTTCAGATGAGACTGATGTGTTTCAATTATCATAGTTCCATAAAAAAACGTGTTTATGATGTTCTTTGCATAAAATCCCTCTCAGCTGAAGGGATTTCTGCACTTTTTTTAGTCGTTTCAGGGCTCTGTCCCTTTAAGAAAGCAAGCTGATAGGCTGGCTGTTATCACATGTAAAAATGGAAAATTATGGGTCCCATTCCTGCTTTCTCTAGAAATAGTTAAAGCCCCGTGTCACATCCAGATGATTTAAATCCAGAACTGACTTAGCTTGTGTCCAGTGTTGAACTAGTTACTGAACAAAGTATCTAGTTACAGGTACTAAGGAGTAACTCTTGACCAGACTGGACTTCCCTCTCCTCAGCCAATTTGGCAGGCTCATCCGAGGGAATCCTAAGGCATTCCCAGGCCAGCTGAAAAATAGTTCCTCCAGCATATTCTTGCTCCATGCCTCTGCAAAAATGTTGAATCCTCAATCCAAACGATTTTGGTGCTCGACAGGTGGTGTTGGTGGTGGAGGGGGTTTCTATGCTCATTTCCCTAATTATGACGTCTTAATTGGGACTTTTTAAAAAGGCTGATAATTCAAAACAGACGGACATTTTTTATTCATATTTGGAGTGTTTATAGAGGCAGCAGAGACCCACAAAGCGAGATTTACATAACAGGTCCCCTTTAAAGACATGCCTAGTGGTACACTAGTGGTTTTTATTACTAGAGCTTTTCATCGTGTGGCGTTTTCCGTGTGGGTCCTAATGTAATCGGATTTAATCTGAGGAAATAATGGTCAACTTGCATGATTTGTTCAGAGCAGTTATTGTCGTGTGCCATTTACTAAATTAAGTATTCACGTACACCAAAACCACCAGTTAAAGCTCTCAGTCATTAGTTTTCTAAATTACTCCCAGATCCAGAACACACTTCCAGGTTTCCTGATGGTCAAATGCTGGCAAAGATTCTCAGTCTTCCATGTCTTGGTATTCCTAGAAGGTTCTGGAGGAAAAGCAACTGTATTTTGTTATTTTATTAAAGATGTGTGGAGTATCAAAGTGGTAAGAGCTTCATTAATGCAAGCTTGTTTACCAATAAATCCCTGGGTCCTCCCACCCGAACGTTGTTAGGGTTAGACTCTGCTGTCCATTCACATTTGAAGGATATAGGGCACTCTTTTGAGGACAGGAAGGTTCACATTTTCAACCAAAAAGATCAACGAGCTTTAAGACAGAAGAAACAGAAGCCATCTTTGTCAGGAGGCCTGAGGTATCAGCTCTTCTGTGGAAGCCCATTCCTGCCACTCTGATAAAAAAAAAAAACCTCATAATTATGACTTAGCTATCTCATTCTAATAAGATACTATCTCATAATTATGACTTATTATCTCATAATAACTTAATCTCATATCCTATTATCTCATAATAACTTAATCTCATAATAGCTAAGTCATAATTAGTCATAATTAGGAGATATTATGAGATAGCTATCTCATAATTATGACTTAGCTATCTCATAGCCTCTGTCAGTGCGCCCCAGGGCAGCTGTGGCTACATCGTAGCTCATCCCCACCAGCGTGTGAATGGGTGAATTGAGTTGATTGTGTTGTAAAGCGCCTTGGGGGGTTGTAGAACCCTAAGAAGGCGCTATACAAATACAGACCATTTACCATTTACCATTTACCATAATAATGAAATATTATCACATTATTCTGAGAAGTCATAATTAGGAGATCTTTTTTTTATATCATAGTGGCGGGAATGGGCTTCCGTAGTCTTTATCTCCTTGTTGTCCTCGTGTGTAATTTCCTAACAGCTTCAGAATGTTTCTAGATTATTTAAACATTTTTATTATTTCCTTCAGTCTTTATCTGTGTGTGTGTGGGTGTGTGCGTGTGTGCGTGTGCGTGTGTGTGTGTGTGGTCGGTGCCCTACATGTGTGTTCATCTGGGTTAATTCTGAAGGACAGAACCATGAAAGATTAACAACAACCCACTATGTTTTATTGAGGCAAGCCACATTCAGCCTTGGGCTCTAAACACAGGCCGATTAGAAAATCTGCTCTAGTGTGACAGCATATGTGTCTTTTTGCAGAATTTTATTTTGTCCAGACCAAAATTATTCTGAACAACAATGTTTTGACTGTAGATGTTTTTTTCACAGTCCTACAAAATGAAATCTAGTAAATCTGCCTCTTTTCCTCCACTTGTCAGTGAATATTAGATACAGTGGGATGCAAAAGTTTGGGCAGCCTTGTTAATCTTCATGATTTTTATGTATAAATCGTTGGTTGTTACGAAAAAAAAATCTGTTAAATATATCATATAGGAGACACACACAGTGATATTTGAAAAGTGAAACAAAGTATAGGATTTACAGAAAGTGTGCAATCATTGTTCAGACAAGATTAGACATGTGCATAAATTTGGGCACTGTTGTAATTTCATTGATTCCAAAACCTTTAGAACTAATTATTGGAACTCAACATTGGTTTGGTAAGCTCAGTGACCCTTGACCTCCATACACAGGTGTATCCAGTAATGAGAAAGAGTATTTAAGGGGGGCAATTGTAAGTTTCCCTCCTCTTTGAATATTCTCTGAAGAGCAGCAACATGGGGGTCTAAAACAACTCTCACATGACCTGAAAACAAAGATTGTTCACCATCCTGGTTTAGGGGAAGGATACAGAAAGCTGTCTCAGATATTTCAGCTGTCTGTTTCCACAGTTAGGGACATATTGAGGAAATGGAAGACCACAGGAACAGTTCAAGTTAAGGCTCGAAGTGGCAGACCAAGAAAAATCTGGAGTCAACCCACAGACCAGCACCAAAGACCTACAACATCATCTTGCTGCAGATGGAGTCACTGTGCATCGTTCAACGTTGGTGCACTTTACACAAGGAGATGCTGTATGTGAGAGTGATGCAGAGGAAGCCTTTTCTCCGCCCACAGCACAAACAGCTGATTGAGGTATACTAAAGTACATTGGGAAAAGCCAGCTTCATTTAGGAATAAGGTGCTGTGGACTGATGAAACTAAAACTGAGTTATTTGGGCATAACAAGGGGCTTTATGCATGGAGGAAACAGAACACAGCATTCCAAGAAAAACACCTGCTACCTACAGTAAAATATGGTGGTGGTTCCATCATGCTGTGGGGCTGTGGCCAGTGCAGGGACTATAGCTATAGTCCCTATAGGAAGAGTTTAGAGGCTGTTATTTCTGCAAAAGGAGGATCTACTAAATATTGAGTTTGTTTCTTTTTTGTGGTGCCCACATTATGCACCTGCCTAATCTTGTTTGAACAATTCTGTAAATCCTATAAACTTTGTTTCACTTTTCAAATATCACTGTGTGTGTCTCCTATATGATATATTTAACGGATTTTCTTTTTCATAACAACCAACGATTTATACATGAACATCATGAAGATTAACAAGGCTGCCCAAACTTTTGCATCCCACTGTATGTGTCCATAGGAATTATGGGAGAACCATTTCAGAGATTGGTGATTGTGCTTAATTGGCCAAAATGATCCAGAATGTTCCTGCAGCCTTGGTGATGCTGTCACTGTGCGGTAGAAGATGTGCCTTCCTGTGTCTTTGCCCTAACACTGACAGAATCAGGGTGAAAATCCTCCTCCAACCAGCCTGAGGTCTTCATTTATCTCCACTTGCATCCGTTCAGATCTCTGGGAGAGGGTTTCTGTGGAGCAGTCAGGAACTATTAAAAGTTTTCTGTCCATCGCTCTTTGAACAGCCTCAGTTTAAATCTAGTCAGTAAAAGTCCGCTGAATCGGTTACCAATCTGGGTCTGATTGTGGATTCAGACCTTAAGTTTAATTAATAAAGTAGCTCAGTCCTGCAGAAAAGTTTTTCCAGTTAAGACTACCCATCTCCACTAATGCAAGGCTCTCTGCTGGAGACACTCAGGTCTCCCTCTTGCATCACAAACTGGTTAAAACTCTTCTAACTGGTACATGATGCAGGCATGAACACATAACACCAAATCTGGCTGTTTGTAAAACCAAAATAACTATTGTTAAATTCTCCTGCTGGTCTATAAATACCTTTACCCCCACCATTACCATCCTCACTCCCCATCTGACGCCATAATTTTAAAAGCTTTGAATATACAGCAACTGTTTTTAGCACTCCTCAGATTTAATGTGTCACAGTTTATAGGCCTCCTAAGCAGAGTTCACTTTTTATTCAAGAATTTTCAGTTTTTATCAATTCTGCACAACTACTTTGAAAGGATCATTTTAGCTGGTGATTTTAATCTACATGTGGATAATCTTTTAGATCCTTTCTCAAAAGATTTCTTAAATATTCTGAATTATATGGATTTTAGTCAACATGTCACACAGCCGACTCACAACAGAGGACACACCCTGGACTTGGTCATCACGCATGGCCTGTCCACCAGTGTGTCCTCTGTTGTTGACTTGGCTGTCTCTGACCACTACTGCGTGTTTTTTAGCATCACTAGTTGTACCCAGCGGGAACCCTCTGTAAGGAAACGTCATCTCACCCCTGAAGTGGCTGCTGGTTTTCTTGAAGTTTTTAAAAAGATCCCTCCTATTCCGGTACCTGCATCTTGTGATCTTATTGTCAATGATTTTAACAGTAGACTGCAATCCACTCTCAACCTGCTTGCCCCACTCAAAGTTAAAAAGCTACAGTCAAAACGTGCATCACCGTGGAGAAATGAAAAGCTAAAGAAACTAAAGAGAGACTGCAGGGCGGCAGAGAGAAGATGGAGGAAAAATAAAATTACAATAAACCATCAAATATACACAGAACTACTTAAATCATATAATAACGCAGTGAGTAACTCAAGAAATGCTTACTTTTCCAAATTTATTTCAGACAATAAACATAATCCCAAAATTCTTTTCTCCACCGTAAACAATATTTTAAACAGTGCAAATAATAAATTTCAGAGAACCCCATCTAACGCTCTCTGTGAGGAGTTTGCAGACCACTTCAGGGGGAAGGTAGACACCATCAGATGCAATATGTAATCCTCTCATAGTAACAGGGTTTTAGACTAATCTGAATGTGTGTCTTCACCAGAGGACACACTGGACGGTTTTGTCCTGGTAGAAGCTGAGACCCTTGATAAAGTTTTCTCCTCAGTGAGGCCCACCACATTTGTTCTGGACCCAGTTCCCACTGCATTTTTTAAACAGTTTTATGGATCTTTTAGAGATGAGATTTTAACCCTGATGAATTGTTCAGACGGGGGTCTTTCCAGCCGCCTTTAAAGGGGCGGTGGTGAGGCCCCTGTTGAAGAAAAACAACTTAGATCTCAATGATTTTAACAATTTTAGACCGGTGTCTAATTTACCATTTTTAAGCAAAATTTTAGAAAAGCTTGTTTTAACTCAACTCAATGATTTTTTAATCGCTAATAATGTCCTGGAGAAATTTCAGTCTGGTTTTAGGGTGAACCACAGCACAGAGACGGCCCTTCTGAAGATTTTAAATGATTTTAGATTAAATTATGATGAATGGAGAGTGACAGTGTTGGTTCTACTGGATCTAAGTGCTGCCTTTGACACAGTAGACCACACTATTCTTTTAACCCGTTTAAAACAGATCGGCCTCTCTGGTGCTGCTCACAGATGGTTCACATCTTATCTCACAGACAGGACCTTTATGGTAAGTTTAGATACCTGTTCCTCTGGGGCTCATAGGATTACATGTGGTGTGCCCCAGGGTTCTATTTTAGGCCCAGTGCTTTTTAACCTTTATATGCTCCCAGTTGGTGGTGTCATCAGGAGACATGGAGTGAACTTTCACAGTTACGCTGATGATACACAGTCGTACATCTCCGTGTCTCCTGATGACACACAGCCAATGGACGCACTTTTTAACTGCATTTTAGACATAAAATCCTGGATGGCAGAAAACTTTCTCCAGCTCAACAAGGACAAAACTGAAGTTTTAGTTATCAGTCCTGAGGCTCAGAGAGAGAGACTTTTACCAAAATTACAATCACTGTCTTTTAATCCTTCACAACAAGTGAAGAACCTGGGCGTGATTTTTGACTCTGAGCTGACTTTTTTACCTCACATTAGAAACATTACTAAAATAGGTTTTTATCATCTAAAAAATATTGCCAGAGTCCGCCCCATTCTCTCTCGGGAACCACAGGTAGTGAAACGTTTACAGCTACCTGTTACTGATGGAGACAGTCCAACCAAACCGATTTAATTAAGCTAAATATACAACTTTAGCAATTGTTTTCAATGTAATTTAAATTTCTGAAAATCATCTCAAGACCCCCGTGTAGCTCATGGTGAGCCACACTGAGGTCCCAACCCCAATTTTGGGAACCGCTGCCTTACATCACCTAACCTGCTGCTGCTGGTCTTACCAACGATGAGGCTAACACTTAGAGGATGATAACACCACATCTGTGGACAAAGTTAAATATCAAACAGGTAACTTCTTCTGGTTTTGAAAAAAAAAATCACCTTTTCTCAGTGGCTTGTGGGTTATTAAGGTTTATCTCATTAAAGTTAAAGTTAAAGTCCCAAGTCATCATCACACACTGGTGAAATTACATCTCCGCATTTGACCCATCCCCGTGGTGGGGAGCGGTGAGCTGCAGCTGTGGCCGCGCTCGGGAACTATTTGGTGGTTTAACCCCCCAATCCAACCCCTTATTGATACATTTTTATCTTTTAATGGTGTTTCATCTGATAGTTTTAAATATTCTATTTACTGATATTTTTTACAGCACCTCATTAATGTGCTTTATAAATACATTTCTATTGGAATAGAAAATATAAAAAGCATAACATTGATGCTCTTTTAAAGCTTTATTTCTGGAAGTAGTTTTCATACTTGAGGATGAACTCAATATTAATCCATGATGGTGTTTTATTAAAGTGATATATTAAACTTGAGTCTTTCATAGACGGCTTTTTCAAAAGAAATGTTCAGTACTGTTGTTCTTCTAAATGGCTGGATTTAGCTCCTAAAGTCTCCCCATGTCCTGCTAGAGTCTGAGCATATAGCAGCATAAAGGGATGAGCCAGGATAACACAAGCTAACCCTAACGAATCAAACATCCAACACATGAACTAGAGAAACCGGAATTGAAACCAAGGAGGTGAACTATATCATTTCAGCATACTTACATATGATTTCATCATCTTCACACCGTCAACCTGCACGTTCTAAAACTTGATTTGAAAAAAAAAACTGTTATGGTTACGTGTCAGATTTAGAACCTTGAAATAGAAAAACACACAAATAAGTCATGTTTAAAATACTTTTAATTGGGGTGTAACTGGCAGAGGAACCAGCGACTGTGTCACTCCTCCTCCTTCCCTTTGTGCCCGTGTCCTCGGAGAGAAATCCTTTTCTTCTTCTGCAGGTCCACCCACACAACATGCTATCATCGGCATAACCAGATATGTCAGTGTGTGTGTGTGTGTGTGTGTGTGTGTGTGTGTGTGTGTGTGTGTGTGTGTGTGTGTGTGTGTGTGTGTGTGTGCTGTCACTGGTACAATGAGTGACTCATGTATGCAACCCACAGGGATTCTAATTCTTAGATTGTGGTGTTTAAGACCCACCAAACCTCCTCTCGACAGTCTGTTACCATGTTACGAAACGTGTTTATACTGATATGATCCATCTGCTGTTTAGTTTTCTACTTGTTGAACATAAAAAGTGTAGCTAAGTGTTGTCTTGTGTCGATTTACCTTCTAGTTCTGCAGTGTAGCAAAAAAACAGTTAAAAAGAGAAAGGAAAACAGCAGACAGCAGTGTGCGTTTGGACCGGTCATTAGTCCAACATGGAGAAAATCATCAGTAGCAGGTTAGTGTTAGGGTCCACACTCTCAGACAGAAGTACCCATTAGTATCTATAAAGGTACAAACGTTTATCACTTAGGCTCATTTCACATGGCAGAATTTAAAAATTGTGGGACGATTGCCCAAACATCTACACAGGTGGCGATAACAAAACGCAGTCCTGCAGTGACGTCCAGGCTGCTCAGACACATCAGACATCAGTATGTGAAAAGTATTTTATTTTAGTTTATTTTTTATGTTTTAGTTGTGTCCTTGTCTATTCTCTAGCATGTTTGTTTTAGATCTTTTAAATCTTTTAATTTATTATCCCTTTTATCTGATTTTTTTGTCTTTATTTCGGAGTTTTCTTCTTTTTTACTACTGTACAGCACTTTCTTTGGTCAGCTGTCATGCTGTTTTTAAATGTGCTTTATAAATAAACCTGGTATGGTATTTCAAGCAATATGGTAAAAAAAAAACATCTCAGACTGCATCTTTAATTTTTTTCAGTCCTAGAAGGTACCAAAGTCCAGATAGAGTCAAAAATATCTTTTATTTGTACCTTTATTTTTTCTCTGGACACAAGAGTTTATGTGGCTGAAGCGATGTTTCCGTATCTTTGATGGTTTTGAATTGTCTAAAATGTTTAAATTTTTAGCTCACAAACTATTTTTACTCCCACAACTGTTTTTGTATGAATATAAATTATTAGGGGTGGAATTAAATCCAGATTCAGTCCATACCTTGGTTTTAATTTCCCTGTTCGGTTGGTTTTGGTACAGTGAGGGAACAAAGGTTAGCCGAGTCAAAGGGGGGAAGACCTCTGAAGAGCAAACAGTCCAGTTCACTTCCAGTCTTCCCAGTCATGGAAAGAGCCAGTGTTTGGTCCCAACAGCAGCCCACGTGGACCAGGTTGGGTCTTCGATGGAAGCAGCCCCTGCTGCTGGCTAAAGTATGATGCAGTTACACCCACCTTTGTCCCGTACAGAATGATCCAAAACCAAAACATCCCAATACAAATAGATGTGCCGTTACACGCCTACAAGTTATCATTATTATCTTCTTCCATCCGGCGTATTTCTCACTGCTGTAGGACCAATTGTTTTCTCTCATATCCTCTCAGCGTGCACACCTGAGCTTCCATAGACTCCTGTTATATTTGATCTCAAAACACTTTCTAAAAACATACAGTTTCTAAACGTGCTGTTCAAAAGACCCTTCACTGTCATGGGTGTGTGGTTACTGCGGCAACCCTCATGAACCACCAGCAGCAGCTATAACATTTCTTTTGACCTTACCTTACACGTCCTACTCCATTTAAACAGCAAACACTTTGTCTCAGCTTCATTTATTACAAAGCTGAAGTTAGAACTTATTTCAAAATCCTTCAGAATTTCTATTAAAAATTTAGTTTTCTTTTGTTTTATCCAACACGTCTGTTTTTTTTCATCCCATAATGAATTCACTTATAAAAATTCCGTAGCACGGATCAACTTCAGTTCCACCATCAGCTGACAAATATCTGAAATGCTGAACAGGCTTTCAAAGTGATGTTCACACAGGGGTTGTGCATCTCTCCGTTGCCACGGCAATGACTGATGCACGACTCCCAGTGGTGACAGCTCATAGAACATGCTGAGTAAACACGGAGACCCCTGGGATTGGGACAGCCGGTAATGACATCCACTGAGAAAAAAACCAAAACAAAACTAAAAACATAAACACACACACACACACACACACACACACACACACACACACACACACACACACACACACACACACACACACACACACACACTCATGAGTATTTGTGTGTGTGTGTGCCAACCAGTAAGTGGTTATTTGCTAAAATTCCAACAAAAACCTTTTACTTTCCCTTTGATGTGATAAAATCTTATATTTTAGAGTTCAGGATCATTTGGTAACTCAGATGGTCACCAACAAATGAGTCTGCAGTAAAGCCCAGAAAAGTGTGGACCTACGCGCTTACATCACTGACTGTTCCTCTTGTGCTGCCAGAGTGCCTTCCCTCAGGTTGGAGCTAAAAAAAGCCTGGCCCTACACCGGCCAGTCCCTGCAGTGCAGGCACAAATAAAGGACTGTCCCTTCTCCAGCCGTCAGAGGAACTATCAAGAAACTTTTGCTGGAGTGAAGGAAATCTGTCAGCCTTCACCACTAAAACTCATTAATTAATATGTTACAGCTCATTTCTTACATTTGTGCAAAAGCTGTCATTTAAACTTGACCCGTTTTGTTGCTCAGGGAGGTGAAAAAAAAAAGAAGCCCCATCCAGGTCGTTTCCACTTGAGCAAGGAACAATAATGCATTCAGCCTCTTCTAAAAGAAACATCAGTATGGTGTGAGATAGAGTACTTTTATTGTAACTATTAATAAAAAATGCTTTTACCACATGTGGATTCTTCCCTCAGAGTTCCAGGGGTGCCAGCTGCAGGATGCAAGCTGCTAATTTACCAATATCAGAACAGCAGGAAGATGTAAAAGTGATACGGCTAGAAGGAGACAGACGGCATTGTTGCTGCATGTTGAAGAAAAAAGGGGCATTTTTCCAAACCTGTTTGCCTGGAACGTATTTCTAACAACAGCAAATCACAGCAAAGAGCAAATAAATCACTGTTTATTTTCAGGTGAGCAGGATGTTCTGCATCATATCTGCAAAGACTGGAGCTGGATCAGCCACCGTAGGTCAGGGGTGTCCAAACCAGGGGCCAAAACTATCTCAGGACCCCCAATGCTGAAATACAAAAATTATTTTATGGTAATATTTTTACATTTGTACTAGTAAAAAATAAAAATACGCACATTGGTAAAAATCTGATCTTGGGTGGATGTGGGCCTTCTCACATTCTTTTCTTTCTTCGTGACACAGTCCATGATGCTGGGATCAGGGCTCTGTGGGTAGCTCACCACCACTTCCAGGGTGTTTGGGCTCACTCACTTTGTATTTTGTGAATCATTTATATTTGTGAAAACATTCTTTGTTTTCACACCTGCCTAAAACTTTTGCACAGTGTGATACCACAACATTCAGCTGGAGGTTCTAGAGATGCAACCAGGGGGCGCCCAGCATCCCTCACCCAAGAGCTGCAGCCTCCTGCCTGGCTTTAACCAGATATCTAGCTGCTGCCTGGAGGTACATAAAAAACAAAAATAATGAATAAATAAATACTGGATCGTGTACGAAAACCGGAGAGACCGATGTAAACACATGCAAACATCAGCTGGGAGTTGAACCATCAACCTCTGTAACTATGAGGAGGCAATGCAACGCGACCACTCTACCGTGCAGCTGACAGCTTTCTGTCTATGAACAAGAAAAGAAGTGTGTGTGAAATCTGATTTAAAATTCAGCAGCACTCGGTCAGTCTGTGTGCCATCTGATGTGGCTGAACATCACGCTACGATGTGGAAGCGGTGAGAGTCGACCAGAACATTTTCTACCCTTACAACTGCTGCTCATCCGACTCTAAAGAAAATGAAAGGGGATGGGGGTGAAATCCAAATAGCTCTGGTGGAGTAACCCTATAGCTGGTATCGTAAACACAAGGAAACGGCCTGATGCAGGACATCAGCAGCTCAATCATCCCCAGCCTTGAGACAGAAAGAGAGTAAGAGGTAAACTCAAACAGATCGCTCTGACATGAAGCTGCCTTTAGTTACAGAAACAACCACAAACAATAATTTAATAATAATGAAACTATCCCTCTGACCCTGTGTCAGAATCAGATCCAGGAAGCTTTTATCGTCCCTGCATGAGGAGGTGATGGAGCTGGACGTCGCTCAGATGGTGTGTAACAGAAAAAAACACACAAATACCTTTTTGATGAATGCAATGGTGTGCAAACATATGTATTGCAGCAGCAGTAAAATGATTCTAGTTTAATCAGATCTTTTCACTGAAGAAGAGTTTAGGTTTATTTATTGTTTGCCGATTGCTGTGGAAGTAGCTGTCCTCAGTCTGCTGGTGCTTTGTGGCTTTACAGCGCCTACCGGAGGGCAGGAGTCCTAGGAGGTGGTGGCCGGGGTGGGAGGGGTCTTTGATGAAGTACACTTGCTGAAGAGAAAGATCAGGTTCTGTTTTGTTATTATTGGTCAGCATCTATTGTTGACTCCCTGCTTGGACCTCCAGACCCCTGCAGTTCTTTTACAGCAGCTCTGCCTGGCCATGGTATCTTCATCAATCAAGTAGAAAACTAAGTTTAATTCTAAGTCTAAATTAAAAAAAAACCTCTTTATTGGATACAGTTGTTATCCTAAATAGACCATAAAGCTGGGGTCTGTACTGTGACGTTGTCAAGAAGAAGAGGAGGATATTTCTATAGCCCCTCCCCTTCTGGAAGGAACTGAAAGCCACGCCTCTTACCTGTACATGCAGAGAAAGCTAAAACAGTAGTCAGATGTATCGTAAGAGCGGACGCTATGCTAATCACTTAGCTCCAGTGCACAAAAGATAAATCCATTCCCCTCTCCTCCTCCACAGTTAGCCTGTTTACAGACTGGTGTTAATTCAAAGCAGGTCGAGTTAGCATTCAAGCTAGAACCATGTTAGTGTCTGGTAAACGTAGCGTACAACATCCATCCATCCATCCATTCTCATCCGCTTATCCGGAGTCGGGTCGCGGGGCAGCAACTTAAGGAGGGAGGCCCAGACTTCCCTCTCCCCAGCCACTTGGGCCAGCTCCTCCGGTGGAATCCCAAGGCATTCCCTGGCCAGCCGAGAGGTATAGTCCTTCCAGCGTGTCCTGGGTCTTCCTTTGGGTCTCCTCCCGGTTGGACGTGCCCGGAAAACCTCACCAGGGAGGCGTCCAGGAGGCATCCTAATCAGATGCCTGAGCCACCTCAACTGGCTCCTCTCGATGTGGAGGAGCAGCAGGTCTACTCCGAGCCCCTCCCGGATGACCGAGCTTCTCACCCTATCTCTAAGGGAGAGTCCAGTCACCCTGCGAAGAAAACTCATTTCAGCCGCTTGTATCTGCAATCTCGTTCTTTCGGTCACTACCCAAAGCTCGTGACCATAGGTGAGGGTAGGAACGTAGATCGACCGGTAAATCGAGAGCTTCGCCTTTCGGTTCAGCTCTCTCTTCACCACGACAGACCGGTACAACGCCCGCATCACTGCAGACGCAGCACCAATCCGCCTGTCGATCTCACACTCCACCCTTCCCTCACTCGTGAACAAGACCCCGAGATACTTGAACTCCTCCACTTGGGGCAGGACCTCGTCCCTGACCTGGAGAAGGCATTCTACCCTTTTCCGGCTCAAGACCATGGTCTCGGATTTAGAGGAGCTGATTCTCATCCCAGCAACTTCACACCCGGCTGCGAACTGCTCCAGCGAAAGCTGGAGATCACGCTCTGATGAAGCCAACAGGACCACATCATCTGCAAAAAGCAGAGACCTGATCCTTAGGCCACCAAAACGGATCCCCTCACCACCTTGGCTGCACCTAGAAATCCTGTCCATAAAAGTTATGAACAGAATCGGTGACAAAGGGCAGCCTTGGTGGAGTCCAACTCTCACCGGAAACAAGCCCGACTTACTGCCGGCAATGCGGACCAAGCTCTGACACTGGTCGTACAGGGACCTAACAGCCCGTATCAAGGGGCCTGGTACCCCATACTCCCAAAGTACCTCCCACAGGGCCCCCCGAGGGACACGGACAAACGCCTTCTCCAAATCCACAAAACACATGTAGATTGGTTGGGCGAACTCCCACAAACCCTCCAGGACCCCCCTAAGGGTATAGAGCTGGTCCAGTGTTCCACGGCCAGGACGAAAACCACATTGCTCCTCCTGAATCCGAGGTTTGACTATCCGACGGACCCTCCTCTCCAGAACCCCTGAATAGACCTTACCAGGGAGGCTCAGGAGTGTGATCCCCCTGTAGTTGGAACACACCCTGCGGTCCCCCTTTTTAAATAGGGGGACCACCACCCCGGTCTGCCAATCCAGTGGAACTGCCCCCGATGGCCACGTGATATTGCAGAGCCGCGTCAACCAACACAGCCCCACAACATCCAGAGCCTTAAGGAAATCCGGGCGGATCTCATCCACCCCCGGAGCCTTGCCACCGAGGAGTTTTTTGACCACCTCAGTGACCTCAGCTCCAGAGATTGGAGAGCCCAACCCAAAGTCCCCAGACTCTGCTTCCACACTGGAAGACGTGCCGGTGGGATTGAGGAGGTCTTCGAAGTACTCGGCCCACCGATTCACAACGTCCCGAGTCGAGGTCAGCAGCACACCCTCCCCACTGTAAACAGTGTTGGTAGTGAAACTGCTTTCCCCTCCTGAGGCGCCGGATGGTAGCGTACAACAATTACTTTTATTTCTTTGATTTAGATAAAAGTTTGGTTCTAATTCTTTCAAACAAAATAAATGACTCAGTATTCACCTGTCCAAAAGAAACTGAGCCAGTTCTTCATTCGTTTGCAGATCACGAGGTTTCCTCCATCTTTTAAAAGTATGACTGTAATTTCTACTCTACTGTCGTAAACGTGTCAGGGCGAGTTTGCAGAAGGAATTTGAAACTGTGTTTAAACTGTTTTTCTGTGAGAAGAAGGCAGTCGAGGAATCAATAACTTCGGTACTTGTTTTGGTTCCTCCATTGAAAACTTCTGGATTCTTCCGGCGTCACCTCGTAGTGCATTCTGGGGACTGGCTCGCATTCTCGTTGATTGACAGCTCCCTCTTGTGGATCACAGCTCTATAGGTCAACGCTCTAGGCTCACGTAAATGATTTGTTTAGCTGTAGAGGCCAGGGGAGGGGCTTAGGGGAAATGTAAATGATGAAAGATCAGGAATATCATACAGCAACCCCAACAGAGAACGACATGTAGGGACAGGAAGGTCAGACACACAGCAAGTGTGTGTGCGTACGTGCGTGCGTGCGTGCGTGTGTGTGCGTGCGTGTGTGTGTGGACTTTTTTGTGTGACACTGAGATTATCACCACGAGCAAAATATACATTAGAGATTACTGACCTTGTGTGTGTGTTTGTCTACTTATGAACACACACACACACACGTGCGTGAGTGGAGCAGATGCACTGGTATGTGCATTTGTGTGTGAGAGCGTAATCTGAGAGGGGTTAGAGTGCCATTAACCGGTGCATTAAGACTGACCGGGAACCGACCAGGAAAAAGGGCCAAGGATGGTGTGTGTGTGTGTGTGTGTGTGTGTGTGTGTGTGTGTGTGTGTGTGTGTGTGTGTGTGTGTGTGTGTGTCAGAGAGAGAAAAATAAGATGGTTTGAGGATTTCAGGGCAAAAGGGACAATGAGGATTTAGCGGTGCGGCTGGGGGGGATGGAGTCCATTAGTGAGTGCGTGTGTGTCGGTGTGCATTGAAAGGATTGTGAGGATCTGACCCATAAACAGCAGACACACCCTGTGTAAAATCAGGTGACCTGAGATGAGTTCTTTATGCTGCATTTTTATGAAAATCATTTCCCCCTCAAAAACCTGAAAGAAGTTTATTTTGATGCTCTAAAACGATGAAGTTTCTCATGGACTCGTATCAGAAATGAATAATAATCTCAGCAGCTTCTACCGTGTATGTTTTCTGCTTTACATGCTAGTTTTTGTCTGTTTTTAACACAAGTTTAACTGATTAAATGTGATGTAGGAGTGGGATGGACAGGATGCTGAAAAGCCACATCTAAGCAGAAATAGATGAGGTGCGATAAAGCGAGAGGACAAAAGACAGAGTGGGAAAAAGATGGCTCTTCTATTATTCATGAGTGATAAAAGCAGCAGACAGGAAAGGAGCCTCGTCTCCTCCTCCTGCTTTTCACCTGATCTATCATTTTCCTTTAGCAGGTAGAGTCCACTACGTTTATAAAGTATATATGTGCAACTAGGAAATGAATGAGAGCAGGTTATTACCAAATAAAGGGATAGTTCAGACGTTTTCTGTGTAAACGTTCCTCAACAGCCTCTGTTCAGAGAAATAGTTTATAACAACAGGACTGGTGAGCTGCTGCTATCTGAAAACTGCTGCTGAATCTCGCCGAGCTTCATGTGACCATTTTAAATGAAACCTTCACATAACTGTCAGTCTCACATTCAGTGGTTGTTTTTGGGAAATAAATATTCATACATCGGTCCAGACGTGCTGCATTTAGCTGCAGGTGGTATAACTACGCTTGTAAAAATAGTGAATTGGGTTTAAACAGTGAAATAAATGCAGGCTTCGGATTTGAAGCCATGTTAGCTAGCACTGATAGTAGCTTTAGATCTGCAGACTAAAGATGTCCAGTGGTCGGCACCATGGCCGGATCATCCAGTGGGCATTCCCAGTGATGGGAATAACGGCGTTTCTAATGGAAGTCAGTTTATTCAGTAACGTGTAATCTAATTCTTCTTTCGTCATAACGCCGTTTCTGTCACTGATGAGAAAATGTGTGCGTTATTATAATTCAGCAGTGAGGTGTTGAAGCTGTCATCAGCTGATCGGAGCTAAAGGGGCGGATGTTTACATCCAAGTGAGCAACGAGGAAGATGTGATCAGGCTGCAGACCCGGAGATTCCCAAACCCTTCTTGACGTGACAGCGGAACTTCCCATGTAAGAAAGGTCCGCTGACCTGTTTACCGCTCAGGTGTCAGATCATTAATTCCTCATCATGATCTTCCTAGATCATCCTCCAGTCATCCAACTGGAACCCGTTAGTGTTCCTGAACTATATGACTCCGTAGATTTAAAAATACACGAAGATGAATATTTTTAAAAACATCTTCTCTTATTAACAAATACTTAGTCACAAGGACTTACCATGAGCAAATGAGCTTCACAAACTGTCCGTTGCTGCAGGAATCCAGGCTTTCTTCAGACAGTCGGTTCGCCAGCAGTCATCTCTTTGTATTTTGTTGTCCTTTACGGAGGAAATTCCAATAAAACTTTTTATCAAGCCTCCCACGGGCCGAACGATCAACCACACAGCAAGAATGATCCATCTGCTTTACTAAATCCTCCAAGCGTGCAAAACAATCGAATTATAGGCAAAATATGCCGTTTATTACCACCCAGGTCCCATGATGCAATGCGAAAAACATAAACATTCACGTCACAAAAGATCCTATTGACTTAAACATAAACCCAGTGTCGTGCCCGTCAAAATAAAATTTTGATTATTTATTTTTTTAAATACAGATTTTAAAGGAAAAACTGTACTTTCATTCTGCACACCTCTAAACGCCCCGCGGAGGTATTATTTTTTTAAATATAGCTTTTTATTTAATTGTTCCATATTCAACCTTCAATCCTTTAAGTGGTTTCATGAGTCTACAAAGTAAAACCAAGTAAATAAAGGCTAGCCGAGTTTGTTCAGCACACCTAAACGTTTCTATAACTGTAAAACCTACATAAACAAATAAATAACTAAACATGTTGAAATGATCTTTACTGTTATTTCCTCCATTTTCTCAGGGTCACATGTAGCCGTCCACCACGAGTCCTTCATGTTTACTCAACCAAAGGGAAGAAGGAAACAACCGAGACGTTCAGCTTGTCTAAAAGTCTTCTACTTTATTCAAGAAGGTAAACATTTCTGTAAAACATTCAATAAAAAAATGGACTATAATTTATTGCTCATTGTCATTTTATACTAGGACTTTTGATCTAATGCATAATTTTTCCAAAGCACTCTTACGAAGAATATGTTGCTAAATATCTAGACAGGTCTTATGCAGTCATTATATATCGGTAACAGACACACGTACCCACGTTCAGGTTATATAAAAACAAACCAAATAAATAAGATACAGAAGCTGGGAGGAATAACAGACCAGGGACAGACAGCCACGAGTCCTCTCATCTACTTCTTACCTTTTAATCAGCAAATTTTTCAAAGAAGCAAACATTTTAAATCCAAACATTAAGACTTCAAGTCCAAAGGAAATACGAGCCAACTCAGAATATTTAAACTTGTAGTTTATAAATTTAAGTTCCAGAAAAGGAAATTCCTCCTTCCTACAGTAGATGTGTGAAATCTGAGACGGTCTAACAGAAGCGCTCGGGTCTTATCTGGGATCTTCAGTGGCCGTACACACTTCAGTTCAAAACACAGAACACAGGGTTTTATTCTATCTCACAGCCAAACCTAGCTATTAGCACCTCATCGTGAACAGTTTAATATGACGGTGTTTTAGCGTGTCATCGGGGTGTGTGTGTGTGTGTGTGTGTTGCCATGAGGCGTCTCAGAAGCTCTGAGTTCATGTTGTTTATTTAATTTATTGTTTTTCTACTTTGATGTAAATCTGTGATGATAAAGAAGACTTTATATTTACTAAAATAAAAAACACAACATGGACGTATACGGAATCATTAAACCATGAAATCAGCAAAAACTTTGGGAATAGAACTAAAATCTACAAGAACTTCTGGATATTAAAAAATCGTTGCGACCATGGGGAACTGAAGCTGCTCTGGAGGAGGCGTACCCTACACCAGTGGTCTGTACATGAATGCAGAGAACATGCAGGTAGCTTCATGCATTTATGACATGAACCTCAAAACTCTTTACATATTAGTTGGAATATTCACCCCGCCCCCCCAGCTCTTATACAGCTTTAACTCACCGTCATAGAATCGTGTCAAAATGGAGATTTTGTTTTTTAAAGTAAATTAAATGTAACTATAAATAAAAATCCTTTCCTGCATCCTGATGAGGTGTATGTGACGGGGATCGGTACAGTACTGAGAAGCTGTGAGGCTCTGATGTTCCGTGTCTGTGTGTGTGTGTGTGTGAAGTATGCACACATAAACACAAATGCTGCAGTCCCGTGCACTCTCAGGCCAGCTCGGAGGTCGGTGGTGATGTCAGAACCTCGGGCCTCCATGTTTACATTCTGGTTTTAAGGAAACTGTGTAGAAGGCAGTAGTAGATGGTGTTTCTTCTTTTGTATCCACGTCCAGACATGAAGACGGAGTGCATTCATAGGAAATAAACTACGGTGAAGAAAAGCTCTTATCAATAAATAAATAAATAAGTTAATAAGTTAAAGGGGTTTGTCTGTACATGCGAGCAGAGGGACGTTTGTGGTCTTTAGGGGCCGTAGCTTAGGAAGAGAGTGGTAGCAGGAACCTAACGGCCCTCCAGAGGCCTGAGAGCTTCTTCTGCTCCGACACTGAGCCGCTGTGAAATCTCAGTCTGACAACAACAACAAGTTCAAACCACTGGTGAAAATATCCGAGTGACGACAGTGATGGAGGAAGTTGTGGACCTTCTTTTGAGTGCAGACATTTTGTTTTTCCAGTCTGGAAAGTTAAACGGTTTAAACTCGCAGCATGCATCAGAGGAAGGTGGTGCTAACGAAGCACCATCAGGTACAAGCTGTAGCCGCCATGCTGGCTTTAATCCTGGCCCAGGGCCAACACTGCAGCTATCCAATCAGGGAGCAGCAAAACTGTGTCACCATGACGATATCAGCTCCGTCACTTAGAGCTGAAGTAGGCTGTTAAAACTGCACTTTAGTGCTAACATCCTGGATCCAGAGTTGGGATAGTCCAGGATGAAAACATCTGATGAGCTGGAGGTCATGTGATACCACTACAACGTGATTGGGTAGCCTTGGGTCAAAAACACCGGTGGTGATCCACGACTGAAGCCAATATGGCAGTTATGGCGAAGCATGAGGTTTAACTCAACTAAATAAGAATCCGTGACGAGAGCGTGCTGTTGAGCAGCGTGTTTCAGAGGACCGGATCTTTGGCTTCACTGTGTTTTCTGTTCAATATTTAGGTTATGAAGTAACAACTTCATAATGAAATCTGTAAATCTAGCTGATGTTAATAATGCAGGATGGGGTTACTATTATGGTCTGTTGAAAACAGCTTTCACTACAAATGCTGAGGACTGAAATATTGGATTTGTTAAAGATTAGCTTACATTAAGGGCTGCTTTGATTTTACGCTGTACAGTATTTGTCACATGCATCTAGCTCTGAATGCTGCCAAAAACACCAGTAAATAGTTTGGTCAGCAGATTTCCTGTCTTGGTGCTTTTGCTATAGTAACATGCTGCCTTCTGCACGCTCCAGTGACTTCATGCATAAAAGGTTAAAGTGTTCTGTGAGGATCAGAAAGCTGATGGATACACGTCAAGCTGTGATTATTTAATCCATAGAGGCATCTGAGGTGGACGTTTGGAGTCAGCTGATGAACAAGATCGCTGCTTCTTAGTGTTATAGAATTATCTGTGAAGTAGAGACACGTAGAACGTTATTGGTGTGGTTGAGTGTCAGGCTTTAGGGTAACCCTAACCCTAACCCTAACCCTAACCCTGACCCTGACCCTGACCCTGACCAACCAGGAGGAATGATCCTAAACTCATCTACACTAACACAACCTTAAAGTTTCTCATCTGTTTTAATGAAGAATCCCCCAAAAATAATTTAAAAAAATTACTTTTTTCTACCTCTTCAGCTACAAGTAGAAAAGTTGTTTTCACGATGACGTTGACGAACAGATTTACTTCTACAGTTTGGCAGTGAGGATGTGATTCTACGTTATATTAAACATCTGGATTCATCAGAACTGGAGGAACGTTTAAATGTTTGTCACTGTGAGCTGCATAAATAAGTTATTAAATAGTCAGGAATGAGCCTGCAGGCAGGAGAAAGTGTGTGTTTCTGTGGCTTCGTGTCTGGTGGAGGTGTGTGTGTGTGTGTGTGTGTGTGTGTGTGGGTGGGGGGGTCTGCTGTAGTACATTCATGGTGAGAGGTTGGTAGACGCTGTCCCTCACAGGCAGGGTGGGTCAGCCTCCTGCAGGGTGCTCATGGGGAGGCTCCTCCTAGAGGAGGATGCACTTTCCTTTCTCCACCCATGGGTTGTTCTTCATCAACTCCGGGTTCAGGAAAGGATCTTCAGGAACTCCATCCTCTATCCACTTCACCAAACTTTGTGACAGAAAGACAAAAAACACGTTTAACCCTAACCCAAGACAACCAAAGCAACAAGCCAAAGAAATTCCATTTAATCCTTTTAACTGAAACCATCATTACACTGAAGTTCATTCACCGTATCCACCCAGCAGAGAACGGGAATTCTTTAGTCCATTTGGACAAATCAAAGACGTAAACCACTAGCAGCAGCGCGGCTAGCAGAAGGAAGGTTATGTTCATCTGAAAGTTGTAGTTGTTTTGGACAGATTGTTCTGTTTGTTTGTTTCGTAACGTTGGGTGTTCCTGATGCTCTTGAAAGCAACATGTCCTCTATTGGCTTGTGTAGCTGTGCCTCAGTTGGTTGTCATGACAACAGAGGTGTGTGGACATTGAGCCCTATGAGTGGACTTGAACGGTTGTGTGTTTATTTCTGTCACCTTTGGCGGTGTGACCTCGACCGCTGTCGCCGTTAAACTCCAAACCCAGCTGCAGTTAGAACCAGAACCGCTGTTCGTTAGCAGAACGTAACACAAGCACCAGTGGTGGCTCGTCCATAGGGGGCGCTAGGGCGCTGCCCCACCACTCACAGGAAGGAGAAGAAGATAGGAATCACAAAATATATTTAAAAAAACATAAAAAGTAAACTAAACGATCTATACACACCATATGGACTAAGTGCTGTGTGTAATCTGTGTTTAATAATGTTTTTTTTTACTTTTAACACGGCCGAATCGTCGACGTACTTGTCACGTGTCCTCTCGCGGGCGCAGCAATCTTTACCATTGACTTAATATGGGCTAACTGGCGCTTGTGCAGTGGTTCCCCAAACCGTCCACAACGAGAAAGAATAGGAGAGCGGTTGGTCGCATCTTTTAGCGATCGTCGCCGCCTCACTGGGTGAATTCTGCTCAGACCAGGGGGAGGAGATCGCTGATTGGTCAGGTTGTTCACCCCGCCCTGAGGGGAAAACTTTCCACAGGCTGGCACAGTGTGGCTCCATCTGTGCCAATTTGTCACGGCAGCAACACACTACTTCCACTGAATATTTTTTTGTTGTCCAACCTTTTAGCCATCTTTGCTATAATTGTGAAATCATCAGTGACAAATAAAGTTAATTGCTTCAAAATCTGACGTAGCAAATGCTACTAGTAGGTTCCAATGTGTGAAACCTGAGCCAATCGAATTGCTTGTTGTTGAGTTTTTTTCAGCTGGCTGGCTTTCGTGTTAACCAATCACAGGGAGAGAATCCACGTAAACAGGAAAATGATGAATGCATCAAACACTCGAGATGGCAAAACTCTTATATAGTCTTTCTCAAAACAATGCCAGCAAACAGTCTGATGAGCTAAGCTTTTACGTTGGGATGTAGAATTTCACGAACCGAGTGGATTATTTTTACTACACCACACGGAATATGGCCATAACCTGCAGGTAAGCCTCATTTTAGCTTTTGGCTTCAGGAAATAGCATGCTGCCTCGTTAGCGGCTAGCACCGCTCCATAAGGTTTGAACTAAGAGTGGTACTTCTTGTTTGAGTCTGGGCTTTAATCTGCTTCTGTGAATATCTTGCGTTGTGTCACTGTGTGTTTTTCTGGATACGTGTAGCGTCTATTTTACGGCCTCACGTTTATTTACAGCTTATGGGTGTTCTGTTTGTAGAAAGTGGATTCTATTGATTAGATTTAGCCTACTCCCCTTAAGCGTGTGTGCAGTTTGTGTAATATATGGGTGAATGGATGAATGTTTTTGTCAAAAACATGCTTAATATATTCAAAAAGCTTCTGAACAACTTTGTTGCCGGAAGTGCTACTGTGACCGTCACTTGTGTGACGCTGATGCTTATCAATGGTAATTTGGCGTCCCCTAGTGGTGATATGTGGTTAGCGCCCCACCCAAAAAAAAAGTCGCCGGCCGCCACTGACGAGCACTTTGTCTGTGATCAACCGGTTGGTTGGGATCAAACTACCGTAGTGAGCTCTCCTTTTAGGGGATGTTCAGGTAAAGCTGCTGCCCTGCTGCATCATGGGTAAAAGTCCCCGGACCGAACTAAAACCCATGATGTGACTTTTTCTGCTAACCAGGCACGACCACAGTGGTGTGCCGTTGCCATGGTAACTACTCACTCTGTGACAGTTTTGGAGGATTTCTCCCGTTTGAAGGCCAGCTGGTATTTGAGGCTCTCCACCTCCTTCTTCATCTGGGGCAGGTCCATCTCATCCATGACTGCAGCCTGATGTAGGGCTCTTCTACCTGTGCACAGAGGGAGGATCTATTAATACACAACTAAACTCCATACATCTGCACCCTAACCCTAACCTGTACTGTGATAAACTCCTACTCATATTTGACCCTGTGGTCAGAATGAAAGCTGAAAGCTGTTTACCTGTAGCGAGAGAAAATGATAAAACCTTTTTATGAATAGCATGTACGCGTGCTCTGTCCCAGTTCCCGGCCGAGTCTGCGACCGTTTGAAGCTCCCTCAGGTAAAGGTAATTCTGTTCTGTAACACAAGAGCTTGATTGGCCGTCTCTCTCCTCAGAAAGGAGCCAGGAGGAAATGTCTTCAGTGAAAACAGGGAGGAGCAGCACTGGTCGTGTTGGGTTATAAATGAAATCATGAATGTGATTCCTCCCTGAGGAGGAGCTCTTTTACTCCATCTTTAGATTAGGCAAAAGCATCAGAACCGTGCAAAGAGCCCAAACCTGCTGAATTTAGGCGTGTTTGCCCCGGCGCACGAGGCACAAATAAGATAAAGCAGCCTGTTTTCAGCAGCTCTTCCTGAATGAGTCTTTTTTATTCTGTGGCTTCAGCTCTTATTTTTGAATCTTGTGCTTCACTGATTCTGTGTTTTCATCCGTCATTTTGAGATCTGAAATCTTGTTCTTTAAATAAAGCACCAGTCCTTCAGACTTTCCATAAGAACTCACAAAGGCAAACATAAATAGAACAACAGGCTGTGAAATCTATTTTTGGCCTACATCAGTAGTTCTCAGCTTTTCACAATAAAAGTCTTTACAGTCACATAAACATGTAGAAACGTGACTGACTGGTTCTGGAGGATTCCGATGGACAAGAGCCTGAAACGTCCCAGAGGGTAGCTCTCCACAGCGATCTGGCCTTCATCCTCTTCCGGTGGGTTATTTTGTTTTTCACTCCTCCTCCTCCCCTCTCTCACTTCCTACTTGCATTCTGTGTCCACAAACTCCCAGCAATACTGAACCCTGTGTGTACTGGTGAGTGATCGTGTTTAAGAGCTCCAACATGAAAAGGAGAACTCAGAAACAACTGGTTTTCATTTTTTTTGTGACTTTCATCCAGTAGAGTCAGAGGCTCTGATTCAGTGAGAAACAACAAATGCATTAAAAAAAATCACTTTTGATCTTGTTGCCGTGGAGAAGGGTAGCTGGTGTAAAACATCCTTTAAACTGAAATATTCAGTTTGTGCTGAAAGATGAGCTGGAGAAGAAAGTTGGGAAAAGAAAGTGCCAGAATTTAAAAACAAACTGCTGCTTCCCCACAGACTCCTCCCACTGGGTTGGGTTAGGGTCTGGTGGTCTCATTCAGCAACTCCATCCTTCTTTGTCTTAACCCGTCCTCCTGACTCTGGGCTGAGAGGACTCTAGTCCCAATCAGAGGACTTTGGTTTGACACCAACTGAACAAATTGACTTCTGGTCTCCTGCAGACCTGAATCGTATCTGTCATCGCTTAAGCCCCACCCACACAGCAGGTTAATCAGCCTCCCCTCCTCCTGACAGACTTTCGGATGCACCTGATTACCGTAGAGGCTCTAAAGATAATCTTATCAGACGTTCCTACTAGAGCTGGGCGATATGATCTCACATCAATATCCCGATATATTGAGCTGTAATCTCAATAACGATAAATGGACGATAACTACAGTTTGGTCTGAAGCCTGTTCCCACAAAAATCCTTAAATGGCTGTTTGGCCTTCTGCTGGCCCCACCCACTGCCTCAACATTTGAATCATCCTCCATTTCCTCCCTGTCTTTTCACAATATTCTAATAGTCTGGGATTTTGCATGTGGGGTTTTCATCAGCTGTAAGCCATAATCATCACAATTATAACAAATAAAGGCTGAAACATCTGGCTTTGCATGGAATGAGTTTGTCTCATAGATTAGTTTCACCTTTTAGTTGGATTACTGACATAAATGAACTTTTGCACCAGATTCTCATTCCTCCAGCTTCACCTGCATCGTGATGTGCACATGCAAGTGCAACATCTGGTTCCATTTCCAGTGTACCTGTGGAACACCTGAACAGTGTTTTTTCTGATGATGACCAGGATAAACTCACTGTGATGAGAGGTCTGTGATTAAAGATCATCCAAAGACTCTCCTCCTGTTGGTGACATGTTTGAATTACTGAGTGCACAGCCAGAATGACTGTATGAATGAAGTTTTTATGCTGCCTGTATATGTGGTTAATGCAGCTAAAGAATGAATATTAGTGAGCAACGAAGCAGCAGAAACAAAGAGTGTGGTATTCATGTCATCAACACAGCAGTCGCCCCCATGAGGAGTCTCTCAGGAGCCGCTACAGGAGGGAGGACGGTCCCATTTCTGCTCATCGTTTAAAAAAAGCTGCATTAATGTGCATCATAAACACATGAAGGTCACCTCTACTGGACAATGAGACGGAGAACTCCTGAAGAACACTTTGTAAGAGATGGCCACTATGAAGTGATCTGTGCAGGATCAATTGGCTTGGTCTGAACTCTGCACTGGGCTCTAGTGGATGAGTTGTCTATAAAGCCAACATGAGGAGTGACGTTGAAAACCAGCGTTACTATTTCTGTGTGTGTCAGCATTAGTAGGTCTTCACACAATGTGAGATGATACTGGATGTTTCATATCAGAAAGGTCTGGTAGGAGTGTTTAGATTGGCTCAAAGATGGGCCCACAGCCATCTGTCAGCTGATTCACAACCAGAACAGACCCCACCATCACCCTGAGCTGCCGCTATGGGGCTGAGGAGCAGCTGAAGCTCATGACCTCTGACCCTTGTTTACTGCATCATGATTTCAGATGTCATTTATAAAGTTGATTTAGTTTCTGTAGATCTTCTCAAGTCTGGTGTGTCATGAAGACTCACAGCGGGGTCCCGACGGTCAGCCAGCTTTACAAACCCATCATGTTTGCTATTTTAAGGGTGACTAAAACTTCTGAATCTACCTCACGTGTGTCAGGCCTTCTTCATAAAGTTCTTATTCCTGTTGTTGTTTGTATTCGTGTCATTAAGATAGCAGATCTTTTAGTGGTGTTTCAAAATGAGTTCACAACACTTTAAAAGTTAATAAATAATTGTGATTAAATCATACCATACCATGTTTATTTATAAAGCACATTTAAAAACAGCATGACAGCTGACCAAAGTGCTGTACAGTAGTAAATAAGAAGGAAACCCCGAAAAAACAAACAACAAGATAAGAATCAGATGAAAGATAAAAGGAATAGTAGATTAAAAATTAAAAAGATTTAAAAGAAACATGCTAGAGAATCAACAAAGACACAACTAAAAACATAAGAACATACTAAAAGGGTAGCACATGTCTACAGGTGAGATACCACAAACTAAAACACTAAAAAAGCTAAAAAGCCTGATCATTGATCAAAGGCTAAATGATACAAATAGGCCTTCAGCACAGACTTGAATCGACACAGTCACGGGGCCTGAGGGGGAGAGCATTCCAGAGCTTGGGGGCAGCGAACGCAAAGGCCCGCTCCCCACGGGATTTATATTTCATCCTTGGGATGCACAAGAGCAGGTGATCTGCCCATCTCAGGGTTCTGGAGGGTACATAAGGTTTGAGTAGTTCAGACAGGTAAACGGGAGCTGGACCATTCAGGGCATTGTAAACAAGAGTTAATATTTTAAACTGGTATTTAACAGGCAGCCAGTGTAGGTGGGCAAAACTCTA
>SSNS01000016.1:771858-774358 GCA_006937985.1 Aphyosemion australe | reverse complement strand
GAGCTGTAATTTAAAATGATTTAAGTACACGACACGACTAAGATAAAGTTTCTTCTCAACAACTTTCCATCCATCGCTGTTTCCTGTAGGTGCACATCCTGCTCTGGGCTCCAGGTCAGGTGTTACCTGCTCAGGTGTGCCATGAACAAACGTCAGCCTGACTTTACATAAATGAACTAAAACTGATCAAATCTAATTAACAATATAATAAAAACACCTAATTCATTAGGGAAGCATGGAGGCACAGTTGGTAGCACTGGTGCCTCAGTGAGAAGGTTGCAGGTTCCAATTCCGACTGCAGCTTTTCTGCATGGTGTTAGCATGTTCTCCCCGCACATATATAGGTTTTCTCCAGGTACTCCGGTTTCCTCCCAAAGATCAAAAACATGCATGTTAGATTAAGTGTGGCTGGTTGGTTGTCTGTGTCCTGACTGGAGACCTGTCTAGGGTGTCCCCCGTCTCACTCCTGGTGACTGGTGGAGACAGACACCAGCTCCCTGAGACCCTACTGAGGGTTAAATGGTTTCAGATGATGAAGAAGGAGAGAATTTATTCACCAACTAAATATTTAAAATCCTCCATAACGATTTACTCTGAAGATAAGCTAGCACTGTTTAACCGATAGCCTTGTTAGCTCCAGCTGTTATCAATGCCAATATTAACACAAAGGTTAATACTGAGGTCACAATAAGGTCTGCATTCATCCTGTTTTCATCTATAAATGACGTGATTAAAGCTCACCAGCAGAAGTGTGACTTTAGATGGTTAATTGTTCTCCAGATGTCTGCTGTTTTTTAAAGATAAACATGTTTCTGAGGTCTATTAATGTTCCAGTAGTTGGTCCTTTGTTTTGAGCCTGACAATCTGTGTACAGAGGGACTGACCATGACCAACAGCTGGGTGGAAGCTAGAAAACAAGACTGTTTTGACTGCAGGAACTATCCTCAAGGACTAGAGATGTTTGGAGGTTCTTCACTGAGAATCTGATTCTGAAGACAGAAAGAAACGTCAGATTCTATTTGGTTTCCTTCAATCAGGCTCAGCATAGCTCCAGGGGTCACAGCCCCTCCCTAAAGGTAGCTCACAGTTTCTGACCCATGGAAGTTAGACTGAGACAGTTTCCAGATGCCTGTGAGGACTCTGCAGTCTTTTGAACGTGTCCAGCGACACAAAAACAAGTCCCCGAGACTCGTATGAGAAAACTAGACGTCTGCAGCTGCAGCTCCTCACCGTTCACCTCTTTAGGTTTTTATTAGTTACAAAAAAATAAGAATTAAAAATTAGAACAAAACCAACAAACATAAGCTAAACGTGTGTGTGTGTGTGTGTGTGTGTGTGTGTGTGTGTGTGTGTGTGTGCGTGTGTGCGCGTGTCTTAGTGCTGCCAAGATTAGTCGATTAGTCCCGATTACGTCAACTAACGAAATCGCCAACGACAAATATCTGGATCTTTGTTTTTCTCTCAACACTGCGCTGGACCCTCTGCTGCTGCGTCTGTCTTTCTGCCCTTGATTCCCATGAGCAGCAGTGGCATCATCAGAAAAGCTCTAACATGGCAACCCGACAATGAAGCTCAAAGGTTTGGGTGCGTTTTACAAAAATTCAAACAGAAAATCTGCAAAATCTACAAGGTAGAACCTGACCTCCACAGTAGATCGATGGTGATTTACAAACATTGTAAAAAGAAGCGTGTTTCTGGATGCTGCATGCATGAAATGAGCCAGACAGGAAGTGAGACGTGCTTCAGCGAGGTGTATCCGATATATTTCAAAATAAAACCTGTGTTGCATTATTTTTGATGGCTTCACTTTTATTATAGACGGGGATCTCAGTTCACAGGGTGTGATAGTTCAGGTATATTTATAAACGTATCGTGTCAGAGTTCTAATCATTTGGTTCTCTTGTGAGAGCAGATATCTGGAGACGTTTAGCTCATGAACCACAGTCGGTGTGAATGGTAGTTCGTCTGGAAGCCGTACAGAAACCGGACCGCCTCCGTAGCACATTCAGTGTGAAACAGGCTTTAGAGAGAACACTGATGATGATTATAGTTAGAGCATATCTGCACGCTGCTACAATAGGCTGCAATTTACACATGATCACCAGAATAACTGGCTAGTTGACTATCAAAATAATCATTTGTGGCAGCTCTAACATGTGTGTGTGTGTGTGTGTGTGTGTGTGTGTGTGTGTGTGTGTGTGTACACGATGTGACGTCCAGCCAATCGGAAAGTGAGGCGACAGAAGCACGCTCCTCCGCCATGTTTGTCAGCCGTCACGTTTTATTTTGCGAGGTTTTCCCGTCTGCGTGGGGGACGTCCATGAGTGAAAGGAGTAGTGGGTAGTTTTTGCCATGTTGCTGCACACCACACACTGTCAGACCAAAACTGCTACATTCATGACTTTATTGTCGAAGTGGGCTTAAGAAGCTTACGGAAGCGTCATGCTGAAAGTGAACATGAAGGGTTGACAAGCGGGCAGGAAAAAGCATCCTTTAAGCC
>SSNS01000016.1:721372-762382 GCA_006937985.1 Aphyosemion australe | reverse complement strand
AAAAAAATCCCTTATTTTTTGATAAAAATATTAATAAAAAAGATCAAATTGTATGAAATGTGTTAAAAACTGCTGTGTCTCATTGGTCAGGCATAGTACTACCATTGAGAAATGATTTTAGGTATTTAGACTCATTTACCTAGGAGCTATTGAACAAAATCACCTAATTTTTGATAAAAATATTAATAAAAAAGACCAGATTGTATGAAATGGGTTAAAAACTGCTGTGTCTCATTGGTCTAGATTAGTACCACCATAGAGAAATGGTTTTGGGTATTTAGACTCATTTACCTAGGAGCTATTGAACAAAATCACTTAATTTTTGATAAAAATCTTAATAAAAAAGATCAGATTGTATGAAATGGGTTAAAAACTGCTGTGTCTCATTGGTCTAGATTAGTACCACCATTGAGAAATTGTTTTGGGTATTTAGACTCATTTACCTAGGAGCTATTGAAAAAAATCCCTTATTTTTTGATAAAAATATTAATAAAAAAGATCAGATTGTATGAGATGGGTTAAAAACTGCTGTGTCTCATAGTTATAGATTAGTGTCACCATTGAGAAATGATTTTGGGTATTTAGACTCATTTACCTAGGAGCTATTGAACAAAATCACTTAATGTTTGATCAAAATATCAATAAAAAAGATCAGATTGTATGAAATTGGTTAAAAACTGCTGTGTCTCATTGGTCTAGATTAGTACCACCATAGAGAAATGGTTTTGGGTATTTACACTCATTTACCTAGGAACTATTGAAAAAAATCCCTTATTTTTTGATAAAAATATTAATAAAAAAGATCAAATTGTATGAAATGTGTTAAAAACTGCTGTGTCTCATAGTTATAGATTAGTATCACCATTGAGAAATGGTTTTAGGTATTTAGATTCATTTACCTAGGAGCTATTGAAAAAAATCCCTTATTTTTTGATAAAAATATTAATAAAAAAGATCAAATTGTGTGAAATATTTTTAAAACTGTTGTGTCTTGTAGATGTAGTTTAATAACACAACTCAGAAGTAATTTTTAGTGATTTAGTCAATAAATCCGGAAGCTTTTGATTTTTTTTGTAGTCGTTTACAAATGACTAGAAATTTGTTGATGGTCCCTAAGCGAACCACCGCTCCCAAGCGTGTCCTCGGAAGCCCAGCTAACGCCGTCTGTGGCTCAGCGCACGGCATGAAGACTCATCGCTGACTGCAGTGAACCAATGTCTGTCGAATATCCAACTTCCAACGTCAAACTAACTTCACCGCGGTGAAGAAGTAGCGCTCCGGTTCTGCTTTCCTCTCTGCTGGGACCCTCCTTTATCAGTGTGTGTGTGTGTGTGTGTGTGTGTGTGTGTGTGTGTGTGTGTGTGTGTGTGTGCGTGTGTGCGTGGTGTGTGCGTGTGTGTGTATGTGTGTGTGTGTGTTGGGGGAGGAGAGAGATGCTCCCTGAGGATGCGTTTGAACCACCGCACCGGACGGAAACCCTTCAAACTTTCTGCACGCTGCTCCAGCCTGCGCGCGCGTGTGCGTGGACACATTTTTGCCCCCTTTGCCAGACTCTTGATTTCTGACCAAATATGGACATTACCCGAAATAGATTTCCACTTAGAATAGGAGGAAACACACACACACACACACACACACACACACACACACACACACACACACACACACACACACACACACACACATCTATTAGACAGTGGTTAATGAGATAAGATTTCAATAAAATATTAATTATAAAAGTTTTTATTATTATTATTTAACTTCTGTAGTGGAATGATTCTGATTTTTTTTTTTCCAAATCATCAATAATCACCTTTGAACAGCTTCAGTTTGAAGAAATAGAGATTGGTTAGGTGTAGGGTTGAGTTGGTGTGTGATTGGCCAATCTGAAATTTAAAAACCAGGTTTATTTTTTCTGGTCCTTGAACTCACCGCTGCCAATCAGGAATGAAAAATAATCTGACGTTTGTCCTGGTTGTGAACTCACCATCACTAAGCACTAACTCACATTGACCATTTGCACCAATGTCACCTAATCACGTGGGTCCGCCACATTGATTGGCAAAAGCATGTAAACAGTCAGCGACACGAGTACTAAACAAAGGGGAAAGTAGCTCCTGAAATTTTTTTTTGTTGTTGTTTTTTGCGATGTTTAGCCTGGCTTCAGCTAGTTTAAGCCCAATCCACTTGTGGGAAGATTTAGCGCAACTAGGTGGGGCTCATAGAGAGCAGTATTGACCATTTGCATGTAATGTCACAACACTCATGGGACCGCCCCCTTTGCCATGATGGTTGGCAAAAAGACCGTTCACACACGTTGAAACTGCAGTGAAGTTAGTCAAAACAAGCCAGTTTGTAGCATTTTATTGGTTTTATTTAGTTGATTTTACAGTAAAATGATAATAGTTGGCTGCACTAACAGACAAGGGTGTAATCTCAACTAGTTTTTTTTTATAACTTTGATGGAGACTGAAGACGGAGATGAACTGCAGCGATCAATAAAAATTTATTTATAACGTTGTCCAATCTATCGTGTGTCTCCGTAAGGATAAATGTTAAAAACCTCTAAGTTGCTCTTCTGACTTAAATGTCGAGTTAATCCTGTTGGGTTACAGGTTTAGTTTGGATTAAATACAAGGTTCAATTTCTTTGATCCAGTTCATGTTCATTTAAATGAAACATTTTGTTTGTAGAACATAAAACATGAATTATCACAATTTTATGTTGTTTTTGTATGAATTTTACTGTCTTTATTCTGTTCTGAGCCAAACATGAGCTTTTCTTATGTTTTTAAATGCTGAATTTGATCTGAACAAACATTATTTATTCAATCAAAATGGTTATTTTATTATTTTAAACTCACACAGAAAATAAACCAGATGTATTTACCTTTGCTGTTGAAAAGTGAAGCTACTAGGAAAATCACCTGAGGTGTATTTTCTTATCAGGAAAATGTCCCATTTGTTTCCATGGAGGGGGCGGGGCTTAGAGGTTGTCCTGGATCCAGTCATAAAGACGTGTTGGTAGTTTGTTCCAGCTTCAACTCTACAGCCAGAAGTCAAGACACAGATGTGTTAGGTTAAACCTAACCCCACAGAGTAACCTAACCCTAACCCCAGGCTTGGTCCAGTTTGACCCACGTTGGCCTGGTTTGAACCCAGCAGTTCTTAGTGCAGCTTCCTGAACAGCCTGTGTTTTGAGAAATTGAGTTAATGTCTTACAGGACTCACGAGGACTCTAACAGCTAGTCTGAACTAAGCCAAGACTAAACTGTTGCTGCCATTCCACAACATCTCCAGTTACTTAAGTTTCACATGAAATTATTTTATAAATATTTACACCGTCGTCAAGTTCAGTTTATGGAAGTCTCTGACGTTTTACATGTAAAAATCAGCAGCAGCAGCTAAACGTAGCACCTCTGGTGCATGCTGACTCATGTTCAGTGGGAACTTCTTTATTGTCTGTTGAAATTATGGAGGTGTAACGTTTATGACATGACAGGAACCACTGTGCTAATCAGATGAAGGATGTAAACTCTATCCCTCTGAACTAAAGCCATCCGTCAAGCATCAGACAGGAATAACGCTGAATTTATTACAGACACAAACGTCAGAATGGCTGAAGAATCCCGTAAAGATCTGAGCATGAACCCACTCTTGTTCCTGAGATTGGACTCCAGATTGGGACATGGTGGAAGAGGAGTTAAGTGCCCACCCAACAATCAGAAGGTCGCAGGTTCGCACCCCCCTCAGTCTGTTGCTGTCGTTGTGTCCTTGGGCAAGACACTTAACCCACATTACCTGCTGGTGGTGGTCGGAGGGACTGGTGACACCAATGTACGGCAGCCTCGCCTCCGTCAGTGCGCCCCAGGGCAGCTGTAGCTACATTGTAGCTCATCACCACCAGGGTGTGAATGTGTGTGTGAATGGGTGAATGACTCATTGTTGTAAAGCGCCTTGGGGGGTTCTAGTACTCTGGAAGGCGCTATATTAAATACAGGCCATTTACCATTCCAGCTCCTGTCTCCATCCCAGTGCTGCTCTCCGACTCACCATCCAGTCTGTGCTGAATCAGCAATTATAAGGAGGTTGGCGCCATTTCTCAGCAGATGTGTTGTAATATGAGAGTGGACCAAGGGAATCAAATTTAAAGTGTCAGACATCAGTGATGCAGCACATTCAGAGGCTGCAGTAATGTGTTTAAGGGGATTACTCTGAGCCAGGAGACCAGAAGGCTCTGACTGTGAGGGAACTACGTAGATGTCTGTTCATACGAGCAGAAATGAGCTGATTTACTACAAGTTTTATGGATTTGTTGCAAAGTCACATGTGATGAAAAGCAACAATACTTGGTACTTTACAGAAGCACAGAGCTAGATGTTTGTGAACTTATTTTATTTAAATAAATATCAGAGTTTATGTTATAGTTTATAGCCAACCGTGTCAGTAGTTACAACAAAAGTATAAACTTTTTTGTTTCCTGGGCGTTAAACCAACAACAGCCTTCCCCGTCGTGAGCCCAGATGGGTGAGTCCATGAATGTTAAAGTTCAGTGTGACGTAGATCTGTCAGGCTTTTCTAATCTGAGAGTTTCCTCGTCTATCGGAGATAGGGCTAGAAGACTATTTTCATGTATAGCCTGCATGTTAATCTCAGAGTGACAATCAGATTTCAAAAAGAAGAAGTAAAGAACGGTTTGTTATTGACTCGGTGAGTGCAACGTGGGTCGATCTCAGGTCTATAAGAGACTTTTTAACACGTTCCTTGCAACCCAGAACTTTTAAAAACACATATTTAAGGCTTTGCTCCAGTGGTGTGGGGTAAAGAAGAAGTTGAGCTGAAAGATTAAATTTTAAAATTGCTGGCCCGTCTACATACCAGCCCTCTCCTCTTTTCATGATGGGCGAGGTCATAGAAACGTCTTCTGTCTCTTTGGGCATGTCCCTTTAGGTGTCTCCACAGCCAGTCATCTGTCTCTTTTTAGTTCTGTCTTCTGCGTACTCTACCCTCTCACCAGCTCACTTCATGCCCTCTTTCACCTAGTTTTTGCATCACTTCCTGTTTCAGTGTTGCACTCCGTGTAGCGGTTCGGTGTTTGTGGCTCGCTACAATTGGTTGATTTCTCTGTACTAAGACCTGTCTGAGATATTGTGGCTCATAAGCACTCTAAAACACACATGTTGTGTTGTTGCACCTAGCTTTTAGGGAACCCTTTGTGTTTCACATGCAGATTTATTTAGTGTTGAAAGGCTTGCTCGCCTAGTTAGCTTAGCCTCAACGCGGCTATGGCTACTTCTGTCTCTCCCTCTCCTACCTCTTGCTCTGTGTGTCAGATGTTCAGTTACTCCTCTGCCTCCTTTAGTGGTAATGGTTCACGTAATAAATGTAGCAATTTTGTAGCTTTGGAAGTGAGGGTGTCAGAATTAGAGGCCCAGCTCTGCGCTGTTGAAAAGCCTATAGATAGCCGTAGTTACTTAACTAGCGCAGGGCTAATTAGATCAGAACCACCCCTTAGCGGTCCTCCAGTAGAACCCGAGCAGCCGTGACTGCAGGCCGGATGGGTGAAGGTACGTGGGAAGCATAGTCCCAGAACCCAGCCCGTGGGACACCACCAACCCGTCCACGTTTCTAACAGATTTTCTCCCACTGAGAAGCCGACTCTGGTTATTGGCAGCTCCATAGTCAGAAACGTGGCATTAGAGACTCCAGCAACCATAGTCAAATGTTTACCGGTTGTGTTAAATTAGAGCTTTAACCATCCTAATGCATTTATGACCTTTGTCTTTCTGCAGTGAATGGTTTCATCCACACCTTGTTACCCATTTACTTACATGGTATCACTTTTCCTTTTTGCTTTGTCACTTCATTTGTTTACCAGGCCTCTTTTTACCTGCACTGTTTATCTCTCAGGTTTGTGCCTGTCTTTACTGCTTTGTTTATTCCTGGCATGTTTGGGTCATTGATATTAGTTAGAGATGTTGTTAGGGGTTTTCTGCAGGGCTTTTTACTCCCAGACCTCCCAGGTGACAGGACCAGAGTCCCACCATGAAGTCATGCCTGGGGTAGCGGCTCATGTGGGAGCACCTGGTGACTAGGTCCAGCTTGAACTAGTACCAGGCTCATCCAACTGTGGACCCACCAACTGCACGAGGTGCATGCAGAGTCTAGTGCTTTATGTATCAGGTCACAGACCAACGTAGGGGGCTTTCTGATCAGCCTGTTTCAGTCTTCAATAAATCAGTGGTCAGAAAAGGTTTAGTTTCACTCCCGTTTCTTCTTGTTGAATGTTGAAGCTCTATGGTTAACCTTGTTGAGATCCGATCATGCATAAACCTTTCATCAGGACTGTATTCACCCTGACTGGGTTTGTCAAAAATCTGATATCTTCTACACAAAAGGTTATGGAAACACCACCTAGCCTTTAGTGAGTTGTTGTCTACTCCATCTCATTAATCCAATGTCACTTATGGATGACGTTTGATTAATCCTTGCACAGAAGAGGGTCTGGATTAGATTAGATTATTGGTCTTTGTGTAAAATGTCAAACTGAAACGGTCTACTGTGACCTTCTGTACTGGGATGAGACATCTTTAAACTGGTTACTCCAGTTATCAGTGAAAGTCCACTAAAGGACCTGGATTCTCCGTGAGGTGAGATGTGGGTTTTCTCTTTGGCCTTTAGATGAATTAAAATAAAGGATTTTTTTTCTTGATGAGCTTCATTGGCTCACATTCTGTCCCAGTAAAATGACAGAAAAGTGTTCTGGATATTTATGTAAGCGCTGAAACGCTTCTGCTCGCGTGCAGGGAGGCGGAGCTTATTTAAAACTAGAAAACACACTTTTATTCTGATCTAATGCGAGCACCAGCGGCACTTAGGGACAGGAGGCTTACTCAGCACTGATCAATGATTCATGGTGTTCGTCTCAGATAGAAGTTCACTTCAGGAACCTCAGCTTTCCTTCACAGGAATAAATGACCATGATAGATGGACAGAAATGAAAAATAGATCAGAAACACGGGGTAAAAAGGAGGTTTTGGATGAGGGGATGACTTAAAAAGGAAGGACTGCCTGTGTGCGTCTTGTTCTGCTTCTAAAAATATCCCGTCTTCCACATCATGTCCCATAAAGGGAGTTTTCCGTCCCAGCTTAATGTCTTTCTCATCATTTTTTCTGCCCTCTTCCACTCAAACGTCGAACTCCTCTGACCTCAGCTCAAGTCTTCATTCTGACTAATTAGCAGAACATTTTATAAGTGAAATCAGATGTGGCTGTGTCTTTAGGCTTGCTGCATATTTTAAATCGCAAAGGAGTTAAAATGACAGTTTTAGCAAAAAATATTACTTATGATGTTTATAAAGTCAGAAGTCACCCTTTAAGATAAAATTATTTTGATTCCATCATCATCATCATCATCAGCCGTCTGCCCTCTCTGCCTCCAGCTGCTTCCATCATGCTGCCTCCCCCATCCTCACACATCTCACCCATCGGCCTCTCATTGTCCTCCTGTAATCCGCTGTGTCTGTCCGTAGCTCTACGGTGGGAGACTAAGCTGCACGTTGGCCCCTGTTGGATCAAGTCAATGGATAGAATAGCCACCCTGTTGTCTCTATCCAGGTCAAGTGACTGTGTGTTGTGCTTTGGTGGCTGATAGGATTGGGTGCAGCTTTTTTGCTTGCATGTGTACTTAATGGCAGACTCACTTAATGTGGAAAGATAAGCAGCTTTGGAAAAGAGCAAGTGAGCTAAGCTAATGCGCTGATGCATTTGGGCTTGTCTGGAGGTAAAGATCTTCCTAAAAGCCCTCCTTCTGACTGGATGACTTAAAACCTCAGCAGTCATTCACCCTTTATGAGTGGTGGAGCGCTGTAGGTCAGTGGGACTTATGATACGACCCCATCATGCTGCCAGCTGTATCCTGGTGTCGTCCAATAGAAACATGCCAATGCTAAACACCCAATCACATCACACCTCATCCTGATCATCATGACATCAGATCAGGATGAAAGTGCAGGAGAGCATCTTAACAGTCTTCACACTGAAGGATGTTGTATAAAAGTTTGGGTCTTGATCTAGTGCAAAAGGGATCTAGTAACCAAAACCACAACCCAGCACGCGTACGTTCAGCTGCATCCATGTTCTGATCTAAGGCTGGGTTGTGGAGGTAACAGCTCCTCCTGGGGATCCCAAGGAGAGGACACATTGTTCCTGGAGCAAGTTCCGGGTCCACAACCTCATCATGCATCAGAACACAGGTATTTTTTCTTCTTCCACCTGCAGTGGGATGGATGGTTTTCTCTCAAATCCTCTCAGAGTGCAGAGTGTGCACACCCAAGCTCTCATCCAATCAGAGATCTGACTTTTTTCTTCTGAACTGCAGTTCAATGGTCTTTTAATCTTGTCATATCTCCAACCAAAACACCGTGGGAACAGAAAGTCACACACATGACCGTCTCAGCGTGGTGTTGTGTGCAGTTCAAGATTCTGTTCAACAAAACTTGCAGTTTTCTCACAGCAGCTGTTTGTTTGAGGCTGACTCACTAGGTTTGCTGTCAGGGAGTGAGAAAGATGAAGATGTCTGGTTACCATGGTGACCCAGACGAGCCACTGGTAGTAACCATGGAGGTTGTAATTACCCACTGGCATCAGATTTTACATTTCTTACACAGTTTATACATCAAACGTCTTAACTGAGATCAGTGAAAGTCCATTTCAGGCCTTAGCATCAGGAATCCTCTAGCTGTAACATAAAACTATCAAAGACTGTGAAGAACATCAACAACAATCAACAGATGGGTGGTCATGCAAAGGAAAATGTGCAGTCCACTTATCTTACCTGCACTGCTGGGGTCCCACAAGGCTCAATATTAGGACCAATTTTATTCAGTCTCTATGTGAAAAACTTACCAAAAATCTGTTCAAGTATAAAAATTCAGCTATATGCAGATGATACTGTCTTGTATGTACATGCAAAATCCAAAAAAGATGCTGCAGCCATGCTTTTTGGAGCTATGGTACCAATCTCCTGCTGGCTCAAGAACTCTTGTCTACATCTTACAATTTTTGCCCATTGCTTGATCACTATAGACCCATGCTTAGACTAAAGTAACACAAATGGAAGCTTTTGGTTTCATGTACATGTACTCATACCTTAAACTAAAGCGCTGCTTTGCACTGTAGTTACAATTCTGCAACACACTTACTCCTTTATGCAACACACTTGGTCCTGCATACTACACTCTATTTCATACATAAGTCACTTTGTTCAAAAATGAGACCTCAGGGCGCCATATGGAAAACACATGTATCCAAAATACAAAACACATCGGGTAATTGCAACCACTCAAGTACACACCTGAAGCCACTTACAGTGGAGGAAATAATTATTTGACCCCTCGCTGATTTTGTAAGTTTAAAATTTTGTAAATATAAAGTAATTTTTTTAACTTTCCTTTTGATGTGCTATCTGTCACTGTTAAAATAAACCTACAATGATACTGTTCTGAGACTTTTCATTTCTTTGTTGGACAAACTTACAAAATCAGCGAAGGGTCAAATAATTATTTCCTCCACTGTACTTGCTACACCAATCAGCCAGCTACAAGTCCTCAGGTTGGCCATTTCAAGAACATTGCAGGCATGGATAAAGGGGGAGCGAGAGGAAGCATAAGAGTAAGAGGACAAGGATGAGGAAGAGGAGGCAGAGGAGGACAAGGTCAAGGTCGAAGAGGTCATGCACGAAACCCTATTTTTGATGATATAAGAGCAATTTTGGTGGACCATGTCATAAACCATGGCCAGACTATGAGGGAAGCTGGGGGCAGAGTCCACCCACATCTAGGCCGCTCCACAGTGGCATCCATAATAAGGACATTTCGACTGGGAAAGAGGTATGTCGTCCTCTCTCTTTACCTTCTTCTCTACTCAGATGGTATTTACAGTCCTGTTCTACAGTATATCACATTACCACATTACAGGGTATTGCAGGGTGCTAATGCTCCTTTTGCAGCCAAAGTGGTAATTTCTGTGAAACCTAGTGAGGACAGACAATTCCATCCGTCTCCACCAGCTACCACAGAAAATGCTTGCTAACTGGCAAGCGTTCAACAACATGAACCATGTGAGCATCACCACCATCAGACGCATCTTGGTAAAACACACCATCACCACAAAGCAACTCTACAGGGTCCCACTGAGAGGAACAGTGTCAGGGTCAAAGGACTTCGAGGTGAATATGTACAGGTAAGTGTCCCTAACATTTAAAATACAGTGTTGGTGAGATCTAGTAGCAGCTGAACATGTACCACGTGGATCCATTCAGAGAGCTACACAGATACCTGTGTGATGGGGAGGGGCTTCTGTATGTGTAGCACTGTAGTAAATATGTTTGTTTTTATTTTTGTTACAGAGAATCTTGGCCATGGATGGAGTTGCACAGCCTCATGAATTCATTTTTATTGATGAAGCTGGATTCGACCTGAGCAAAACAAGACGACAGGGTCGTAATGTAATTGGTCAAAGGGCAATTGTGCACGTCCTGGGGCAGCGTGGGGGAAATATCACATTGTGTGCCGCCATAAGCCTTCGAGGGTTTCTGCATCATCATGCAAAACTAGGCCCAACATGTACTCACATTTCTAGATGCTCTCCATAATATAGTTGTATATAACAGACTAGATCAGACCAGGTTTGTAATGGTATGGGACAATGTCAGTTTCCATCAGGCTGCTCTGGTCCAGGCCTGGTTCACCAACCACAATCAATGTGAAGTGGTATACTTTCCCCCTTACTCACCATTTTTAAACCCATAGAGGATTTTTTTTTTGGCTTGGAGATGGCGTGTATATGACAGCCAACCACATGCCTGCATGCCTCTTCTGCAGGCAATGAAACAGGCCTGCGGCGACATTCAGGTGACAGCAATCCATGGATGGTTTCAACATGCAAGGGTTTTTTCCCCCCGGTGCCTAGCAGGAGAAGACATTGCTTGCGATGTTGATGAGGTCCTGTGGCCAGACCCCAACAGATGGCAGGATTTATGAGCCCACGAATGCGCAATTGCTATGATTTTCTGTGTTTACACTATAGTGTTTTATTTCTTTTTTTTATCTGAATTCATGTTACTGAAATGTACAATATTGAGTAGGCCTAATTGCTTTTTTGTTTGTTTAAAATGTGCCTTCTGAATAAACAGTGAAACTCTAAGACTGCAGTGTTTTATATAAAGTAGACTAGTGTGTCCCCCTGACCTGAAAGTGTATGCATATGATACAAGTATGTCATTTTGACAAAGGATTGTTAGGTTTTGATAGCAGAGTTTCAATTTGACACATGGGAATGGTAGATTTCCCAGTGTTGTGTCATGTTTACTTGTGTGTAGAGTTTTGCAAAATGTGTTCAAGCAAAGGGTAATAACTGTAATACAAAAAAAAGTTCTTCTCTCGACAGCCAATTGAAAACCGACAACCATTTGCTCTAGGTAATGATCAATGTCTTGAAGTGGTGGACCAGTTCAAGTATCTTGGGGTGGTCTTCAACATGCAATGATTTTTACTCATAAAAACTACTGATTTACAACATACATCGGTGAACACCTTCAAACCTATCAAATCTCTTTTCAAAAGAACACTGAAAATTTTAGACAGGAAGCCTATCCATTTTCATTATTGTAACAGCTTAATGAATTTTAACATTTTAGATATAGATAATATGTTTTTAGGGTTTTGAATGGACTTGCATCTCCACAGTTGCAGGATTTTATACAAAAAATAATGCCCAACAGAATAAGTACAAGAGCACGAACTAGGGGTAAGTGTAAAAAATCCGTATAAAATCCCCCCTATTTTTTCTATTCTCTTCTTAATGTTTTTTCTTGTAAATGTAATTGTCTTTGTGGTCTATTGTATGTAATGATAGTACATATGTATGAGAGTTTTATGATGCCTGCATTAGGACGGCAGATGCAAATTAGCATTTGAGCTAATTCTAACATATTTACATTGATGCTTTCACTGACATTGTGATCCATGTGCATTGTCCTAATTCATTAAACAAATAAATTAAATGAAACAACTCATTTCTTGCTGAAATAATGTGGAATTGTTGACCTTTGATGAGTATTTGCTTTTAATAATGAAGAGTAAAAGCAAATCCAGTCTTCCTAAGTCTGAGCTACACTGACCAAGACCCAGGGCACCCTGGGCGTTTTTCAGCTTCTGAGTTGATGGTGACTGAGCGTCCAGGTAAATGCTTCAAAGCACTGAAAGCATCTTTGACTTGCAAATGTGCACCTTTGCAGCTAATTTGTTTATATTAGTATTTGCCTGGTTTGGCTTGAGACCTCTGAAAACTCCTCATGTTTCTGTGGTTCTGGTATGGGGGGGTCATTCATCTAAGCATTACATTATTCTCTTAAACAGCACAACTAAAACCTTTTGCTGGCTCATGTAAAGCGGTTTTATGAGAGGAAAACTGAGCTTTGTGTGACTTCTCCATGTAGAAGGAGAAGTGTTTGGTCAACGAGCGTTGGGTCCCTGCGATACAACACTCTGTGATCACACATTCAGCGAGACCGCCAAAGCTTTTTGTGCAGACGCTCAGCTGTTTGAGACACGAACCAATAGAAAGAGAGTCCCTCTGTGAGCAGTGAGTTCCAGCTCTGTCTAAAACATCTGCACCAGACAACCAGAAGAGGCTGGCAACATGTCTTGTCAGTGCCGCTCCTCACAAAGGAGATAAAGCTGCTAATGGTGCGGTGCTCCTCTAATGGAACTCTGAGCTGTGTGCATGCATCAACATCTTTTATTAATGGCTGCATTCAGGTCCGCTCTTCCCTTCCTTTCTATTTACAGCTGCCTCTACATGTCTGGACATCAGGGCACCAGGCTGTAGTCTTCTGTTTGCTGACATGAGTCCATTTTTCTTGCCCTCCACCAGAAAGAAACAGGCCTGTGATGTTTTGCTACAGGGCTGCATGGTGGAGCAGTTGGCATTGTTGCCTTGCACTGAGCAGGTTGCAGGTTTAAATCCTACAGTGCAGTTAGCATATTATCTTCATGCATGCGTGGGTTTTCTCCACGGGCTCCGGTTTCCTCCCACAGATCAAAAACATACATGTTTGGTTAATTAAAGGCTTTAAATTTCTGGTTGTCCCTGTGATGGACTGGAGACCTGTACAGGCTGTCCCCCACCTCTCACCCCGTTACTGCTGGAGCTGGACTCCAGCTCCCACGACCCAACCAAGGAAAAGCCGTTCAGGTAACAAGTGAGTGCTTTTAAACTCCCAGAATGTGATCATTGGACGTTCACCTGGAACTTAAAAGATTTTAGAACCAATTCGATTCAAGATGGCACCACAGCTAATCATAGCCAAAACACAAAAAATGTCTACAGCTTTAAATTTTACAGATACACATAATTACACGTCAGCAGCTGTAAGACATGTAAGAACTTTAGTCGAATTTGTTCTGATATTGTAAGTTTCTTATTGTGTAACAATCCTGCAATAATCAGTATTCCAGCTTCATCTGGTAGAGGAGTGTGGGTTATTTCTGAGAAACATTTAGTTTAGTCATAATTGTGTCAAAGCAAAAGAAGTCAAAACCTACAAATGTTAGAATGAGTTCAGATTGTTTGATTTGATTTTTGACTGATGAGTAAAAAGCTCTAAATCTTTAAATGTGACTCTGTTTAGACAAATGGTGCCATCCTCTGGAGAAAGAAAGCAGCACAGAAAAGAAAGAAAATCTAAAAAGAGGGTTGGTAATATTTTCTTTTAAGAATGCCAAATGAACACAGAAAAGCTTTTGAAGCACCACGAACTAGGAGAACATGCTCTGGGCAGCTGCATTACAGCACACAAACAACATACCCAACAAGATCAGAGGCTTGGATGTTTAGGTCAAATGTGCAAAACCAACTTTTTTCTCTTCATCTTTAGTCTGGTTCTGCACATGACCAAAATAACCCAACAACTAAAACATGCAGAGACCTGACTAAAGGATGGGGAACATCCCAGGATCTGAGGGTTAACCCTAACCCTCTGCACCTAAACTTTAATTAGATCATGTAAGAGTTGCCTAGGCTCCTTTGGAATATTAGATAAGAGATGAAAACATGATTATGTGGAAAGTTTTGATTTTAATTGAATAAATGAATCTTTTATTGTAATCATATAAATAAAAATATATATGACAAAACTGCAGCATCCACCACTGTTACATAAGAAATCAAAGCCAATCAATAAAAACAACATCAGTGGAAATAGTGAGAGTCTCATGGAGGTGCCTCCGCAGAACTCAAATAAAGTCTCTGCTGGGCCTTTCTGGACAGTGCTGAGGTGTTTGCTGTCCACTTCAGGTCGGCTTACAGGTGTGTCTCCAGAAACTTGATCGAGGCTAGTTGCTCCACACGTGCCCCCTTAATGACCAAAAGAGCTTAATCCTTCCTTTTCTAAAATCAGTGATCATTTCTCTGGTCTTAGTTGTAAGTGCTAGATTATTCAGAGTTCAGACAACTTCTGTATTTCCCCTGTAGGTTGTCTCATCACCATCCGTGAACAAACCCACCACTGTGGTACGTTCAGTGGTTTCCCCAGAAATACCGTAAATCCTCTAATAAAGGCCTGTCTTCCATTACCGGCCGGGTCTCCTATATTAGCCGGTCTCGCTGTCAGCGGGGGTAAATAAAGGCCGGTCTCTAATAGTGGCCGGGGCTACTATTAGAAACGTGTGGTTTTTGTCCGGAGATCGACGGTAAAGTGAGCCCTCACTCGATTTTTTGAGGCGCACGCATTCCACGTTTTACGGTAACGGCGGACTAGTGGATCATAATCTCCGGCTGCAAGATGAGCAGAAACAGAACGGATAATGCTAGTTTGCAGTGATCACTTCATCACAGGTAAGGGCTTACTAAAGGTTTTTATGGCGTTTTATTGTTTGTTGTATCGAAGGTGAGCAAAAACAGACTAGCAGGCAACTACTTCAGGGAACAGTTTTTTACTTTCGTTTTTACTCAGGCGGAGAACAGACACATCCAAGCAACACATATTCCAAAGAGTCACACTGCCACCTACTGGCAGGATTTATGAACACAGGCCCCATAACCTCACAGTAATTTAGAAACGCAGCTACAAAAACAGCAGGTAAACAGTTTGATACTGTTTTCACGTGTCCTCACCGCAAATAGCTTTCAGAGTGCTAATGTTCATGTTTTTAGCAGTGTTGTAATGTGGCATTAATACCGGTACCTTAATAAAAATATAAAATCAAACAAATGTACCAGAAATGTGGATTTAAAAAGGCATAAAACGTTAGTTATATGTCCGACTTTTAAAATGAAATGAGTCATAACCTAAAGGAAGATATCGTGTCTGTGCCAGCACATTTAGAACACTCACTTTCATCCGTCACGCTGTGTTTTATAGTAGAGCAAAACACTTCCTGTCCACTATTTGAGTTCAGCGCGGCGGCAGGGTCACCTGAGTGAAACTCAGCAATCATCACTTTTGATTTGCATGTGAGACTTCAGTCACCGCTCAAATAGACACAAAATCTTGTTTTTATTCATTCTACTGGTAGTTTATTTTGCTCAAATTGAAATATAGGCCTGCCTCTAATTCTGGCCTCCTTCCAATAAAGGCCTGAACCAGGATGCACTTGAGTAAATAAAGGCCCGGGCCTGTATTAGAGGATTTACGGTATNTAATTTAAATTCTTCTGTTTCAGGTGGAGTTGCTGTTAGGTTCGTGTTTCCTTCTGCCCTGTGGGCCATGGCCTGGGTCAACCCAGTTCTGGATATGGCCCCTGCTGACGTCTGTGTGGCTAGGTGCTCGGCAGTCTGGAAGGTTCTGTGGTCTCATCATTCAGGTTCTGGCTCTACTTTTCCTCCTTTATCTGCTTCCTCTTCAGTACATCTTGAGCTCTTTTAAAGGAATCTCCTACCATCGTTACACAGATGACATCCAACTGTACATCTCCTTTAAGCCCCATGAGATGTCTAAGCTGCAGCTGTTGCACAGCTGCTTAGACTCTATTAAAACCTGGATGGCTGGGAACTTTCTACAGCTGAATGAAGACCAGACTGAGATCCTCATCTGTGCCCCAGACAAGCTGGTTCCCAAAGTCAGAGACTCTCTTGGTTTTGAATGTTTCTTTACAGAAGTCGAGCTAATCTCAAGATTCCCAGGTGGATTGAATCCACCAGGGAATCTGTGGTGGACCCAGCGAAACCTGGAGGGAAGGGGAGCGCTATGTCAATCAGGAATTGATCAGGAAAGCCTCGATGTTCTAAACTCGCTCTCTGGCACAATCCCCCTGTTGTGACAGCTGCTTTCTGTTGTTTTTAATGTTTTTTATTTATTCACTCTTAACTGATTTGTCCCCTTGCAGCCCTTTCTTCCCGATTGCACTTACATGCTATTACTGCAATACATAATCCAAATATTTAAATAACACTATTTCAAACTCAAGGGGAACATCAAACACCAAAAGTTCCTCTTGTAAGATAAAATCAGGACATTCTGGCAGAAAGACCACCATTCTTCTGCCAGGCTGCTGTCCAGGACAAGTTTAGTGTTTTTTTATAATATGGTCTTTTATGATAATATGTAGGATATGTACTTTACAATCTATGTACATCTGTTATTATAACACTTTTTTCCTATCCACAGGTGCTGCTCTGTTATTTTATTTTTGTGTTGTTTCAATAAAAGAATGACAAATGATTTAAGTTTGTTTTTTTTTACACACAAATGAATTATTCCCAATATCTGTAAAAAATATCTTCAAACTTAGTAATTTAATTATGATTTGATTTGATAATGTTGGAGCCTCCCAGGTTTATTTTAATATTAAGATCTTTACACAAAGCTTCCTCACGTTTTGCCGCATTCAAAGAAATTCCAGTAGTTGAGGAAAAACGTTTATTGTTTTTTACAAACATTTTTAAATTAACATGATTGTCATTAAATTTATAGAAATTAAAAATAAAAAGTGCATAAAAGAGGCCCAGAGAGCTGCACAGTCTTTTAGAGATGAATACATTGTCAGCAGTGGTTTGGCTACAGATGGAATTATTAAACAAAATGACATCAATAACACATCAGGCATAACAGTCTGGGATATGTTTGTACTTTTGCTTTTTTTGTTGCCGCCACAATGGATGAGGACATCAGGAGCTGCTCTTCCTCTCAGAGAGTGGAAAAAGAAGGGGAGAAGGTCTTTCCAGCGCAGTCCACCTCTACCGAACCAGGAGACACAGGCTTCAGAGAGGCCACGGTTGTCTCCAGTGGTTTGTGCAGCTCTCTGGGCACCACGCCTCACGTAGCTGTCTCCGATGATCCAAATGGCTGTTGATACAAAAACATATATAATTAATGACAGAGAAAAAAATAATATAATTAATCACAGAGAAAAAAGTAATATAATATGACAGCTCAACAGACCAATCTGTTGAAAGTACATTACTATTACTATTCTACATGGAGTTATGGAGACAGTTACTTACATTTTCTGCTTTGTGTAACCGATGTCGTGGATGTCCAGGCAGCCGTGGTGACCTTGTCACAGATCTATGAAAATAAAGTGTTGTAATAAATGACAGTGAAACTTTTAACCTCCCAGACCTCAATTAATGATTCATAAAATTCTGACATACTTTGCAGAATTGAATAGGGTCAAAGTAAAAGAAATCGTTAATGGTAGCTGTTGTTAATCAGCTATGGCACATTCCTTTTTAGATNTACCGTAAATCCTCTAATAAAGGCCTGTATTCCATTACCGGCCGGGTCTCCTATATTAGCCGGTCTCGCTGTCAGCGGGGGTAAATAAAGGCCGGTCTCTAATAGTGGCCGGGGCTACTATTAGAAACGTGTGGTTTTTGTCCGGAGATCGACGGTAAAGTGAGCCCTCACTCGATTTTTTGAGGCGCACGCATTCCACGTTTTACGGTAACGGCGGACTAGTGGATCATAATCTCCGGCTGCAAGATGAGCAGAAACAGAACGGATAATGCTAGTTTGCAGTGATCACTTCATCACAGGTAAGGGCTTACTAAAGGTTTTTATGGCGTTTTATTGTTTGTTGTATCGAAGGTGAGCAAAAACAGACTAGCAGGCAACTACTTCAGGGAACAGTTTTTTACTTTCGTTTTTACTCAGGCGGAGAACAGACACATCCAAGCAACACATATTCCAAAGAGTCACACTGCCACCTACTGGCAGGATTTATGAACACAGGCCCCATAACCTCACAGTAATTTAGAAACGCAGCTACAAAAACAGCAGGTAAACAGTTTGATACTGTTTTCACGTGTCCTCACCGCAAATAGCTTTCAGAGTGCTAATGTTCATGTTTTTAGCAGTGTTGTAATGTGGCATTAATACCGGTACCTTAATAAAAATATAAAATCAAACAAATGTACCAGAAATGTGGATTTAAAAAGGCATAAAACGTTAGTTATATGTCCGACTTTTAAAATGAAATGAGTCATAACCTAAAGGAAGATATCGTGTCTGTGCCAGCACATTTAGAACACTCACTTTCATCCGTCACGCTGTGTTTTATAGTAGAGCAAAACACTTCCTGTCCACTATTTGAGTTCAGCGCGGCGGCAGGGTCACCTGAGTGAAACTCAGCAATCATCACTTTTGATTTGCATGTGAGACTTCAGTCACCGCTCAAATAGACACAAAATCTTGTTTTTATTCATTCTACTGGTAGTTTATTTTGCTCAAATTGAAATATAGGCCTGCCTCTAATTCTGGCCTCCTTCCAATAAAGGCCTGAACCAGGATGCACTTGAGTAAATAAAGGCCCGGGCCTGTATTAGAGGATTTACGACCCACTTCAATTTGCATATAAACCAAACATGGGGGTGGAAGACGCCCTCATCTACCTGCAGCACCGGGCTCTGAGTCACCTCGAGATGCAAAAAAGCACTGTGAGGATCATGTTCTTCAACTTCTCGAATGGCTTCAACACCATCCAGCCATGTCTACTGCAGCAGAAGATGTGGGGTGCAGGAGTGGACGAACATCTGACCGCATGGATCATCAACTACCTCACCAACAGGCCACAGTACGTGACGTGAGGCTGCATAACTGAACATCTGAGGTGGTTGTGTGCAGTACTGGAGCTCCACAGGGTACAGTGCTCTCACCCTTTCTCTTCACCTTCTACACCTCAGACTTCACCTACAACACCAGCAGCTGTCACCTCCAGAAGTTCTCTGATGACTCGGCCATCGCCGGCTGTGTGTCTGATGGGGACGACCAGGAGTACAGGTCAGTCATCATGGACTTTGTGGACTGGTGTGAGTGTAACCACCTTCGCTTGAACACTAGTAAAACAAAGGAAATGGTGATTGACTTCCAGAGAAACACTCTTCCTCACTCACCAGTAAACATCCAGGGTGCAGACATTGAGGTGGTGGATACCTTTAAGTACGTGGGTGTTCACCTCAACAGTAAACTGAACTGGTCCCACAACACAGATGCTCTGTATAAGAAGGGCCAAAGCCGCCTCCATCTCATGAGGAGGCTGAGGTCCTTCAGAGTTAACTCCCAGCTGCTAAAATCCTTTCATCACTCTGTTGTTGGCTCTGTTATTCATTCTGCTGTGGTCTGTTGGGGTGTAGGCAGCTCTGACCGAGACAGAAAGAGACTGAACAAGCTAGCTACCAAAGCTAGCTCGGTTCTGGGCTGCCCACTGGATTCTGTTGAGGAGACGTGTGATAGGAGGATGCTGGGGAAGATGACCTCCATCTTAAGAAACCCCTCCCACCCACTGCACTCCACTGTGGAGATCATGGACAGCTCCTCCAGAGGTAGACTGAGACATCCCAGATGTAAAACTGAGTGCTATCGTAGATCTTTCATCCCCTCTGCAGTAAGAGTGTATAACTCGTCAGTTTAAGCTGTACTGGTATCATCCTGTATGCTGCTTAGTGTTGGAACCCAAGTATTTTTCTCATTTTTTATTTGTGTTTTTTTTTTTTGGTGATCGAAGGTTACAATACTAGATTTACTGCCTATGTATATATACATATACCCTTGTTTTTTATTTCTCTTCTAATTATCCTCTGAGTGCTGGTGCTGCTGTTACAAGTGAATTTCCCCACTGTGGGATCAATAAAGTCTATTCTATTTCTACTTTGTTTCTTCAAAGCTGAATAAGGTTGCTGATCTGATAAATTCAATAATTTATTTTTTATGACAGATGGACAGATAAAATTGGCTTGGGCTTTCACTAGTGGATAGATTTCACACGTTGCTGCACAAAAACACATTTACCCCATAGAACAGAGTTTTGGAGGTAAAATACAAAGTGAATTCAACGTCATCAGATGTCTGCATTAAGTTGTCATTAAATAAATAAAACAGCAGTGTATATGAATATATGTCAAATTCGCTTTGTAAATTATGAATGTCCTTAACTAAATTTGGTAGTGCGCAACAGGGAAATACAAATAGTTTTAATCAAAATTTTTTAAGATGACATTTTTATTTTGTAAAACAGCCTGTTTTAAACAGGAAATACATAATCTATTAAGCACTTTCTAATGAAAAACGTATTACATTTGCTTTTTCATCTAAAATAACTGAGATCATTTATTATCTGGAATATATATACAGTCTTTGGGAATGAGACAGCCACTGTTGTGCGTCACTTCCTTTTATGGCTTTAACTTCCGCTTTGCGTTCTGTGGCCCAAACCTCTACCTGATCCCGCTGCGAACACCTGAGCAGACCCTTACAGACTGCTCGTGTTCTCCCGGTGGAGCGGCTCTGATCGTGAACCGGCTGTTGTTTTACCTCCTAAATCTGCATGACGACGGTTGCGCAATTTACAGGCAGCATCGAACCTAGTGGCAGCTGTGCGAACGGAACTGTGGGTAGTGTAGTGCGTCAACAAGGCGAAACACACCAGCGGCAGTCAACGTTCTACTACACATCCCAGAATGCACCGGGACATTCGGAGCTGCGTGTGAAGTAAAGAGGAAGATTCGGACTTCGTCTGCAGACTTGGAGCAGCGCCGGGGAAACAAACAATGGTCAGTTATCGAGCGCTTTTTGAGCTTGCGTCACAAAAACACGTTAAACAACGTAAGAGAGAGTTTTTCTTGGTTTCCGGTGGCTAGTAGAGTGGGCCAGACTGCCCGTGGCAGTGATTTCTGAGGAGGGATGGAAATTAGCTTACCTAAGCTAGCAAATCCACTTCAGCGCGACAACAGTGGGAGTTTTTGTCTTTGTTAACAAGCTGACAGCTCATTAGCGTGCTTTCTGGTTGTAACCGTGTGTAAATGTGCTGGAGTCGGGTATATTTGTTGTCTGGAGGGTAAGCTAGCGAAGTTTGGTTGTAAACGTTACGCCCCTTTTGCTCCGTGAGGAGGAGGAGAAGAGGAAGAGGCTCTCTTTACTGGAACCTCCAGGCTCGTGCCACCAGCTGATCACAAATCTCGCTACCAATCACAGCAGGAGGCGATGGTCTGCATACCTTTCTGTTTACATCAGCAGCTGTCTCTCTGCCTGTCTAACCCTAAACCCGTCTTCCTGCACGGAAACTCCTGCTAGTTTAGGGTTAGCAGACATTTTTATAATAATGACAAATGACTCTTAAAAGTCAGGGTTGTTTGTTTCCGCTCAGTAGATGGGTTTATATGTCCCAGATGGTCTTTTCCCCGTTAAAGAAGAGAAGTAAAAAGCATAAATGTTGTCCAAAAGGGCAGATAAAATAAAAATGTGTCACTTCTGCTTTCTTCCGTTATGCTGACGTCTCTAAATATGACTAAAAGTTTGAAAAGGAATTATTTAGGAATGCCACAAACCTTACTTTTCTTTCATAAGTCAGATCTATTTTATTCTCAATCATTCAACATTAGGATGTATTGTTTACCACAAAAATGTTGTGTATGTGCTCCAGCCTGGCTCCTGTTACTAAGTGTCTTTTAAATTTTAAATTCAACATTTATGTTCACTATATTATTCACTATATTATCAAATATATTGGGACGCCTATTCAGATCAATTTGTTCAGGTGTTCCAATAAAGACATGATGAGCCAGTTGGCTTGGGAGGAACTTGACTATCCTGCCATCAGACAGAACACATTTGAGATGAAGTAGAGTTAAAGCCATCTCCATCATCAGTGCTGGACTTCACCAACGCGCCTCTGGGAGAACGGTTAAAAACTCATCAACACACTCCTAACTGCAAAGGGCGGGCCTACGTTGAACCCTTATAGATGAAGAATAGAGACGGACAGATGTTCGGAGTCTACCTGAAGTTCTCCCACCTTTAGTGTTTGAAAACTTTTATAACTTGGCTCCTTCGAGACTGAGGGTCCAGCTTTATCTGCCATGATGGTTCTGAAACTGGTTGGGTGGACCTGTCTAATTACTGGAGCAGCAGAACTTTGAATTTTACAATGAATGAATTCTTGGTTGGATACCAGTTTACCAAGGCAACTATTTTAGAGCTGACCAGGAAGGTCGGACCAACTATGGAACGTGGCAGTGACAGAAATGCAGCTGTTCTACTGATGCTGCAACTCCTGGTAGCCCTGAGATTCTACACTACTGGTTGTTTCCAGAGGGTGGATGGAGATCTGTTCAGCTTACACGATTCAGCAGTTTGCTGTATTGTCAGCAGAGTGTCATGGCCATTGCATCTGAAGAAACAAGTACATATTCTCTCCAACTCATCTACAGACGAGCTAGATTCATTTTGAATGGTGCAGTGAAGCTCTGCTGAACTTTAAACCTGCTGTTACTAATCTCTGCTTAGTGTCGGTCTTAGTTGAGTTAAACCTTGCTGGTGTGATCCAGCCAAACGTTACTCCTCCGCCATGTTTGTTTACTGTGAAGTCACGTTTGATATCACGAGATTCCCCGTCTGAGCGGTGAATGTGGGTGTGTGAAAGCGGTTAGTGTGTAGTCTTTGCCGTGTGGCCGGACAGCACACACTGCAGCACCAACACCGGTATGTCTGGGATTATTTTATCACGTGTGGTCTCTCGTGTTCGGAGATTGTCTGACGGTTTAAAAATCCTGCCGCGTTAACCGGACCTGAACAAACGGTAGCTTTGTGTTGTTCAGGTTATTTTTTTCTCACAGTATGACCTCATATTGTTTACGTTTCAGTATAAATATTCAACATTTATACAATAATTGTAAACACGTTTTCCGTTCTGATTGATGTTTGTTCTGTGGGTTTTGTGTAAATGTCTCGGCACGTGGATGAACATGAAAACTGCTCTGATTTGGTTTTGTAGCTAAGTAGTTAAACCTTCTCAGAATTGAGTTGTACTCATTTTATCATTTGATGACTAAGTGGAGGATAAAAGCTCCAACAGAGTCTGAACTGAGACAGTTTTACTGCAATCACAGAAGATCTATGAAAAACTGAACGTGCCTAAAGGAACCAAACCGAGAAGCGTTGATGGACGTTTTCTTGTTTTTGTTGCAGGATTAGCAGTCCTGCTTCCTGTTGGTATCTGGGTGATGAGCAGCAGTAAAACTCCTCGCTACAACCAGTACTCTGGAGGCGCAGCAGCACCCACCACCACTTCGTCCATCCCCAGCTGCCCCTCCACCCCCCCAGCAGAGTCAGGCAGTGGGGTGAGTCGGGGTTCTGTTGCTCTGAGTAAAAACGATTCTGTTGTTTCCACTCAATAACAGCTGGTAAGTGATGTCATTTTAAACATAATCAGATCCAACTATTAGGGAAAGTTTTTGTTTTTGAAAGTTTCCATCAAGCGTTTTGTTTTTATTTCCCGTGGGATCCTAGGATCACTGGGGCGGGATGTGAAAACATTTAGATGTTCTCTGATGATGGAAAATCTTAAATTTGACAAAAACGTTTCCCAGATCAAAGCAAAAACTTACATTAATAAATCTGATGCGTTCTGTTTAATAGAAATTCAAAAATGTGCTAAAATAAAAAGTAGATTTATTTATTTATTTTAAAATGAGGAGGTACAATGCATATTAATGAACATTTTCACAAATGTAAATATGCCAGATTGTAGCCTTCGGCTAATTTCCATCTGCAGACCTCCTGGCAGGTTGGTGTTACACATCAAAAATTCACAAAGACAGAGTATAGACAGAATACAAAGAGACAAAGATAAGAACAGTGCCCATATTATTGTAAAATAACAGTAGTAACAAACCACAAAGGAAAATATAAAAATTGAAACACATTGATTTCATTGTACACCACGTTTTACACCTCCCATAACTGTCCTGATATTGCATTGATCCCTATTGCAGTGATCTATATTGCACAGACCCACATGACAATAACCACTATTACACCACAGACATAAAGTACTGGCCCATTTTGCTCTGATTTTTAACGCACACCCCAGTTTGCATCAATATCCATATCCCATATATGTAATCCATTAATTCTATTTCATGTTTGATATTAAATGATTGACTAAACATGATCACAAAGTTGTGTCCCTGAGCCACACTTTTAGACGACAGATAAGAGTATTAAATATCCCAAAAAAACAAACAGATTTTGAATTATCATGCAACTTTTGCCTTTTATAATTTAGTAGTTTTGTCCTTTATATTCACCTGTTAGAAAAGATCCAGACTTAAGTCTCAGACTGTTATTTATGCAGTTTTGTGATGAAACAACCAAAACGTTTGGGTTTAGTAAAATTAAGACTTTCATCAGGTTTGACTTTTTTTCTCACTAAATTATCATTTTGCTAAATCAAAGTTTTCTAAATGTTCTCGTAAAATAACACCTTCAGTCAGGGAACACCTTTTCTTTTTCAACATGATAGAAAATCCAAGTTTTTTCACTTTGTGAATTTGGGAGCTTTCCTCTGACTTTCGGCCCCAGCTCAGTGGTCTACCCCTTTGTTAAACTTGGTTATGTTCACGGTGTTTTGCTTTTCCGTGAACCAAAGCCGTGATTCTGTAGATGTTCTGTATCCTCGCTGCAGGGCAGGATGGAAGCTCCGTTTGGCCCGACTTTCTCAGCCGTGGCGACTGGAGCTAAAGGTGACGAAGCTCATCCTCCCCTTTTGCTCGCCCATCTGTCTCAGCCCCTGACTCCCTCTCTTACTGTGTCTTCTCTGATGTTCTCAGCTGAAGGATCCAGTAGCTACAAACAGCACAGAAGAACTCCCTCCTCCTCCAGCACGCTGACCTACTCCCCTCGTGATGACGACGACGGGATGGTAAACAGTCTCTCACTCCCATGGAAACATAGCATCTCCAGATTAAATGTGATGAAACATTTTTCTGCTTTCTTCCTCCACTCAGCCTCCCATCGGCACTCCTCGGAGGTCCGATTCAGCCATCTCAATCCGGTCTCTCCATTCTGAGTCCAACATGTCTCTGCGCTCCACCTTCTCCCTCCACGAAGAAGAGGAGGACACGGTGTGTGTCAGCGTAGCGGCAGACGTGTCTGTAGTTGTCAAAGTGGGACTGAAACACGACACTCATCTTGTTTTTGTGTCAGGAGCCCCAGGTGTTTGCTGAGCAGCCTTCAGTCAAACTCTGCTGCCAGCTGTGCTGCAACGTCTTCAAGGACCCCGTCATCACCACATGTGGGGTGAGTTTATTTTCTACTTCCACTCTTTCATCCATCGTTCTCGTCCAGTCTCTCTGCCATGCTCCAGTGGTTTTCCTGCTCCAACACCCGGTGGAACCCTGTCCTTGCTTCCAAGTATCGGATTTCTGCTGAGAAAGTCTTAAATTAGATGATCTAGTTTGAGTCTAAATACAAAGAAAACACATCCAGACTTTTCCTTATGAGATCTCATCATCACTTCTCTCAAACCTTTCTCTGCTTTCTGAAACGACGTGCTGCAGGAGTTTAGGTGTGTCTGAGGATTTGTGCTAAGGGTCATTACTGTGTGACAAAACTACAAACCCCATGATGCAACAAGGCAGCAGCCAGGAGGAATTTATTCAGCTTTTGACTTTCTTCTCAACATTTCCTCCGAGGTGTACTAACACACCGTTGTACACAAGCCAGCATCTCGAGTTGGAGGTGGACAACGATAAATAAACACTGATGAATGTAGCAGCGTTAATGAGAGGGGGCCACACTCTCTGGGGTTTGATGAAAATCTGCTCCCACACCCGTTGGCCTGCTTGGTGCAGCTGTGTGATCTGCCAGCAACAGTTTGTGTTCAGAAACGAAGCCTTTTCTATCTGTCACCATAAACTGTCATTAGGCATTTTAAAAATAAGTTTTTTTTATAGAAAATTCAGGAAGCAGAACATATATTAAGTTTTTTGTTTCCTCCCTTTGCAGCACACCTTCTGCAGACGCTGTGCCTTGACTTCAGGTGAGTCTTAAACAGGAGTTAGTTACATAGCGTTTCCTCTAAAGAGGAAGTGGTAATGGAGCTGGTTCCTGTTTGACACAGTTAATCATGGTTTCCACAGCTAGAGAGCAAGCTGGTGATTTTACAACAATGTTTTTAAACTGAGTTTTGAACAATCTGTATGAAATGAGTTGATAATGGTCAGCATGATCTAGTTCACACTTCAAAGGTGTACATAAATAAACAAAAGCGTTGTCTGTGCTAGAATCGGCCCTGGCAGCCACCCCTTCTTCCTGGTGTATTGGTTCAACCCAAGGTCTTAGCAGCCAATCAGCAGCGAGGTGAACAAACCGAGGCTAGTGTGACCTTAGCCAAAAGTGCCAAATACACATGAAACTTACTTCACATACACACATTTTTGGCCCAGCTACCTCCACTAGCTTCGTGGCTAGCATGCTAAATGTTTACTTGTCACACAGGGTGTTTCTCAATCTCAAGGAACCTCACCTTGATGCCTTGGTCCCGCCCCGGTTGCCTAGGAGATACGTCATCAGGAGCCGCCAAGGCGTGTTCCAATCGGTTCCAATGTTCATGTGCTTCCAAGGCATCTGTCCTCCGTATGTTAGCCGTTTAGCTAATTGAGCAAGGATACACGAGAGGTGCCTTGTTGCCTTCTCTTGGTCAAATATTTCCTAGAATGCAGCGCGGTATTTTCAAACAGGTGTGATCAGGAGCCGGCAGCAGCTACTTTGAGGGCAATTTTCCACTTTACATGTAAGTCAACCAATTGTAACTATTGGGCTTATATGTAAAATGTTTATTTACATCCAAAGCAGTTATCTATGGTTGGTTATTTGGTTAGTAGTTGCAGCTTTGGTGGCTAGCAGGTACTAACTCACTTACATATTTGATTTAACCAATATGTACACAATTAAAAAAGTAAAAGGCTCAATTTTAAAACTTAACATTATTATGATGGGAGGGACATCAACAGGGTGCGTAAGCAGGGGGCGGGCTCTGGCCGGCTGCGGTCACGTGGGACAAGTCTGTTTCATTTAACCATTTTCTTTGACCAAGGCAGGCAAGGCAAGGCGAGGTTCCTTGAGATTGAGAAACACCCACACACTGGGGTGTTGGTGTGTAGCAGTGAAATCGGTCCCCACTGAAACACTTTCCCACTGCAAATGTTCCAGACGTTTTCTAGGCTTTTCACCGGTATGAAAAAAATCACGTAACGGAAATAAGCACCGGTTTTCAGTACTAACCGGTACCGCACAGGCCTATTCCAAATCCTGCCGTACTCTGCTCCGGCTAACTTCTACTTCCTGAAACAGGACCACTAGAGCTTTTCTCCACAGAGATCGACTCACAAGGCATTCATTTATACTAGAGACCACTGCAAAAAGAAGTGAATGAGAGCTTTAAGCTAATTAGAGCAAAAATGAAACAAACTCACAGATGTCCTCTGGTTCAGCAGTGGGACTAGTTTGGTAGAAAACCTCCATGGTGACGTTTTCCGATGTTCCTCCTCACAGACAAGTGCCCCGTGGATGCCGCTAAGCTGACCGTTGTTGTGAACAACATCGCTGTAGCCGAACAGATCGGAGAACTGTTCATTCACTGTAAATATGGCTGCAGAGCCACGAGCAGCAGCACAGGTGGAGCTGCAGCTTCTGCAACCTCCGTGGCAGGAAAACCTGGCGTGTACGAGGTGGACCCGCTGGGCTGCCCGTTCACCATCAAACTGTCCACACGCAAGTAGGAGCCACTGCACCCACAGCTCGTGTCACAGGATGCTAAACGATCTTGAGCTGAATTCATGTGTTCTTGTGCAGAGAACATGAAGCCACGTGTGAATACAGACCGGTCCGGTGCCCCAACAACCCCTCCTGCCCCCCCCTGCTCACCATGAACTTGGAGGCTCACCTCAAGGAATGTGAGCACATCAAATGTCCTCACTCCAAATATGGGTCAGTCTTTAAAGTTCTGTTACATGAAGTCAACGTTGTCAGCTGTTGATAGAATCAGCTGGCTTAAATACTTCCATCAGCTCTGTGCCTTCTTCCACAGCTGCACGTTCATAGGAAACCAGGACACGTATGAAACACACCTGGAGGTTTGTAAGTTTGAGGGCCTGAAGGAGTTTCTGCAGCAGACTGATGACAGGTGGGCTTTAACTTCTATTTATTTATTATTGTTTAATCTTTTTTCTGTTTCAGGCTCTGGTCCTGACCAGGAGACTTTCTGCAAAACAAATTCCTAGTTGCATGGAAATGTCACATGTTCTTGCAAAAATGGCAAATAAAGCAGCTTGAATCTTGAACCTTTAGGTTCCACGAGATGCAGCTGACTCTGGCTCAGAAGGATCAGGATATTGGTTTTCTGCGCTCCATGTTGGGAAAACTCTCGGAGAAGTTGGATCAGCTGGAGAAAAACCTGGAACTTAAATTTGGTGAGATGCTTCTGAAGCCTAGTTTATACTTCTCCGTTTGCGGGGTGCAGAGACACGCAACACCATCGTCTGTCAACACAAGCACTGAGGGTGACGGAGACCGGCCCGTGTGATTGGTCAGGACGCCACTTCCTTCAACATCATCGCCATCCCCCCTCAAAAAAATGATAAAAAATGTGACAAAGTTTTCTAGCGGCAGACACAGAGCAGATCAGAGAACGTCTGACGAGATGAACGTTCATAGACATAATGGAGGAGCTTTTACCTGAGTAACCCTGTGACTGCTGGTGTGTTTTAAGATATGTTGGATGAGAACCAGAGTAAACTCAGCGAGGACCTGATGGAGTTTCGTAGAGATGCCTCCATGCTTAACGTGAGTGTTTGTGAGCACCTTTCAGATTAACAGATCACATGGAGTCATTGGTAAACATGGATTGTGTCTCTGCAGGACGAATTGTCTCACATCAACGCCAGACTCAACATGGGAATCCTGGGCTGTAAGTATCCATCTGTCCTAAAGGTGATGGACCTCTGTGGACGACTATCATCATCATGTCTTTGTGTTTCTGCTCAGCCTACGACCCACAGCAGATTTTCAAGTGTAAGGGAACGTTTGTGGGCCACCAAGGTCCTGTCTGGTGTCTCTGCGTGTACTCTACTGGAGACCTGCTCTTCTCTGGATCATCAGACAAGACTATTAAGGTAGTGTGGACACCAGGGCTGGTGATGCAACCTAAAACTAATATTAGGGAGGAGTGTGTGTTGGTGAATCAGCCTGTTTTTATGATGTCTGAAATTATTGGTTCCTCTACAAAGAAAGTAGCACAGTTACCTCTGTTAGATGTTGTCACCCTGAAGCTGTGGATCTATATATCTATTCATTTCTGATCGTGTGTGTGTGTGTGCGCGTTTAGGTGTGGGACACCTGCACCACGTACAAGTGTCAGAAGACCCTGGAGGGTCATGATGGCATCGTGCTGGCTCTGTGTATCCAGGGGTAACACGCTGCTCACACAAACACAATCTGTTCAAATGATTCATCTCATCTGGGAATGCTAGCTCTCCTCCTAGCTTGACCTGCTCTGTTTCTGTTTCCATAGCAACAAGCTGTACAGTGGCTCTGCAGATTGCACAATCATTGTGAGCAACTTTCTCCTCTTGTCTTTTGCGTTTCAGCTGTAATAATTCTCCTGAGCTGAAGACGTTTTTGTCTCTTGTGTAGGTGTGGGACATCCAGACTCTACAGAAAGTCAACACCATCCGTGCTCACGATAACCCAGTATGCACACTGGTCTCCTCCCACAACATGCTGTTCAGCGGCTCCCTCAAGGCCATCAAGGTAGAGCCAGCTCTCTTTACACAAACATCCCAGCTAGCAGCTCGTCTCTGGATCTCAGCATCCTTACGTTGTCTGCACACGCTAGTGTCTGACTCTGATCCCTCCGCTTAGTGACATCACCTTTATCAGTTCCCCGGATCGGTTCTCTCTGGGATGATTGTTGAATGTGTTTTTCTCTGTGTGTTTGTGTGTGTGTGTAGGTGTGGGACATTGTGGGGACAGAGCTGAAGCTGAAGAAAGAGCTAACTGGTCTGAATCACTGGGTCAGAGCGCTGGTAGCCTCCCAGAACCACCTGTACAGCGGCTCCTATCAGACCATCAAGGTTCGTCCAGTTTAATCTGCTACTAATGAACTTCATCACTGTATTGTGGGACTGGCCTGTGATCTGTGAGGTAATCGTAAGAGTCATAACTCCCCAGGATGGGGGTTTTCTTATCAGCTGAACTTCTCACTGGTCATAATATTATGGCAGGTTGGTGTAGGTTCAGTTATTCTTACCTTCCAGATTTGGATTCTCACAGAAACCACTCATGATCAGTGTTGGGCAAGTTACTTTAAAAAAGTAATTAGTTATAGTTACTAATGGGGAAAAAAGAAAACAAGGAAGCCTGAGAAATAAAGAATCAGTAGAAACAGCAGCAAGAAGAGAAGCTAGTGATGAAGAATCAGCAGGAGGTCACACCAAAGCCAGCCTGAACAGGTGAGTGTTCAGCTGCTTTTTAAAGGAGACCACTGAGTCCACTGATCTCAGGCTCAGGGGGAGAGAGTTCCAGAGTCTGGGGGCCACAGCAGCAAATGATCTGTCACCTTTGGTCTTTAGCCTGCTGCGCTGCACAACCAGTAGGCTTTGATCACTGGACCTCAGGGACCTGCTGGGGGTGTAGGGACTGAGAAGATCACCAATGTATGATGGTGCTTGTCCATGTAAGGCCCTAAAAACCAGAACCAGGATCTTGAAATGAACTCTGAAGTTAACCGGCAGCCAGTGAAGCTGGAAGAGGAGCGGGGTGACATGGGTGTGTTTGGAGGACTTGGTCAGCAGCCTAGCACAGGCATTCTGGACCACCTGTAGACGGTTCAGGGAGGTTTTGCTCAGACAAGTGAAAAGCCAGTTGCAGTAGTCTAAGCGTGAGGAGATGAAGGTGTGGATAATAATCTCAAGTTCAGAGCAGGACAGAATGAGACTCAGCTTAGCAATGTTCCTGAGATGGAAGAAGGAAGAGCAAACAAGAGAACTGACATCCAGGGTGAGAGTTGGGTCAAAGGTCACACCAAGATTCCTGACAGAGGGTTTGGTGTGAGAAGCAAGCTGACCAAGAGAGTCTCTGACTTTGGGATCCAGCTTGTCTGGAGCACAGATGAGGATCTCAGTCTTATCTTCATTCAGCTGTAGAAAGTTCCCAGCCATCCAGGTTTTAATAGAGTCTAAGCAGCTGTGCAACAGCTGCAGCTTAGACATCTCATGGGGCTTAAAGGACATGTACAGTTGGATGTCATCTGGACGTTTTGTGACTATTTGCTGATATTTCTTGTTAGAAAACCACTTAAAATAATGCTGCTGGGTGAGATATCGTTACTTTAGTGGGCACAAAAGTGAAATGCATTACGAGAGTTGTAGTTTATGTATATGCTCTAAAGCATTATTTACTTAAACACATTTTACATCCTTTAAGTGATTGCAACAAGCCACATTGTTTTTCTGTCTTTTCTCCATCAGATTTGGGACATCCGCTCCCTGGAGTGTGTCCATGTCCTCCAGACCAGCGGTGGCAGCGTCTACTCGATCGCCGTCACCAACCACCACATCGTGTGTGGCACCTATGAAAACCTCATTCATGTAAGAAAGTGCTGGTTTGTAATCAGACTGAGCTGCTGATGCACTGGTGTGGTAACCACAACCGTCCCTGTTTCACTAAACCAGAGTGAAAACGCAGTCCAACTCAATCGTGTGTGTGTGTGTGTGTGTGTGTGTGTGTGTGTGTGTGTGTGTGTGTGTGTGTGTGTGTGTGTGTGTGTGTGTGTGTGTGTGTGTGTCTTCGTCCTTTCCAGGTGTGGGACATTGAGACTAAAGAACAAGTGCGAACCCTGACAGGTCATGTGGGGACAGTCTACGCTCTGGCTGTCATCTCTACCCCAGACCAAACTAAAGTGTTCAGCGCCTCCTACGACCGCTCCCTCAGGGTGAGTACAGAGAGAGTGTGTGATTGTGTGTGTGGTCCTTTGAGGTAATCCTTCCCTGTTGCTGCTGCAGGTGTGGAGCATGGACAACATGATCTGTACCCAGACTCTGCTGAGGCACCAGGGTAGTGTAACAGCTCTGGCGGTCTCCAGGGGGCGCCTCTTCTCTGGAGCTGTCGACAGCACCGTCAAGGTAAATTAGTCACCTGTTCCTGGTGTTCGAAATAATGTCTGAGTATTATATATAAAAATAACTATTTAGAGTTTCTGGATGTTTGTCTGTTTTAATGGTAGTTTGTTTTGATTCTAGTATGATAAAAGTAATTATGTTCTAAACTGGATTAACGGGTGGGGTGAGGGGGTGTGGGGATGAATTCCATCAAAGAATAATATTTTTAATTGACTTTTTATTTCCTCTCTTCCATCTCATTTACTTGTCATGTCCATGTTAGTCAGATTTCCCCGACACCACATCACCCCACACCAGTGAAGGTTTTCTGAACTCTACCCTTTTCTCTCTCTGTCTCTCAGGTGTGGACGTGCTAAGCCAGCAGGTGGCTCAGCAGGCGTCCAGCTGACCTGATGCCTCAGACATGTCCCTACAGGATTTCTCTCTCTGCACCCATTCCTTTGATTGTGACTCGCTCTCTCCAATGGCCTCATCACCAGTGCATTTCCAGACACGTCAGGATAAGCTGCCTTACAATTGCACCTAACTGGACACCCACCTGCCTCCTTCAGAAACTCCTGCCATTAAACAACTCCGCTAACGATGCCTGAAGCTTAACGTTGGAAGACTGCTTTCACTCCAGATACTCGATTTCTTCTATGTGGCTCTTTAAGCTCTCCTCATTGTGATTATACTGTAAACTTTTGAGGCTGGATCACCCAAGATCTCGTGTCACGTTGCAGATGCCATGGCACCTGAGCAGTTTGGTCAACTTCAGATGAATTCCATACTCTTTACAAGCTTTCAGCTGAACTCTGGTGTACACCAAGGACTTGTGCTCAGACGGGACTTTTCTAAGTGTCCACTTTAGTTCTAGCTGTGGTTGTCACCTCGGTCAGTTTTGTTAAAGCGGCCTTTATAAATCTAACTTTAATAAGCAAAGCCTTTAAAACAGTGACAAATCTATACATCTAACATTTTATATTAGTGCCATGATGGGCTGCATTTAGAGCCACTCAACGGTTGTACAGCTGTGTAATATAAAATGTCACAGAGCCTTGATGATGTGCCCACAGAACAACTTACAGCAGCCAGATGGGAGGGGAAGTTGGTGCGCGTGCATGAAAGATAAATGTGTTAATCAGTGCCAAAAGCAAGAAACTAGAGATGTCCTGATGAAGATTTGTTCTCGATACAGAGCCCATCAATTTAGATACGTGTTGTTTCTAAACAACAGTTGTAAAATCTCTTATGGACACTGGTTCGTTAAACTGCTGCAGATGGGAGTTCCAGATGATCAGGATCCATAAACACCAGCTGGTGCTAGTGAAAGTTTTTAAATGGTGTTCCTAACAGTGTTTATGAATTCAGTTAAAAGCAGCGACTGTGAACGCGGCTCTATGCAGTCTGCAGACCTGCTTCACATGGTTTTTAAAACAAACTGAATATGAGACAATGTGAATTCTTATGAAGTTGAGTCATTATTCTGTCAAATTAACGTTTTAGGCACCACAGGGTTTTTATTGGTTGTTGGTTTCTTTGAACCCGCCTCCAGCTCCCGGTTAAACTTGTTGGTGTAATATTAGCTCCGCTAACGTAAAACTGTAGACACAATGTCAACAACAGACATCAGAAGCTGAGTGTCACCGTACCGTTCTGATACCACATGCTGCTCTTGATCGGCACATCCCTTTTGTTGTCTCCTTTGTGTCGCTCTCCTTCCTCTGGTCTCACCAGAGCAAATAACCTGCAAAGCAACCCTGAGATGATTTACTAACTGGATAGATTGGATAGAAAACATGAAATTAGCTAAGGAACTCCCTAAACTCAGTTTCTTGAAGTGTTTTTATTGTCGCTCAGATCTGTTGAGCTTCAGTATAGTAGATGAGAGGAACAGAAGACACAAAGTGTTGAGTTTTACCTGGCCACATTTTCAATGATTTATTGTACACTTGTAATCATTTAAGCTTGAGTTTATCATTGATCAATAAAGACTAATGTACACTTTGAGGGACGTCAGGCTGATTCATCAAATCATTTACAATCAGCAGTCAAACGTTTACTTAAAGAGGACCTAGAATCTAAACCAACATCTTCCTTGTTGAATAAAGCTTGGGTGGTCAACAGCAGCATGCCAAAAAGTCAAAGCCGTGTGTGACCTACTTTTTATGTAAATTAGAAAGTTGAAAAAGACCAGAGAAAAACTTCCTTAACACGTCATAAGGGGGAGACCTTCCTTCTCAAACCTGCATGTCTCCATTGTCTGAGGCCTTCTGGGGAAACCAACCAATCAGCAAGCAGCTCATTATCATATTCATGTCCTGGCTGAGTGGGAGGGGCAAAACAGCTCTTTTCACAGCAAGGCTGGTTTAGGGGGTTTAGAATGGCCTGTATCAGGGCTCCTGGGACAGATGAAAGCCTAAAGAAGGCTCAAAGCTGTTTTAGATTGTTGATTAACTGCATTCTAGGATCATTTTAATACACCTGTTGGTTTTCAGAATTTACTGTTTGGGCGATTTCAGCTCTTTTAGTCAGATGTTTTTATGGTTACTGACGTAGAAATACAAATATTTCAAAAGTTTCAAAGGCTTTGACCTTATGTTGGTCCTTCTGTAGTTCACCCTGACACACTGGTCCAGATCCTGACAGATGAAGCTCGTTCTTCATTCACGTTTGGAGTTTGTCAGAATTTGTGGGTTTTGTTGGCCCTGCTGCTTCTCATTGGGGTTAAGGTCTGGAGTTCTTCCTGTACCTGGACTCAACATGTTGATGCTTTTTTTCCTGATCCACTTAGCTCTTCTTTTCTTCATGGTTCTCTATCCGGATGCTCCAAACAATCAGAAAGGAGATTCCTCTGAAAAAGCAACTTTCCTCCAGTCCTCAGCAGTCCGGTCCTTGGGCCTCCAGCAGAACATCAGTCTGATTTTGATGGTTTTCTCAGAGAGAAGTGGTTTCTCAGCTGCCCTTCAGAACATCCTGTAAACATCTCATAACATACTCACTGCTGTCATTCCCAAAGCAGCTCTACATTAGCGAATACCTGATCCCATAGCTGGGGACACTCTTGAGTCCTACCATCAGTTAAATATTCTAGGTAGTGTTTAAATGTTTTTCTCTGATCTCAAAGCTGTTTTAGAATCCAGATTTTGAACTATTTCTGCGTAGGGTGGTGTTTGGTGGATTATCTGGACATTAGTCGGGGAAATAGATGAGGAAATCAGAAAAAGCCAGTCTCTTCTGCGTTACAGTGAAAGTTAGTATTCATGGCCTCATCCACCTTGGCTTGGGACCGAGGAGGCGGTTGTTGGTTTAGCGTCCAGCTCAGAGCAGAGCGCGTCTTGGCTAGTAGAAGCTAACATTAGTATTAGCAAATCCACCAAATAACACATAAAAGGTGACAACTCGGATAAAATATGTGGAGAAAAACGAGCTGATGAGTACTTCCATCATTGCCATGTCATGTTCTGCTGCCCAGCCCATGTTCCCTTGTGTCTTGTCTCCCTGGTTAATGTTTAATTGGCCCCACCTGCCTTTCGTTTTCACCTCTCCTCATGTATTTAAACCCTGTTGTTCCTGTGTTTGTTGGTTCGTCTGTTGTTCCTAGGTTGTCCTCCATAGTCCTTCTTGGTTTGTGTTACCGCCTGTGTGTGTTTTTGGTTGACCTCAGACATTTTTGGTTCTACTCATCTGACTCCTGCTGGGTTGTTGCCCTTGGGTCCTCCGCACCACACGTCTAACGTGACAGAAACTTGTAAACACCGATTTTGAAATAATGCCAACTGCATGGCTGTAAGTAAGGAGCTGAGGTGTTTAGTCTCTCTAGTCAATCTTGAGTTAAAGGGACACTAGTCAGTTTGGCTTGTTTATAGCACCCCCTAGTGTTCGTCGGTGAAAGCGAAAGTAAAACATATCTCCTCGCTGTGTTGGTCTTTTTAACACCTTCATCTAACTGCTGAAATGTCTCCCCAGCCTTCATTAGTTTCCTACGGGAGTTATTCATCACTAAATTAAACAAATCTGTGTTCACAATTTAAAACGTGGTCCCAACAGACCGGACCAGAAACTGAAGTTGTAAGTGGCCACAGGGCGACAGGGGCTGGGTGGGCTTTCATTAACCCTGTGATTTTAGCACATACTGGCTCAAGAAAATTATTTAAAAATATTAAAAAGTTGCAAAGTGTCCCTTTAACTATCTCATTCCTCGACCAGTTTTTTTTTTTTTTTACCGCCGTGAAGTTAGTTTGAAGGTCTTATATCTCTCTCTCAATGTCACTTATAACATATAGGGGTGTGTTCCAGAACTCGGCTTTCCTGAAAGGATCTCCTCTTAAAAGCTCAAAAATAATGAACTTTAAGCTAATATTAAGTTTTCATTAGGGTACTGATATTTCTTTCTAACTGTTATGTAAATAATCAAAGCATCCAATGACGCAGCTGATCCAGTTTGTCTTTCAGCACCATGGACAGGGGCGATTGTACATAAAGTGTGTCCTCCCCACTTTAGAGTGACTGGCTGTGAGGACCCGAACAGACAACCGCACACAGAAAGATGTTTCACAGTTTTATTAAAAGCTGAAGATAGAAACTGGAAGCGGTTGCTCAGGCCACTTTCACGTGTCTAAGCTCAGATTACTTATTGGTGCATTCATGTGTCACAGCGAACCGGCCAGAGGTGCAGCTGTCAGGGGTTCCTTAAACAGGAGTTGTGACAGAACACCTGCTCGTTCCAGCGGCGATTAGCCGACAGGCGGGCTGATGTTTGTTTGATATGAACATTATTTCCTGTCTGAAGCCCTTTTGGGTTAAATTGAATGTTTTCAATAAATGTTTTCCTTAGATCTGGAAAAGACAGAGATCCCTCCCTGCTATTGCTAGCATCAAAGATTACTGCCTATAGGCTCCATCTGACCACTTTATTTATTTATATTTGCTGCTCCAAAGCTCGGTGCCGCTCTAGGAATAAAACACTTTGTTCCTGCCTATGTCACGGCATGGTTACCCATGACATGCCGTCGATAAGCTGACTGATTTCAGCACCATGGACCGCAGCGCTATGTGACGTGTCCTGTGTCCTGTTGCAACTTGGGAAGCTGACCGCAGGTCAGGGCGCGGCTGTAGGAGTATGGCAAGCTTGTTTATAATATCAACCCAGCTGAAGCAGCTTTTAGTTTTTATGTCTTTCTGTTTTATTACTTATTTTCTGCCACATATTTGTTTCACCATTGGCCTTCCATACAGGTTTTGGCGGAAATAACGCGCGTTTAGAACGCAAGCTTTTTTGGCCCCTTTGGCTTGCCATAGAAAAGCGGGCGGAGCCACACAGCCAGAGACAGGTGTGCGGATGGATGCAGGTGAGGACTGAAGGATTGGGGGGGGGGGGGGGGGGGGGGGGAGGGGGGGGGGGGGGGGGGGGGGGGGGTTGCTTCTCAGCCAAGAGTGTGGACTCACTCACAGTTTAGCCTCAGAACACAACCATGACCAATGACTGGTACCCAAATGTCCTCCAGGAACTACTATAACCATCCAACAACAGAGTGGTGCGGAACTTCTAGAATGATGGAGCAGCGTGTCAAAAAGCCTAAATCAGAGTCACTGAGGATAAAGGCACCAACGTTTTGAGACTTTGTCCACAAAACTCTGAAGACCTTATTCCTGTTGAGAACGTTTGCTCAGTCCACAAGAAGCATGAGGACAAATAAATCCTCACCCATTAACACTGAGCTTTAGAATGGGCTGCCATCAGTCATTATCTGGACCAGAGGTTAAAAACATCCCAAATTAGAGTTCTTGAAAAAGGATGACCTTTGTAAATGCTGACTTTTTCTAGACTTGTTAAAAAGCTGAAATGCTTGTAATTCTACTTGTTTTCAGTGAAGCAGCAAACCTCATGAAACCAACACTTATGTCATCCTAGAACTGGAATGGTATTAGACATTATTACGGTCAGAAATGTCTTTTTATTTTGTTCTTTTTGTTCGTACACGCTCTTGTATTGTAAACGTCCATCTGGTGGTAGAGATGAACTTATGCTGTAACTGTGAAGCATCAGTTCACACAACCTGACAGGACTTGGTTTTATGCAAGTGACCAGAACATTATACTATTATTTTCCTGATAGCTTCACAGGCAGACATTTTTAGCACATGGATGGAAAAACAGTTTTCATTATGTTTTTGGAACCAAAATGATTTCCTGCTCAATGAAGGCCATTGTTCTGCTGGCCATGGGCAGCAAAGGACATGCACACACACACACACACACACACACACACACACACACACACACACACACACACACACACACACACACACACACGTGAAACGGATGGGGCTATTGGGCCGTTCTGTTGCACCTACTTATTAAAGAGGGCTCATTTGAGCTAGCTTTCAAAAAACATGCAAAAACCTGAGCTTTATGCATGCATTAGCTAAAAATTATTATTGTAAACAATAACAAGCAGTAAGCCTTTCTAAGCTAGCTAGCCAACTCTTAGCTAACCAGTAGTGTAGCTTTACAGGTAGCCTGTTGCTAAGGTAGTAGCATATGATCATACCAGACCTGAATGTTAGCCAGCTAGCCTGCTAGTAGAGTAAAATCTAGAAGCCTTTTTAGCTCTAGAAGGGAAGCATCGTGTTATCTGTGACCTTGTGTGTGTGTACTAACACAATGCATGAGATTACATCATGTGAAGTGATAAAAGAGTTCTTGGATTAGCCACATCTCTTGTTCTGGAGCCATGGTTTTAGGGGGGATGGCAGCAAGAGTTCCAAACTAATGAAGGCAAGACTGCAAAAGGGAAAAAGAGAGGAATTCCCTGATTTTTGTACATACCCATCTACTGTATTGAAATTAGACCAAAATCACAAAGCAAGGCACATGTTTCCAAAAAAAAAAGTAAATACAACTGAACAACAATCGCTTGTATTATACACATCGCCACACCTGGACACATGTACACAGAGAAAGCAATAAAATGAATAATAAAAAAGAACACTTCCTTTAAAAATCCCAACATGGTATCCTACAATGATTCATTATCTTGGACCACTGAAGCATGGAGAAGCAGACTGGTTCAATACTCAGATTAGATCTGTTTAAAAATACTCTTCAGAATGACACACATCATAAATACACTTCTTTTTTCAAATACCCATATATATATATATTTATATCATCTTTTTTTGTGATTAGAATTTAAATACCACAACTATTCTCTGTTATATTATTTATTCATAGACAAAGAATGTGGTTTTGATGAGACTTTGATTTTGTTGGTGGACGGAGGTGCAAATGCACCAATATTTGGTCGGAAACAGAAATAAACCATCAGGCTTTACAGATCTTCACCATTCCTTCTGTCCACAGCACTGGTGATGCTGATGAAAACGGTGCTGATGTAGATTGTCGTGGCAAAATGTGGCGAGCGGCTGGGAAAGCGGGACTAAAGGGTAAAAAAAGGTTTACCGTTAGAATATCAGTGGGTTTTGTAAATCAGACCGGGTCCAGAGGAGTGGTAATGGGCCTAATTCTGACCTCATTAGCTTAGCCTAGCTAGCATTTAACATCAGCTTTTCTAGAATTAAGGGTTTATAAAATAAATCTGATTCACAGACTCATAGCAGGATCCTGATCATCACATCTGGCCTTTTGTTACACGACTATAGGGATAAAGAGTGTTAGTAGACCCAACGGTTCAACGCGCTGAGTCAAAGCAGCTTTAGAAAGCTCCAGCTGTAATTTTACTCTGTCTTATTGTTGCTGGTGTTGTACCTACTGAAATATGCATAATGGTACAACTGGCTCCTGTCACTTAAAACTTCATTCAATCAAGTTTTACAAACATTTTAATGGGAAAACCATCATTCTGTGACTAAAAATCACACGTTAATAAAAGAACGTGATGGTATTCAGCGTTAGAAGACCGTCTCAGGCTGGGAGATGTGGACACAGATGTTAATCTGTCACTAAAGAGATTTTATACAGACTACATTAAAAATGAAAGAATCCCTGGTGTGAAGCACGGCAGGGGCTGCATCATGGTTCGTATCGATGGGCATGGTGGTGGCACCATCATGACACGCTGCGTTGTAATTCAGATAGAAGAATGAAACTGGGACCCAGTTGGGTGTTCCAGCAGAACCATGAGCCTAAACACATCATCTGGTTTCTGGTTGGATAAAACAGGCGGACGTTAAGATCCAGGAATGACAAACTATGATGAAAAACGAGTCTGGATCAGGAAACCAAACCAGAAACATCTGGTCACAGAGCACCCTTGGGCCCATGAGAAAGAGAGGAAACCAGAAAACAGGGAAGATAGAAAACCCACAGTAAGATCAAACATCACCACCCACCCTGGAAACAGATCTGTTCAAGTCCATCAATAAAACCTCCATTAAGGGTCTGACTGTTGCTACCAGAGGAGTGAAATAATTATGGAGTAGAAAGGTTTCAGCTCAGGGAGTCCGTTTTCTGTGGGAGAGTGCAGAAGCAGCAGAAGGCGAGCCGACTTTGACCCAGTGCTGTTGGACTACAGGGCTGGAGTGGAGGGGGCGGAGCTCTAGGATGGACCATG
>SSNS01000016.1:668872-716372 GCA_006937985.1 Aphyosemion australe | reverse complement strand
GTGTCTGGGGGCCTCCCTGTCTCTTTATCTGGGCCACAACAGGTTTTGGGGAGACTGGAGGCTTTGGTTTCCTCACAGGACCTCCTTCGTTAGCAGCTGGAATGCCCTTGTCCATGCTGTCCCTGCGGGCGGTGGCGGTCACTTGTGGCTGAGGCTGATGTTGGGGTTGAGGTTGTTCTGTCACTCCAGCATCAGACGCTGGGCGGCGCTTCACGGTGGCTGTACCGTTTTGGTAGGGGACAGGCTGCATGGTGTTGGGCTGCCCGGCATTCACAAGTCCTCCGTTAGCGGCGGCTATCTCTGCATAGCCCTCAGGTTCTTTGTCGCGGCTCTTTGGTCGCCGTTTGACGGTGGATGACTCCTGCAGGGTGAAGTCTGACCCATTGGGGTGGGACTTGCGGGGCCGTCGTTTTAGGGTGCCCGTAGCTTCAGACGTGTCCTCCTGGGGGTAACCGCCATCTCCCTGGGGAGCCTCGCTGTCACCCTGCAGACAGACACAAAATACACACTAACGGAAAGTTCATACATCCATGGTAAGAGGTCATTGTTGCACAAACAGTCAAAACATCAACATAGATAAATGGAAACAACAAATAAAGCTTCAAAGAAGCAAAAGCTTCACGCTGGCACTGGAATACGTTAAAGCACATTTAGCTTTAGCACACTGCGTACACAGATTGTAGAGAGGAGACAGAAAACATCAGGGGCCTCATTTACAAAGCTGCTTACGCACAAAACAGGCCTGAAAACGGTGTTCGTCATTTTCTACGCAGATTTTGTGGTTTAGGGGGAAAAAATTGATGAGAAAATGTGACAAATTTAAATATACTCATATTTTAAACACATCTGCAGTGGTCTCTAGTAGGAACAAGTGCCTTTAAGTCGTTCTCTTGGGAAACAAAGCTCAGATGCACCAGTTTGAGGAAGGAGAAGTTAGCTGGAGGAGAAAGTAGCTTCAGACGGCAGGTTATGGAGTCTTACTTCCTGATATTTGGACATCTCTCCTCTGATTGGCTAACAGCAACACAACTCTACCACTGACTCTGTTTGCTCTGCAACGTTGATGTTTTATCTCCACAAATAACACAAGCCTGGAGGAGTTCTGCTGTGTGGTGGAGCAGCTAATGCTAACATTAGCTTCTACTAGCCGAGACGTTCTCTGCTGTTTCCTGGACGCTAAACCAACAACAGCCTTCCCCGTCGTGAGCCAAAATGGGTGAGTCCATGAACGTTCAGTGACAGTGTGACGTAGATCTGTCAGGATTTTCTAATCCTAGAGTTTCACGTCTATTTTCTATCAGAAGCTAATGCAGGAGATAGGGGTAGGAGACTATTTTCATGTTCAGCCTGCATGAAACACTCCCATTAGAGTGACCCATTAGAATCAGGATTTTCCTGCTTCTGCATCCAGATGTTTTAAATAAGTTCAGATTATTTCAGATTTTATATCTTTACCCATCATCAAGTGGGATTAAATTTAAGATAGAATCTGGATTTTGTCCTGGTTTCACCTGACTTCTAGTTTACAGATTAAATCTGCATCTCTAGGAGCAAATATCCAACAAGTCTTGATGTTAGGGATCAGTTCCCCTCAGTGAATTTTTCTGAAGAGAACGTTCTGTCAGTGACTTCCACACTCAAAAGTCTGATGGATCTCAGTCTGGACTGGGTGGTGGCCACTCATCCCTCTGATGGAGGAGGGAACCACATCTTCAGGTCTAGTTTGTGTTTGAAATGGGACCCAATCAGTGACGTACTCAGACTAAATCAGGAGACTTAAACCCAAAACGGCATTTTTGAGACTCGATAATTAATTAGATCCCACGCAAAGATGGGGAAACATCTTTCTGATGAAGGGAAAATGGCCCCGTCTCACAGATAAAATGACAAACATTTATAAATACAGATGTATAGATAGTTACCTGTCCTTGTCCCTCTCCTCGGCCCTGCCGGCGGATCGTAAGGCTTCCCTCCTCGGCAAAAGGAAGGTTCTCAGATGAGCTGCCGCTGCCCCCTGAGCCGGGGAGGGGGGAAGATGGTGGGTGAGGTGAAGGAGAATTGACAGGTGGGGGGGAGGATTGCGGTTGGACCGAGGATGGAGTGAAATCCGGCTGTTCTCGCCTGGCAGCCTCCACCAGCTCGGTTACCGGGCCACTGATGGTTCTCCGTCGGTTCACCACCTCTCCGTCCAGCCCGATGGCATCACGGGGTTTTCCCACCTGGTGAAGAGAGAGTCGTTTACTTATGAGCCTGTCACGTTGACGTTCTACTGAAGACAGGTAGACTATGTATACCTGCAGGAAATTCTTCTGCAGGGCCATGCCTTTGGCTCCGCCCCCTATAGAAGACATCTCCAGCATGGCGGCGATGCTCCTCACGCTTCCCATGCTGTTTGTCTCCACAGCAGCAGCCTCCACGGACATCCCCAGGTCACTAGCCCGCCGCTGTTGGAGGTAAGGCACATCCAGCATGCCCCCCGTGGTGACGAGTGTCTGCTGCTGCAGGTTAGCTTCCGTCAGGTTAGAGTTGGAGCTGGAGATAGCAGAGCTGGAGCGTTTGGGTGGAGGTGGAGGAGGACCTTTCTTCTTCTGACGTAGAGCAAAGGACTGGGTCTGGCTGCGACTCTTTTCCTGGTTGCGGACCGAGTGGCTGCGGCTGACACGGTGGGTCACCGTGGCGTACTTGACTCCATCCACTCTTACTATGGTTGACACCTGACCGCCTGATACCTCTGCTTGTCTGTCTCCTCCTCCATCCACCTTCTCATCACACTCTCCATCTGAGACAGCGTGTCGATTAAGGCTATGACTTTGTTGGTTCTTGAGGGCTGAGGGGTCTGCTCCATCTGCTTCTGCCTGCTCAGCCTCCGGGGGCAAACACAGGACAGGAACCTGGGACTGTTGGCCCTCTCTGACCTCCATTAGCTGTCCCTGTGCGTGTTGTTGAGGGTGTGGCTGAGGTGGTGGCTGTACTTGAGGGTGGTGTTGCTGCTGGGGGAACTGACAGGGAGCTCCGCGTTGAGTTGGAGACTGGATGGGTTGTGAGTGAGGTGATGGGGGGCGCTCCCCCTGCACCATCTGAGGAGACGACCTGGGTTTGGCCTGTGGAGAAGCTGAGCTCTGAACAGAGGAGGTGGAGGAGGAAGATGAAGTTCTGGTCTTGGTAGGTGTGTGAGGTGGTGTGTAGGGAGGAGCGGGCTGGGAATGGGAGTGACGGTGTTTGCCTTGTGAAGAAACGTTGCCTCTGTGGGACGAGGAGCCTCCTTGGCTGCTCTGCTGCCTCACAGTCCTCGCCTCCTTCTTAGGTGGCCCTCCACCTCCTGCCAGGGCCTCGTCGTAGTCTTTGCTGAGGGTGCGAGTCCGCTGAGCTTTGACCTCCTGACAGGGTGGGGTCATGGCACTTTGTAGCTCAGTGCTCAACTCGCTGTCCTGGAAGGTGCTCATCCTAGGAGACATGACCTCTGAAAGAGATTAAAACTTTACTTTAATGAGTCTGTTAGCTAGAAATGTTTTAAAAACTAACAAAGCAAATTAGAAAAAAACAAACTTTAAAAGTATTCTTTAGAACTGTTCTTTAACCCAGAGTGGAACAATTCATAACATACAAAACAAGAATTAGACTTAGAAGATATAGTCTAATGAATACACAGATGGATGCAAGTCTTTCACTAAGCACCCCTGAAGGTTCTAGAAGGTCTTTTAACTTATCACACCGAGGCTGATTAACTTCCTGTTAGCGATGACTGACTGAAGCTGCTGCATAAAAATGATGGTAAACTACCACATAGGCACAGCCGCCCTGGGGCTGTCTGACAGAGGTGGATGATGATGAGATGAAAGACGAGAATTCCAAAAGTTCAAAGCCATTCATCCTTGAATTCCTGTATGATAGTCTAACACTGGTTTTACAGATATGAGAGTGTCAGCTGCATACCTCTGAAACGATATCTGACATTTCCTCAGTGTGAACTCTAGAGGAATCGGTTCAAGGAAAAGAACATTGTACCGAGTCTGGAACCCTGAGGGACTCCGTGTAAGAAGAACTGAGGAGAATACTCAGTAATCCAGATCAACAGAGACTCTTCTGTCTGATCAGTGCTCACCAGCTCATGACAACCCAGCCAGAGAAGTTTAAGTATTTGTGTCTCATTAAACACAGCAGCTGAGGCTCATTAGGTGTTTCTCACCATCTGGGGGCGGGCTGTCCATTGACATCACTTCCTGCTGCTGTGTGATTGGTGGAGGCCTCTTTCGTAGTGAGCCTCGCCCATCTGAAGTGCGCTGCATTTCAGCCAACCGCTTCACTGCCAGCATCAGCTTCTTCTGGTGACCTGTAACAATCAGAACAGTTTTGGTTAAACTTCAGAGAACCGCCTGTCAAAAAGCTACCTTATCTACCTTATCCAACTGTAGAAATGATGCTGCATCAATCTGTGTAGACTTTATGAATCATAAATTCTATGAAGTTCTATATAGAATGGGCAGTAATAGCTCAGGAGGTAGAGAGGGTTATAGGATCGATCCTGGCTCCCAGCAGGGAATGCTGCTGTTTTGTCTATGATCAAGACACTTAACCCGCCTTGCCTGCTGGTGGTGGTCGGAGGGACTGGTGGCGCCTGTGCTTGGCAGCCTCGCCTCTGTCAATGTGCCCCAGGGCAGCTGTGGCTACACTGTAGCTCATCATCATCAGTGTATGAATGGATGAATGACTGTGTTGTGAAGTTCCTTGGGGGGTTGTAGAACCCTAGAAGGCACTATACAAATACAGGCCATTTACCATTTACCATAAAGCCTGAAACAGATATTGCTTTCTAGCCCAGAGATGAGAAAACACTCAGTGATCACACTCTCTAATAGCTTACAGCAAAATATGTCAGAACCATAATTTTGTGCCCACTTATCCAAGTTGTGCAATGTTGATGTTAGCTTCTACTAGCAGAGACGTTCTCTGCTGTTTCCTGGACACTAAACCAACAACAGCCTTCCCCGTCGTGAGTCAAGATGGGTGAGTCCATGAATGTTAAGTGACAGTGTGACGTAGATCTGTCAGGATTTTCACCATCTATTTTCTATAAGAAGCTAATGCAGGAGATAGGTGTAGGAGACTATTTTCATGTTATTTTCATTATAATCAGAACTAATCATTAAAACATGGTTTTTCAGTGAACCACAATCCAGCACATGTTCCTTCATTTGATTTAACAGGAAGACACAAATCACCAGTGTTCACCAAATCCTCAGCCAAAATTTGAACCTCTGGGTCATTTTAAGGTTATTAGTTTAATTAGCTTCTTAAATGCATGACTGCATTTTAATAGTGAGGTCACAGAATCATAAACACATCCAGGCTTTACCATGAAGAGGGCTGTCCACTCATTTAGTGTAAATCTTACCAAGTTTGGTGATGCCTATTTCCTGAAGGTCTTCCCAGGTGATGTCTGTGATGAAGTCGATGTTCTCGTAGCCGTTCTGCACCAGAACTTGGTGGTACTGGCTTAGACCGATGGCAGACAGCCACTCACCCAGGCTGCTCTGTAGGAACACCATGAGAGACCATCTACTGACCTGATCGTTTTCATCACATCATACAAACACATAAAGATCCTAAAGCCACTATAGGGAGCCTAAGCCACGCCCATCTACTTCCTGTCCATGGTTCCCCAACTGCCCAAAAAAATGAATGGGAGTCTATGAGCTGATAAAAAGTTTTTTCTGATCCTGTTTGATATGTGCCGTGAATTTAACATATGATGTCTGTGAATTTTAAAGACACACTTTGATGCCAAGAAAGCGCTCATTTTCCACAGGCGGCAAAAATTATTTTAGGTTTTGTGTGAAAAGACGTGTAGAACTACAAATGTGTCTCACCAAATTTACATCATCAAACCAGACAAGGAGAAGAAAAATGTGTACGAGTTTAGCGAGCTTCACATCCTTCTTCCAGGATGACAGAAGGAGCATTATATGTGGAGAAAACCACTATAAATGTGGTCATGTGGTAAGCAGCAGCTACGCTGGGGAGAAGAGATTCTGCTGTGACGTCATATATGCCACGTCTGATTTGTAGACTTTTGAATTACCAATTTTTACAAGATAATAAATCTCAGACTACTTGACAGACATAGTCGAAAAACACACAATTATTTATCATTTATGTTGAAGTACAACATATGTGTGATTCAGGGCGTAAGGTAAAGAATATTAGAAAGTAGCTTTTATAGCCCTGTTCAGGGACCCATGGGCTGACCAGAGGGGGAGGAGCCTTAGGCTTAGGTTATATTTGTTGCCATAGCAACCCAACTGTTTAACTCACAGGTTTGTGCTCAGGAAGCCACTCTGTGACACTCAGCTTGTTGATCTCTGATGTCATCTTCTTCCTGTGACCCGGTTTAGTTATACCAACAGCCGTCAGATCCTACACACACCAGAAAACACACACGTGAGCAGAGACACCGTGGTGGCATTTTCTCCCCCGAGTGCCCAGGGGTGGATGTGTCTGTCTCAGCCTCGTCTTCCCCCTCTCTCTCTCTCTCTCTCTCGCTCTCTCTCTCTCTCTCTCTCTCACACACACACACACACACACACACAGGGATAAAGGAAATCTTGCAACACAAGAGACAGCATGACATCTGATGAAAGCTTCTGCCAGTCGAGGAGTAAAGAGAGAAGCTGCAAACGTCTCAAAATGAAAGAAAAAGCAAGCCAAAAAAAGGGAATGTCTGCGATGAAAGGAAGCGTCTAAAACCCTGATCAATTCATGCTCATCCTTCAGAATACCCCCCCCCCCCTCACACACACACACACAAAACTACTATCCTAAGTTTTTATTAGCAGACAAGACAAAGAGATGAGGCCATTATTGTTTCTGAGCTCCCAACAGCCTGAATTCTGGTCCACCATTCAGCAGCTCAGGATGGGAGAGCAGTACCCTAACAACATTGTTTATGGTGGGGACGGTGTGCTGCTGACCTTGAATCGGGACGTTGTGGATCGGTGGGCGGAGCACTTCGAAGACCTCCTCAGTCCCACTGGCACGTCTTCCAATGAGGAAGCGGAATCTGGGGACTTTGGGTTGGGTTCTCCAATCTCTGGTGCGGAGGTCACTGAGGTGGTCAAAAAGCTCCTCGGTGGCAAGGCCCCGGGGGTGGATGAGATCCATCTGAAGTTCCTTAAAGCTCAGGATTTTGTGAGTCTGTATTATCTAATGTGGCTCTACAATATCGCGTGGACATCGGGGGCAGTTCCACTGGACTGGCAGACCAGGGTGGTGGTTCCCCTATTTAAATGGGGGACCGCAGGGTGTGTTCCAACTACAGGGGGATCACACTCCTGAGCCTCCCTGGTAAGGTCTATTCGGGGGTTCGGGAGAGGAGGGTCCGTTGGATAGTTGAACCTCAGATTCAGGAGGAGCAATGTGGTTTTCGTCCTGGCCGTGGAACACTGGACCAGCTCTATACCCTTAGGGGGGCCCTGGAGGGTGCGTGGGAGTTTGCCCAACCAATCTACATGTGCTTTGTGGATTTGGAGAAGGCGTTTGACCGCGTTCCTTGGGGGGCCCTGTGGGGGGCCCTGTGGGGGGTACTCCAGGAGTATGGGGTACCAGGCCCTTTGATATGGGCTGTTAGGTCCCTGTACGACCAGTGTCAGAGCTTGGTCTGCATTGCTGGCAGTGAGTCGGGCTCATTCCCAGTGAGAGTTGGACTCCAAGGCTGCCCTTTGTCATGATTCTGTTCATAACTTTTATGGACAGGATTTCTAGGTGCAGCCAAGGTGTTGAGGGGATCCGTTTTGGTGGCCTAAGGATCAGGTCTCTGCTTTTTGCAGATGATGTGGTCCTGTTGGCTTCATCAGATCTCCAGATTTTTTATGGAGCAGTTCACAGCCGAGTGTGAAGCAGCTGAGATGAGACTCAGCTTCTCTAAATCCGCGACTATGGTCTTGAGTCGGAAAAGGGTAGAATGCCTTCTTCAGGTCAGGGACGAGGTCCTGCCCCAAGTGGAGGAGTTTAAGTATCTCGGGGTCTCGTTCATGAGTGAAGGAAATATGGATTGGTGAGGCGGATTGGTGCTGTGTCTGCAGTGATGCGGGTGTTGTACCGGTCTATTGTGGTGAAGAGGTATAGGATCCAACCCTACCCTTTGGCTACAAGCTTTGGGTAGTGACCAAAAGAATGAGATTGCAAGTACAAACGGCCAAAATGAGTTTTCTCCACAGGGTGGCTGGGCTCTCCCTTAGAGATAAACTGAGAAGCTCGGTCATCCGGGAGAGGCTCGGAGTAGACCCGCTGCTCCTCCACATCGAGAGGAGCCAGTTGATGTGGCTCAGGCATTTGGTTAGGATTCCTCCTGGATGCCTTCCTGATGAGGTTTTCCAAAACGTCCTACTGGGAGGAAACATAAAGGAAGGCCCAGTACACAATGGAGGGACTATGTCTCTCGGCTGGCCAGGGAACACTTTGGGATTCCCCAAGTGGCTGGGGAGAGGGAAGTCTGAGCTTCTGCTTAGGCAGCTGCCCCCGCGACCCGACCTTGGATAAGCGGAAAAAAATGGATGGATGGGTATAGTTGTTGTTCTGGGTCACTCTACCAGTTGTTTGCTGACGGAAACCCACTAGTTTCCAACACAAATTATGGTTAAACTGATAGACATCTAACCTGGGCTAAGAGAAACAGAAAACTCACAGTGATTGTTGATTAGTTGGAAATATCTACTAATGTCCTCCTAAAGAATAAACTTCAGGGAAGTTTTGAAAATTCCGGTTGTCAGAAACATGAATATTTTTTTTTTTACCTTTTCTTAGATAAAATAGAAGCAGCCTTCATAAGGACAAGGTGTAAAAACGTGTTGAAAATTTTGTGTTATACTTTTATATACAGACATGGACAAAATTGTTGGCACCCTTCGTTCAATGAAAGAAAAACCCACAATGATCACAGAAATAACTTGAATCTGACAAAAGTAATAATAAATAAAAATTCTATGAAATTTAACCAATGAAAATCAGATATTGCTTTTTGACCATGCTTCAACAGAATTATTAAAATAAATCAACTTTTGGAACAGGCCTGGACAAAAACCATGGTACCTCTAGAAAAGACTGAAAATACTGTGACCAAAGGGACGTGTTAACTCAAGGAGTGTTCACTAATGATCATCACAGGTGTCTACAATCTAGTAATCAGTCAGTGGGCCTATATATAGGGCTCCAGGTAGTCACTGAGTTGTTTGGTGACATGGTGAGTACCACACTCAACATGGACCAGAGGAAGCGAAGTAAAGAGTTGTCTCAGGAGATTAGAAAGAAAATGATAGACAAGCATGTTAAAGATAAAGGCTAGAAGACAATCTCTAAGCAGCTTATTCAGAAATGTAAGATCCATGGGACTGTAGCCAACCTCCCTGGACGCGGCCACAGGAGGAAAATTTATGACAAATCAAAGAGACGGATAATCTGAATGGTAACAAAAGAGCCCAGAAAAAGTTCTAAAGAGATCTAAGGTTAACTTCAAGCTCAAGGAACATCAGTGTCAGATCGCACCATCCGTCGTTGTTTGAGCCAAAGTGGACTCCATGGGAGACGACCAAGGAGGAAGAACATCATTGTTGAAAACAAATCATAAAAAGCCAGACTGGAATCTGCCAAACTACATGTTGACAAGCCACAAAGCTTCTGGGAGAAGGTCCTATGGACAGATGAGACAAAAATGGAACTTTTTGCCAAGACACATCAGCTCTATGTTCACAGAGGGAAAAATGAAGCATATCAAGGAAAGAACACTGTCCCTACTGTGAAACATGGAGGAGGCTGTTATGTTCTGGAGCTGCTTTGCTGCATCTGGCACAGGGTGTCTTGAATCTGTGCAGGGTTCAATGAAATCTCAAGACTATCAAGGGATTCTAGAGAGAAATGTGCTGGCCAGTGTCAGAAAACTTGGTCAGTCGCAGGTCATGGGTCTAGCAACAGGACAATGACCCAAAACACACAGTTAGAAACACCCAAGAATGGCTCAGAGGAAAACATTGGACTATTCTAAAGTGGCCTTCTATGAGCCCTGAGCTCAATCCTGTTGAGCATCTTTGGAAGCAGCTGAAACATGCCGTCTGGAAAAGGTGCCCTTCAAACCTGAGACAACTGGAGCAGTTTTCTCATGAGGAGTGGGCCAAAATACCTGCTGAAAGGTGCAGAAGTCTCATTGAGAGTTACAGGAATCATTTGATTGCAGTGATTGCCTCAAAAGGTTGTGCAACAAAATATTAAGTAAGGGGTTCCATTATTTTTTTCCCAGGTCTTTTCCATCAGTTTATTTATTTTTTTAATAATTCAGTTGAAGCATGGTTGAAAAGCAAAGTCTGACTTTCATTGGTTAAATTTCATAGAATTTTTATTTATTACTTTTGTCAGATTCAAGTTATTTCTGTGACCATTGTGGGTTTTCTTTCATTGACCGAAGGGTACCAACAATTTTGTCGGCGTCTGTATCTAGTATATTATATGTAGTTAGAAACAAACCCGTGGTTTTGTTGATTTTAATGTTCAGATGTGGCAGTGAAGCTAACACCAGATCCAGGGTGAGGGGTCAAACCACAGTAGGTGTGACAGGTAGCAGGGGAAGGATGGCTGAGGCTGTTTCAGTGAACTTGTTTAGTTTTATTCAAGACAAAAACGATTTAAGGGACACATGCAGGGGGAAAAAATCAAGGACAGCACAAATCAAAGTCCAGCTGACTTGTTTCCACTGTGGTCCTTGGAGGCAGGAGAAAACGCTCTGGGGTTCAGGGTTCAGATTCCTTACCTCCGGAGTCATCCGGCTAATGGTGGGCAAGTCATACCCAGCAGCCAGGAAGTTTGGAGCGTAGACCTGCAGCTGAAAGTCGCTCAGCCATTGGACAACAGCCTCTGAGCTCTACAGAAGAGAAGACAGGGGGCATGCGGTCACTGGTACCGTGTCTGCTTCTTCAACAGCCTTTTGTCATCAGCAGAACCAAGAGGGGCCAAACAGGGGTCAGCGTTCAGTTAGCATGCTGTTGTAAACGTTTGAATCTGTTAAGAGTCGTGGATGATTATTAATAGCATCATAACTTGGCTATTAGAGTCCTGGATTAGCCCTGGTTGTCCCTTCTTGGCCCTGCAGTGAAAAACAGGCTAAAGTTAGGAAGGGAGTAGCAGCAGACTTCACAGGTCGGACTGAAGTTCTCCATCATCTCAGGTACGGTAACCCCAGAAAAAAGACATTTAAACGATTTATTACGATTCATTTGAGTTTTTGCCTCTAGTCTAAGGAGTTTCTACAGAACCAAGCTTTTAATCTACGTTGAGATCTTTTATGCTAGCTGGTTTCCATGGAGGAAATCAAACAACAGCTACAGTCATGCAAGACACAACAGACTCACACCTCACGGAGCAGGGACACTTGTATTAGGAGGGAGGGCTCGTATTTTGGACAAAGACCATAGATGGTTTGAGAGAAGAGTAAAAAAGTATCTTAATTAAAAGAGAAAAGCCAAAGGTAGACAGAGGAGGTCTGATGGTTCTGCTCTCTGAAACTTAAACTAAAGATCTGATTATGATCTAGAGATGCTTCACAGCTCGTCCAAACCTTTAGGAACCTGATCCAAGCATCTAGCACCTTTTCAGACGTTGAAGGACCTTTGTTTGCTGTTGGGGTTTCTCTGTTATTCTTGACTGTTTGTTGTCTACAGACAGGGGCGTCGGACTGGGGGGAAAAAGGGTACCGTTTACCCAGGGCCCACTGCAGGGAGGGGCCCTGAGACAGCCTTGAATAAAAATGTTTTATTGTGGGTTTTTTTCCCCCGATTAACTTAATGTCTTTATAAACGTCTCTTTACCTGTGGATAAAGAGGTTAAAAAACAGAATTTTGCCTTAAAAATAATAACTGAATTGTCTCTGAGGCATCTATCACCCCTTAAAAATGTGCAAAGTGGTTTAGTCCACACCTGCGGCCAGGGGCTGCACCCCGCATCTACAGCTGAGACACTGATATTTCTGTTTGATGATGTTTCCTCAAGAAAGGGAAATCTGGCTTCCAGAAAAGAAAAGAAAAGAAAAGAAAAGAAAAGAAAAGAAAAGAAAAGAAAAGAAAAGAAAAGAAAAGAAAAGAAAAGAAGGAGAAAGTTAATTGAACAGAAGCAAGTATGGGATTTTCAAGAAGAGAGGTGAGCAGCAGCACCACCACAGAACCCAGTTTGAGCTGATATTAGTTCTCAGACTGAACCATCAAGATCAGTTATAAATTCATTAGTATTATTAGAATTATTACCGCGGCCGCCGCCAATAAATTCGCGGACCTCGCAGTAAAAACAGGTTCTCTCTGTGTGGATATTTCATCTCCTTCCCACTCATGGATCAGGACAAACTTAGTATCGATGGATTCCTGGTAATCTCAGGAATGTGAAGCTGCCAGTGTTATCATGCTATACGAAAACCTGAATGCAACAGACCTCAAAAACTGTCTTGTTAATCCCAGATGAACTACTTTAACTCTAGTAAGGTAAAGTTGCCCACAGTGGCGGTAACTTATGGCCCATAATGAAAGCTGGAAAAAGGCATAGTCTAATTATTACATGAGTTCTTGTTGCAAGGTATGGAGAGCCAAAAGTGACACAATTAAATAAATAGCTAAAGCATTAATTAATTTTATAAATGTATCATTAAATATTTTAAAATTTTAATTACATAAACCATAAAAATATTTAATTCATTAAAATTTATTTATAGATATTTAATAATTTATTTCATTATTTCATGTTTGTTCATCATGATTTTGTTTTATCTGTCAACCATGCCCATCAAAATCAGTGAGCAAGGCTCAGGTTGATAATGAACATGGCAGCTTATATGTTAGAGGGTTTTTATTGACTTGGTCAGAGATATTTTAAGCCTAACAAGTAAAACAGTTGCTGACTCAGAATCAGTGGAAAAACAGTACAAGTGGAATTTCAGGAAGAATTTCCTCACTGATGAGAGACTGACTACAGAATACCTGTAGAAGTACTCCTGCATGTGCTTGGTCAATTTAACCTTTCATTATTGTAACAATATCAGTATTAGCAAAGCTTAACATCATGAACCACATGGCCTTTTAGATGCAGCAGCAGCAGCAGCAGCAGGGCCCTCATTCTCTCCAGATAGCACTGAGATTTCACTTTTATTATGCTGGCATTTGTATTTGCTCAATATAGAGGTTAAACTAAGATCATGTTTATTAACGTGTCTTATAGCATGACAAAAAATGTGTACGAGAGATATTAAACAAGTGAGCGTGGGGGCCCACCTAGATGGCTTGTACCTAGGGCCCAGAATTTGGTGCTACGCCCCTGTCTACAGAAATGTGGTTTTTCTCTTCTGATACCCGACAAAAGCAGAGTTTCACTAACAGATGACTGGAGACTCCTCTTCTTTCCTCCATCAGGAGGCTGATGAATCAGGACTCTACTGAAGCTAACAGATGGTCATCAGAACATGGCTTACACACACACGCACACACACACGCATACACACGCACACGCATGCAACACACACACATGCACGCACATACACATACACTGCAGGCCAGTAATGCACATATTCTATGTGAACATCTGTTTAATTTACTTTGTTGTTTTTCAGATGAAAATAATGATGATTTTTACTTCTTTTAATAATAACTTATGAAAAAATAAACATTAAAACTCGTCTCATTGTGCTCAGTGTAAGCACTGATATCACACTTTCTGTGGCGAGATAGTCCACCCACATTGGGCACATTCCTGGGCACCTGCCACATTACACACACACACACACACACACACACACACACACACACACACACACACACACACACACACACTTTCCTAGTCAGAGTGTTGCCTGCCTTGTGGCGCATTAGCTGTCAGAGTATAGAAATTTATCGCAGTGGAGAGAAAGGAAGTAAAATTCTGCCATGATAGAGAAGCTGCAACTAAAAAGGAGTGAGTAATGATGTAATTGATAAGAAAAGGAACAGGATTTACACACACACACACATACACACACACACACACACACACACACACACACACACACACACACACACACACACACACACACACACACACAGTTCATACAAGGTCTAGTCACACACTCACCGTGTCATGGTGGCATCCGAACACTCGGAGCACGGAGGAAGCTAGCTGTGATAGAAACCGCTGGGACATCTTGGTGTGTGCGAGTGTGTGTGTGTGTACTTGCGTGTGTTTGCGTGTGCGTGTGCGTTTAGCTGGATTGAAGCGACTACATCCTGGTTACATGCAGGCGAGAGCTGGTGGTGTTTTGTACACTTGTTACAGAAGAATGAATCTGTGGGGATTCTGGACTGTCCTACCTTTCCATCACATGGCACCTCCCCCTTCCTGGTTGCCGTGGCATCATAGGGCGGAGCTTCGTGGAGCGGACAGCCTGATTGGCTGGATGTTCGAGAGGAGCTAGCGGAGCCTGTTGGGAAAACACATTGGCCAGTCACGAGCTGTCAAGCCATCCTTTTATACTTCCGTCAGTCAGCTCCTCCTGTAGCTGATCTCTGGTCAGTCTTTACGATGGCTTTGACAAGTGACCAATCAAATTCCTTCTTTTATAAAGAGACAACATTCTGAACCAATCAAAGCTCTCTCCACATCCTCCCACATCCCCTGCTTTGGCCATCTGTGTGCTCAACAAGCCAAGATCTGTGTGTGTGTGTGTGTGTGTGTGTGTGTGAGAGAGAGAGAGAGAGAGTTTAGAAACGTGTCTTCAAAGGCCAGAAACTCAAAAGTCCAGTTTTCTAACCCCACTCTCTATTTTTGTCCACTCCCTCCTAACTCGCCTCACAACACCAACATCTTTTCTTGCTGTGATTTTAATCAGTGGAGAAAAAACTGTCCCAGCTCCATCCACCCTCCACCCTCCATCTTGCCTGCGGGTTGGTCCACAGACTTGGACTGCTCCAGTAGATGCTCCTTGGCTTTGGCAGACTGGGACAAGACGGTCGCTAGAAGCTGCAGAGACAAAAACACACTTATTAGGATCCAGAAGCTTTTACACACACAGGGAATAAGCCAAATGTCTGCACGATTACTGGTCATTTTTGTTGATTCTGGTGCAGCTTTAGGGTTCCGTGAGGTTAAAAGCATTTCCGGGGCGTCCAGCAGTCAAGTCTAGCAGGAATTTACGAGGCTTGATTTGTTTCCCATTTTTAGTTTCCCATTCAGACATAGTCATTCCAACTATCTTTAGCATCTTTAATTATAAAAGTATCACACCTGGACCAGGGATGCTCAGCTAAACTTGTCTGGGAGCCAAATGCAAAAATTCACAAAAGTTCATAAACTACATTCAACGTACAAAATTAGCAAACTTTGAAAAAAAGATGTTTTGATGCTTTTCAGCCATAATGATTCTGAACTATCAGCTGGATTAGCCATTAGCTTAGCACATAATTGCAGGCTTTTCAGGAATCCGTCTACACCTGGTAAAATATTTTTTTTTTGCTTTTTATTGTTTATGAAATCCTCTACTTCCATTCTATTTAAATAAAAACACTAATGTTCTCTGACTGCTTCACTAGGGGGCGACAGAGTCGATATTAATGAGATCCAAATACAAGGAAACAGCATTCTCAGAACTCTCCCATAAGTAAGATTGGTAAAACTTTATAAAATAAGGCACCAAAAGTCATAACTTTCAGGTTTGATGCAGGTAAAACCCGTTAGAAGTGTGTGAACTTAGAGCCTAAAATAAAAACATAAATGAGAGTGTTATGATATTCTTTGTGAAACTTTTTGATTCTCTACAAAATAAAGTTACATTTCTTAAATTATTTAATTATAAAAAAAAGGCTTCATTGTTTATCGACCCAGGAGGGAAATCACATAAAAGGTCGTGGTTTCATTTCCTGTCCAGGTAGCTTTGTGCTATTGTGGTGAGAGCTTGTTTAAGATGAGCTCAGTGATCAACAGCACAAGATGTTTGGATCACACACCTGAAGGTGTGGCTTATTGGGAAACTGTCCTGGGATCAGAGTCAGAGCTGGAGTCTGGGGTCTGACCCCAGACCTGAAAATGTGAAAGTGTGAGAGGATCGTAGACAGAAAAATCTGACCAGGAACATCTAAGACTCTCATGACTCTCAAAGGGAGGAACAGGAGCAGGGATTTAGAGCTAGTTCACATTAATAATTATTAACAACCAAACATTAATAATGAATAATATTAATAAAGCTCTATTTACAGATTAAAAGCTGGATGACTCTTCTGACCCTGCCAGAATCTGCATCTTCACTAGGTCACTTCTCATCATTTCAACATTGCGTGTGTTTGTTTGTGTGTGTGTGTGTGTGTGTGTGTGTGTGTGTGTGTGTGTGTGTGTGTGTGTGTGTTACCTTCACCCCCTCAGCCTGTGCATGAAGAATGTGCGCTGCGCTGCCAGCACTTTGACCGCTGCCTGAAGATCTCACACTGGTCACACTTCCAGAGCTGCCGACACTGCTGCGATCTCCACCTGCAACACACACACACACACACACACACACACACACACACACACACACACACACAAACACACCCCGACATGCATACACAGACATGCACACAAGAACATAGATGTGCAATCACACACCCATGCAACCACCCAAACAGTATTCATCAATGTTGTCCAGACAAATGCAGACACATGCAGCAGACACAAGGATGCACCCAGAAACACACACACACACACGCGCACACACACACACACACACACACACACACACACACACACGCACACACACACGCAGGTTGGTTTAGCTTCTATCCAAAGCTACGCTGTAACAGGTGTGACTCTCCTCTGAAATGCACTGGCCAGCTCATGGTTGGGCGGACATGACGGACACACAGACAAGTTCATGACCAACACAATAGTGGAATAAAGACATGCCGCTCATACACACACACACACACACACACACACACACACACACACACACGCACGCACACACACACACACACACACACACACACACACACACACACACACACAAACACACCCCGACATGCATACACAGACATGCACACAAGAACATAGATGTGCAATCACACACCCATGCAACCACCCAAACAGTATTCATCAATGTTGTCCAGACAAATGCAGACACATGCAGCAGACACAAGGATGCACCCAGAAACACACACACACACACGCGCACACACACACACACACACACACACACACACACACACACACACACACACACACACACGCACGCACACACACACACACACACACACACACACACACACACACACACACACCTGTCTCTGCTGCTTCCCTTGGCTCTGTCTGTCTCTGTGGTCTTGTTCTGCCCTAAATGGCAACATCCCAGCACAACCAGTTGGAAAGACGCTCACTCACACAGACTAGACCAATGCAGATGCCTGCCGTCTACACACCAGACCTCTGAGGTCAGCTAAGCTTCAGATGGAGGGGTAAGCAGGACATGGGAGACTGTCGGGAGCAGGTCAAATAGTATCTGAGAGCCTTCCAGCACCATCATCTCCTGGCTGAGTCAAACAGATGTGTGAGTTGTTTTTAGCTGCACACATCAGCAGGTAGAAGAGACGTAGCCGACGGACGTCAGATACTGTTTGGCCCTGGCCAGACTGTAAGGAGTCCAAGGTTGAGGGCTCAGCGCAGCGCGGCTTAGTTACCTGCCACGGGCTTGCGCAGAACCCAGATCTCTTCGTTGGAGCCTCCATGGGGCCCGCTGGATGTGGTGGGAGAACTGTGAGGACTCGCCTCTGAGCCTCGACAACCTTCAACACAGAACACCACGGTTAACCGCTAAGCTGGCCTAACAGTCACATCAGACCAGCAGCTGCTGATTGGTTGGTTTTTGGGTTAGCCTAATTATTCATGATGTACGCGTTTCCTCAGTCAAAGGTTATGGTTGCATAGCAACAGCTAATTTTACGCAGATAAACCTAAATCTGATGATTATTCTCAGTAACTGACTTGGATCATAAAGACAAAGATTATATTTCAGATCTTTCTGTTTTCTGCTCTGAAGTTTTGATTTTTCTTCTTGAATTTCTTTAAATAATCACAAACTAAACCTGGTACTTTTATTTATACGTTTGGGACATTTGGTGTAATGTCTAGCACATTTGCCTCTTTTCTTTTTTCAATCTAACATTCCAGTTCAGGTGTGGAACCAGATTTGATCTCAGGAGACTCGTTTTTAATCTGTTGATGTGACTTTATTAACATTCAAAAGTCTTGCTGCATATGTGGAAATGTGTGGTAAAACTATAAAGGTTGTCCTGAGTGGAGGAAGGTTAATGATGTAGGTGAGATTTAGTTTTCATTTCTGGACAACTTCTCAGATTTTTTTCTTGCTAATAAGAAAAAAACATAAACTCTTGAAGATTTTTGCCTTTAATTGTGGAAAATGTAAGTTTTTTTCTTGCTAATTTACAATAATAATTAATAATGATAATCATCTGGAGTTTTAACCTTTCTCCCTATAGCTCCTTTTATATTCTCCATAAAGGCCCTCAACAGCTGTTTGACCCGCCTGAATTAAAACAAGAGACACAATGATTAAACTAAAGGTACGGAGGATTTTACACTTTCATTTTCACACATTCTCACTTTCATCTTCCCCAACACACACACACACGCACGCACACACACACACACGCACGCACGCACGCACACAGAAAAATACAGCATAAATAGATATATGACAACATTTATATACTGATAGTACATAAATAAATACATTACACAAATACCTGTGTATATACACATATATACTATAATGTACATACACATACATATATAATATGTGTGAGATTATATATGTGGGACTTGTCAGAATGAGGCTGTAGTGCATTTGGAGAGAGTCATAAACCATTATAACCATCTGGTTTCATAATGGTTTACATGAGACCAGCAGGGCTCCAGAGGAACTCCTTGTTTTTCCTTTCAGCTCCTTCTTGTGGCCTTTTTGCATCCCTCCAAGTCACCTCAGGAAAATTCTCGTTTCTCAACCAGAATTAGGAAGATTTAGTGAAAATGCCCCGAGCTGAAGAGATTTCTACCAAACGAGGAACTTTCTGTCTGTCAGGAGGTTTTTTTTATTCTCGTGGAGGTGGCAAAATAGTTTCCGAAGAAGCCAGTGATCACCTTACCTGCAAGCGACAAAGAGCAACATTTTCTAACAATCAACACTTGACGTTCCACACCTCGTAACCTGCTAACGTTCGCACAGTTTTAGCAAGTTTCAATTCTAATATTTTCCACATTCATAAATGTAAACTGATTAAACTACGCTTGAGTTTCTGATGCAAAAGCAGAAAGCATCACCCATCCACCCATCGTTCTCTGATTACTGCTGTCGAATGAATTTAGCTTCATCTGGTAGTGTTTATTTTACAGGTTTTACTCCAATCTCCTCAGGTTTTACACACACACACACACACACACACACACACGGGGGTAGGAGGACAGCACAGAGCTGCTTATGAAGGGAGTCTGTGGAGCTGGGTTGTTCTAGTGATGATATTCAGGGAAAAGAGGCAAAAACATGGAGGCAAGACAGAAAAAATCAAAGTAAAAAAGGAAATTCAGATGTTGAACTGAATGACAAACCAACTCAGATAAACGGGCAAAATGAAAAACTAACCTTTCTGTTTTTATCTGTAAAGAAATGATCTGAGGTCATGCTAAATTAACCAGTTTCATCTTCTGGTGAGTAACAAACCAGTTCAGCCTGGGGCAACAGGTTCAAATTTGTGTTAATCTGCTGAGTCATGGTTGGACGGGTACGTTATCATATCACAATGGCCCCCTCTTGACCACGGCCAACCCTCGTTTGAACATGAGGTCACATGATGTCTAATGAACCAGGAGTAATGTGATAAAAGCTCTTGTTGAAGGGATATTTCAGCCCTTTTGAGGAGTGTGTCTGACCCTAACCCATTATACAGCTTCCTGAATGGCCTCAGTCCAGATAAATAGAGTTTTAGTCCTACAGGACTAATGAGCTAACAGTTTGTCCAAACGTGGCATGCTTTCCTAAAAACCTTGACTTATGACATCATTAGGATCCACAGACGCTGGTAAACGTAAAATATCAAACTTGTTTTAAGAAGGCAGCAATCAGCTGGAATTCTGAGGTTATTTTAAAAACAAAAAGCTGTTCAGATCACACTGACGAGCTAAAAATGGACATGACCAAATGTTTTTGTGCCATCTGAAACCAGCGCAGTCTGATAACCCTTCACACCGCTGGAACCGAGAATCACCAGCAGTAATACAAACGTAGCACTTCCAACGAATCAGAGGCTGGCATCTGACAGGAAGTCCTCCAGATTTCTGCCAAAACAAGGTAACATGTGAAACTGATTGCTGTAAAAAAGGTTTGATAAATGATGTTTTAGCAAGGCAGAAATCTCTTTGGAGCTTCTTTGGTTCACCGACAAGGTCCAAAACAGTAGCCAGCCATACCAATGCTTCCTTATGGGAAGCAATGGGTCTGGTAATGCTCCTATTCAAATAACCCCACCCCCTGAGAGTTCTCACTGAGCCAATCAGTGCTGAGCAGCGTACGTCACACACAGCGACGCTCAGTTTCTCATAAACAACAAAGATGGTGTCTGAAGCGGAGCTCGCTTTCTTCTGTTCTAAATGACTTGGACATGTCTTTAAAACCACAACAAGAATTAGCGCTAAAAGCCTTTCTTCTAAAGGAAGATGTTTGTGCTGTGCTACCCACAGACATATATACGTAGACGCCTCATGGACTGGCGCTGCCGTAGTGGCCGGCCACCATCTTAGATGGGTCACCATTCGCCCCCAGTCCATTCATGTCTACTGAGGAAGTTGCTTACCCAGCTAAAAAACACATTTTATCATGGTGTCACGTCACCTTTATTTGCGCTAATGGAGAAACAAGTAAAAAAAGCTGGAAAGCTGGTGTTAACTGCAGTGCAGCTCGGCGTGAACAGCGAGAGGGAGATTGTTAGCAGCGCTACTTTGATGCTATCTTTGACTACAGCTAAAAAACGACAGCGTCGCACGATAAGTTGTCATTTCCGCCTTTTTTCGGATTGGTATCCAGACTCTTCTCCTGTGTAGAATAGACAGAGGGAGAGTCTGGCAGGCCAGGCTACCAAAACAGACCGGTGCCTTTCCTTCACATCTCCAAAGTTTCACAGTATTTATGAAAATGTAATAATTACAAAAAATCTCTGTAAATAAAATCTGGTTTAAGGACGGCAGCAGTACACCTCAGTTTGACCTCGGAGGAGTCGTTGGGTCTTCAAACCGTGTTTCTCTGAGAACATTCAGGGAGCTGTCTACGGACGGGTGAGACGGTCCTCGTTTACAACTTTTACACACTCAACTATGTCAAAACGACCAAAACATCTCTTTATGCGAGCTCTTAGTAATGGAGATGACAACAGGGCAAAACTAAATAAAGACAGTATGAGCAACATGTAAAAATACACAAATAATGGTTAATAAGAAAATAAACCTTTAATGGATGCCTTCTGACGGAAATGTTTAAATCACCAATCAGAATGTCCCGAGACCAATCAGAATCAGACTTTTTAATGAGATCATGATACGAGCACCCATGGAAAGCATCCATTAAAGCTTTAATAATAATAATAATAATAATAATAATAATAATAATAATAATAATAATTATAATTATAATGAAAAGTGGGCGTGTACCTGGGGCAGTGGGTGTGTCTCCCTGTGGAGTTGTCACGGGCGACCTGTTATAGCCAAAGGAAGTAAAAAGTGGAAGCAGTGGCTGATGGGAATGTGGTGGTGGAGGAGGCGGTGGAGGCAGGATATGGATCTGATGGAACGTGGTGTCGTTGCCGTTGACTACAGCGTTGGCAGGGGCAACCGTCGCCGGGGGAACCAGCGGTATCTTTTGAAACTGTTGAGTGCAAATGACTGTGCTGGCCAAACCTAGATAACAGCCACCATGACGACACACACACACACACACACACACACACACACACACACACACACACACACACACACACACACACACACACACACACACACACACACACACACAACCAGCCAGCAGTAAACCACCGACACATAACAAACAGCACAACACAACAGAGTTACACAAGAAAAGAAGGGGAGGGAATAACAAAATTAAAAACAAAGACTGAAGTTGCAAATCAAACCAAAAGGGGGTGGGGGGGTGAAGCATGCAGAGGATGTAAGATCAGAGGAGAACAAACAAATGGTGGACTGACACGTGGTGATGAAGTGGTGGACTGAAGGTCTGGAAGCACAACGTGGTGCATGTCTCATCTGCTGTTCCTCTGTTAACATTTTAATGCAAACGACACATTAATGTGTCTGTTATCAGGTATTTAGTTCTTGTGAAGCCTGAATAACAAACCAAAGACTCACAGAGAAGCTAGAGCTTTAAAGCTGATGTCAGGATTTTTACAGTTTTTTACAGACGCTAGGTCATATTTCTCAATACTTAGGTCACTTTTGCAAAACTCTTCACACAATTCTCCTAACTGACTTTCAGCTTGGCATATCAGTTCATTTCACATTCAAAATGCACTACGACTACAAAAACACTTCATTCAGGTCTCAAATAAACTCATTCTTCCAGAACACTAGCAAAGGTTGACAGCCGACAAACACACTTTGTCACCCACAAAACAATGACCTAAAAAACACTAACAACATGTAGCATTACAGTGTTTTCTTGTGTAAGACAAGGACACATCTCTGTTTAGAATTACAATATATATTTTTTATAACTGCAATATATGTTACTAGAATGAATCAGACATGATGCAGAACTCATCAATTTATGTTGTTTATTTTTCTATTTCTGGCTGGGTCCATGTTTACATCACAATACAAACCTATTCAGCAGTTTTTTTTAATGAAATAGAAAGAGTAACACCTGTGTAGATGTTCATCTACAATGAGAATTAGCTGTGGCTGGTTAAACTGCATTTTTAGATTTAAAATATGTTACAATAAAATATTGCTGTTGAATTTTGTTGTCTTCAGTTTTGCATTATGTTATTGTTTTGAACATAAGTTTAACAGTTTTGAAAACAGTATGTAAGCACATGCAAAATGGCCTGTTAGTACAAAGAGTATTGGCAGTTGTGTCTGAGTGAGAAATGAATTCATGACATTTGAGAGATATAGTCATTGAATGCATTTTGTGCCAAAACAATGATAATTGATCCTCAGTTTAGCCCACATAGACTTCTGTTGTGCTCACTGTGTGAAGAGTTTTGCAAACGTGACCTAAGTATGGAGAAATGTGTCTTAGCAGCTGAAAAAAACTGTAAATGGGAACAAATTTATAAAGTTTTGTATTTTTTGTGTGACTGTGACTGGTGATGAGTCATTTAGCAATAAAACATCAGCTAGGGCTGACAAAAGTATCACTGAGTTAACTAATTAATTACATTATGCTGACAAAACAGCTCAATAAAATAAAGGGAACACAAAAATAAGGCATCCTAGATCTGAATGAATCTGAGTCTGTGGTGCAACGTGGCGTTGGTGGATGGAGCGAGACACAAAGTCCCAGATGTGCTCAATTGGATTCAGGTCTGGGGAACGGGCGGGCCAGTCCATAGCATCAATGCCTTCATCTTGCAGGAACTGCTGACACACTCTAGCCACATGAGGTCTAGCATTGTCTTGCATTAGGAGGAACCCAGGGCCAACCACACCAGCATATGGTCTCACAAGGGGTCTGAGGATCTCATCTTGGTACCTAATGGCAGTCAGGCTACCTCTGGTGAGCACATGGAGGGCTGTGCGGCCCCCCAAAGAAATGCCACCCACACCATTACTGACCCACTGCCAAACCGGTCATGCTGGAGGATTTTGCAGGCAGCAGAACGTTCTCCATGGAGTCTCCAGACTCTGTCACGTCTGTTATGTGCTCAGTGTGAACCTGCTTTCATCTGTGAAGAGAACAGGGCACCAGTGGTGAATTTGCCAATCTTGGTGTTCTCTGGCAAATGCCAAACGTCCTGCACGGTGTTGGGCTGTAAGCACAACCCCCACCTGTGGACGTCGGGCTCTCATACCATCCTCATGGAGTCTGTTTCTGACTGTTTGAGCAGAAACATGCACATTTGTGGCCTGCTGGAGGTCATTTTGCAGAGCTCTGGCAGTGCTCCTCCTGTTCCTCCTTGCACAAAGGCAGAGGTAGCGGTCCTGCTGCTGGGTTGTTGCCCTCCTACAGCCTCCTCCACGTCTTCTGGTAGCACCTCCATGCTCTGGACACTACGCTGACATATACAGCAAACCTTGCCACAGCTCGCATTGATGTGCCATCCTGGATGAGCTGCACTACCTGAGCCACTTGTGTGGGTTGTAGACTCCGTCTCATGCTACCACTAGAGTGAAAGCACAGCCAGCATTCAAAAGTGACCAAAACATCAGCCAGAAAGCAGAGGAAATGAGAAGTGGTCTGTGGTCACCATCTGCAAAACCACTCCCTAATTGGGGATGTCCTGCTAATTACCTATAATTTCCACCTGTTGTCTATTCCATTTGCACAACAGCAGGTGAAACTGATTGTCAATCAGTGTTGCTTCCTAAGTGGACAGTTTGATTTCACAGAAGTGTGATTGACATTGAGTTACATTGTGTTGTTTAAGTGTTCCCTTTATTTTTTGAGCAGTGTACTTTATTGCGCGTTGGCGCTTTTTATCTCTTGTTTTTGTGGAAGTCTGATGCTTCGCTTCTGGGTCACAGCAGGGTTGAGATCTTCATCACTACTGATTTGGATGGGAGTCATCCCACATTTAAAACTAGTGCTGCACTCTCTCAGTTAAAAAGGACTGCTAAATGCATGGCAGTAGTGACACTTCGGAGGATTTATGCTGCCATAAAACACCACAAAAGAAGAACCGTAGAACATTACCATTGTTTTAAAGTTGCTATGGCAAATCTGCAAAACAAGCTAGCTTTTAAACAGGAACACGGTCACAAAACACTCACCCCTCCTGTCGGCTATCATCCCTAGGCCACGCCTCCCTGATACCGTAAACCGCATTGCCAGAGTAAAGGAGAGAGCATTAAACATCAGTCACCATTTTTTACGTCCAAACGTCTTTTGTAGGGCTGAAACGAACACTAAAAAATGTTCAATTTATATTTTTTAAATTGATGCTTTGTTTTATCATCACTTGTGTGTTATACAATCCCCTTCCAGTTACTTAACACAACAAGTGCGTCTGTTCTGCAGCTTCAACACCTCAAACAGTTAGAGCGAGCAACAGGGCGAATGCAAAAGGGATGACAACATCCAGAGAAAATGCCCAAAAGTTTCCAAAGCGTGGGAATATTTCAGACTCAAGCCAATGGACCACTAGCATAGCGCTACACTAGTGCAGAGCTAAAGTAGCGTAGCGTAATGGTACCACCATTAGTCACCAGCCACTTATAGGTTAATATTCAATGTCTTATTGAAATTCTGTTTAAATCTAAAGATTTCTGACGCCTAATCCCCCCCACCACCCCATTTAGCATTCTCTCCTTTTGCCCCCTGGTCATGTTTTAAATCTCAAGGCTTGATGAGGCTCAGTGCTTCTCCGTGCTAGAGCTCTTCTGAAGTCGTCTGTAATTGAGAAATGCAGCTGCTGCTTTTGAACTTTATGAAACCATATGAAGGCTGATTGGAGACAAAGAAATGAGTCTGACACCAAAGTGTCGTAATTGAGTGAGATACTGGCTCTATTGTCTGGGCAAAGACTGACAAAGACTTGAGTCAAAGGATAAACTCAATCAAGGTCATTAATCTGCCACTTCAATAATATGAGTCAGAGATCTTAAAAGTGCATGGTTATATTTTAGGACTCTTGTAGGTTTATAGAAGAACAGAACAAGGGCAAAACACACCGTCAGAGTCAGACGCCTACACTGTAGATGCTCTTCTCTGCTTTGACAGCAGCGCTAACGTCTTCTGAATGTGACTGATTAGAAGTTGGTGTGTTTACTAATGTCTGACTATTACTAAAATATTTTCTAAAGTATAAATTTGCTGTTGACTTGAGCAGTTTTTATTGTACTCTATACTGATTCAAGTAATTTTGGTTTCATAATCTAGTTTTAATCACAACAACGTCGCTCCATGCTGGTGTAAATAAGTACCAGCAGTTTCTTTAAAATGTGAACTCTGGACACGGTTTTCCAGCTCAATCAGTAATAATGTTCAGTACTAACAATTTCAATTTGTTTCTCTATTTCGGTAGGACTGACATTGTATCGAATGTTCGTTTAACTTATTTATATTAGATATATTTATAATCTGGGTATGAAAGCGGTTCTAGGGTTGATTACAGAACATTTCATCTGCTTTTAAAAGTCATCTCTGATATCAGAAAAAGGAAACAAGAAGCAGACGAGAACGCTGAGTAATGGTGTCAGAAAAGGAGGATCAAAAATTTATGAAAAACTTGAGTTGATGAAATTTTTTAGCCCAACAGCTGTTGTGCCTTAATGTGTGTGTGTGTGTGTGTGTGTGTGTGTGTGTGTGTGTGTGTGTGTGTGTGTGTGTGTGTGTGTGTGTGTGTGGCTGATGAGGCACTTTTGTTTGTGCTCCAGCTGCTACACACACATGCTGCTGGATGATGTTTGTTAGGAGCCACAGCACCATTACAGGCCAGAGTGTTAAAACACTACTTGGTACTCGGCTGAGGCCTTCCTCGGAGCTAGCCGCTTATGCTAGCTCTGACGCTAGCTCGGACGTTCATGCTGCCTGTCAATCAAATCTAATTATTTATAATTTCAAGCATTTAATTACACCTATACAGAAGAGTTACAAAAAAATCACCCCTCTCAGAGTTGTCGTGACTGTAATTCAGACCTGGAATAGATTTTTGAACCAGGCTGTAAACGTGTTTATTCCTGTTGTGAAATTAACATTTTTAACATGGAAGTCAATGAGGGTTTGCTCATTTCTAGTGCCAGCCCCTAGTGGAGGAGGGTGGAACTGCAATTTTTGGCACTTCCGTGTTGGCTTCACATCTGGAAGCCTTGGGTTCCCCTTTGGTGTACGTGTGTGTGTGTGTGTGTGTGTGTGTGTGTGTGTGTGTGTGTGTGTGTGTGTGTGTGTGTGTGTGTGTGTGTGTGTGTGTGTGTGTGTGTGTGTGTGTGTGTCTGCTCTAGCTTCTCAAACCCCGGTGAGTCGTGACAGATGGCTGCTCAGACTGATTCAGATTCTGTTGGAGGTTTCTTCCTGTTAAAGGGAGTTTTCCTCTCCACTGTCGCAACATGCTTGCGCAGTATCAGGATTGCTGTAAAAAGTCTCTGACACAAGAAGTCAGTGACTTGATTCAATCTGCTGGATTCCTTATATAGGAAACTTTTTATTGATTGACATAATGAACTGAACTCAACTGTAGTGTTTACTTTGTGAAGAGCCTTGAGACGACTTGTCATGATTTGGCGCTATACAAATCAACTGAATTGAATTGAATTAAAAAATAAAAAGTTAGATCAAAACATTATGAGGAATGAACAGCTGATGGCAGCGACACAAGCAGACATGTACAGCAACACAACATGGACACACGTGTTACACATCACACAGGTAAAACACCTGTCTGTGCTGCAGAATGAAACTGGGGGACAGGATGGGTCTGAATGTAGGAAGCTAAACAAAGTAGTGAGGCTAAGATGAAGGACATCAGTCTCATCTAGCTTCATAATCAAAGGTTAGCTAGACCAGTTTAGCTTACTGGAAACCATTAAAACAGCATGAGGTCCTGTTGTCAAATAAAAAACTCCTATGTTGTAATTATGTGTCACTTCTGCTATAGTGGTGGCTTCTCCATATGGGGCTCAGGGACACTGCCCTCCCAGATGTGCAGGGGGAAAAAAGATACACACACACACACACACACACACACACAAAACCGCTTACGTACAAATGTCAATCTGATCATCTCTTGTTCTGCGTTCCCCCTATGAAATATAAATTGCGGGGTGAGCGGGTTTTCATGTTTGCTGCCCCCACTCTTTGGAATGCACTCCCCCTCTCGATTAGGCAGGCCCCATCCCTCCGTCATTTTAAGTCGAATCTAAAAACCTACTTCTATGACCTGGCGTTTTTCCAATGTTGATGTTTTATTGTTTTGTTGTTTATTGCTGGGTGTGCTATTTGTTTCATTTACTGTGTTTTATCTTTGTGCTTGTACAGCACGTCTCAACAAGTCTCCATCAAATGTGGTATACACCAAGAAGATGCCCTGTCCCCACTGCTGTTCTGCATAGGTCTGAACCCCCTCAGCCAAATAATCAACAAGTCTGGCTATGAATACCGACTCAAGAATGGAACCACAATCAGCCAACTACTCTACATGAATGACACAAAGCTGTACGCCAAGAGAGAGCGAGACATCGACTCACTGATCCACACCATCAAGAAGATCTACAGCACTGATTTCGAAATGTCATTCGGACTTGAGAAGTGTGGTCGGATGGTGACAAAGAAAGGGAAGGTAGTCCACACAGAAGGGGTCTCACTCCCAGAAGGAACAATAGCGGACATTGAGGACAGTTACAAGTACCTTGGCATCCCACAAGCAAATGACAATCTTGATGAAGCCGCAAGGGAAGGAGCCACAGCCAATTACCTACAACGAGTAAGGCAAGTCCTAAGAGGTCAGCTCAATGGCAAGAACAAGATCCGGGCAATAAACAGCCACGCCTTGCCAGTAATCAGATATCCTGCAGGAATAATAAGCTGACCGAAGGAAGAAATACAGACCACAGATGTTAAGACACAGAAGCTCCAAGATCCATAAGTACATCAAGGACAAGGCCCCAACAGATGACGTGCTCAGTGATTGTCTCAGACAATGGCGAACAGAAGACGAGGCACTGGAAATACCATCATGGGATGACAAACCCCTACATGGGATGTACCACCGACAGATAACTGAAGTGGCTGATATCAAGAAATCCTACCAATGGCTAGAAAGAGCTGGTCTGAAGGACAGCACAGAGGCACTCATCATGGCTGCACAGGAACAGGCCCTGAACACCAGAGCAACAGAGGCCAAGATCTACCACACCAGACAAGAACCAAGGTGTAGGCTATGCAAAGAGGCCCCTGAGACAATCCACCACATAACTGCCACCCACGGACGTGGTGTCTGACCGGGGTCCCCAGTTCACAGCCCGCTTTTGGAAGGCTTTCTGCTAGCTCACTGGGATGTCCGCCAGCCTGTCGTCAGGCTACCATACTCAAACGAATGGACAGACTGAGAGGGCCAACCAGCAGCTCGGCCATTACCTCTGCTGCTTTGTCTATGCCCAGCCTTCTCAGTGGCACAATTACCTCCTGTGGGCAGAGCTGTCTCACAATCTCCACACCTCCTCTATCACTGACATGTCTCCCTTTGAGACCTGCTGTGGCTACCAACCCCCTCTATTTGCCCACCAAGAACCTGAAGTCGTCATTCCGGCTGCACAGGCCATGGTGAGGCGCTGCCGAAGTGCGTGGATCAAGGCACGAGCCGCCATCTCCCAGGCCAACAGCCTCTATGACTGCCAGCACAGATGGCCTGGGCCAAACTACCAACCCAGGGACAGGGTCTGGCTGTCCACGGCCCACCTTCGTCTCTGGGCTGAGTCCAGGAAACTCTCACCCCATTTCTTTGGTCCCTACCATACTTGCCAACCCTCCCGAATTTTCCGGGAGACTCCCGATTTTCAGCGCCCCCTCCTGAAAATCTCCCGCCGCCACCATTCTCCCGAATTTCTCCCGATTTCCACCCGGACAACACTGCAAATTTCTGCCTAACCGCTGCTGCTGTCTGTGTTCCAGCGGCAGCGCGCATGCTGCTCAGCAAACCATCTTCAGCAGCTTCCAGCACAAACGTAGCACTAACCATTCGTGGGTGGGAAGCTAACTTCACTCAGCTCTGCTCTGTGCTTTCCTGCAGCGGGAGCGCGCAGCGCTCAGCCGCTCGTTAAGGAAGTAAATGATTAGAAATAAGAGCGCCGAGGCTAAATTAAAATATATTTGCTTTATTAACAAGTTTCTTATCAGTGAAAAAGCCACGACTTTGGGCAGATAAATGAAATTTTAACACAGTTAAGACAAATGTTTTAAAGTCAATTACGTTCTCTGCTGCCTGGTTCCTAATAACGGATCACATTCCTGCTTTTTAAACCAACAGCATAATAGTTTAAGTCCATCTAAAGGTTTATGAGCATCACTGTTGATACTCAAGAGCAGAACTAAGTTATTTAAACTGTGGGCTCATGAAACTCACAACACTGCAGGTCTGTGGAAAAACATTGCTGCATCTTAACAGGTGGATTTGGCCAAAATATACATTTAAAGATACTAAGTTGGAAGTCTGATAACTCACATAGGCTAAAAAAATGTTCTTGTATTTCTATTTAAATAATGTGTAGAATAGACTGTATGCTCCCTAAGTGTCCATTCTGTTAAGGAAAGAAAATCATAAAATTCTTTTGTGAAAACTACTGAATCAAAGGAGATGAAACAATCAATATATATGCTATATGGGTCCCATTTACAACTTAGCTTAAACAGGGCATCAATAAATTATCTACAGTATAGTGATTATAAAGTAAAAAAATTATACAGCAGTCTGGGGATTATTGTTTTCCTGGACCAAATCTGGGGCAGCTAAGACTGTGTCCCATGTTTTATAATTATTATGTCAAATAAAAAAACTTGATTTTTTTTCACTTGTGAGTGTATATGTATATCCCCCCCCCGGCCCTTTTGAATGTCTCCCTAATTCCGAGGTCTCAAGGTTGGCAAGTATGGTCCCTACACCATTGAAAGGGTCATCACGTCTTCTCGCCAGCCTCCAGATCTATCCTACCTTCCATACGTCCCAACTCAAGCCGTATGTGGTCTCTCCCCCTCCCGCTTCATCCCAAACATCCCAAATTCAGTATCTCAGAATATTAGAATATCAATTAAGACCATTGCAAAAAAAGGATTTTTAGAAATGTTGGCCAACTGAAAAGTATGAATATGAAAGGTTTGAGCATGTACAACACTCAATATTTAGTTGGGGCTCCTTTGGCCTGGATTACTGCAGCAATGCGGCGTGGCATAGAGTCATCAGTCTGTGGCACTGCTCAGGTGTTTATGAGAGCCCATGTTGCTCTGATAGTGGCCTTCAGCTCTTCTGAATTGTTGGGTCTGGCGTATTGCATCTTCCTCTTCACAATATCCCATAGAATTTCTATTCACCTTGTCTGCTGGTGGTGGTCAGAGAGACTGGTGGCGCCTGTGGGTCTGACCACTTATAAACGACCTTAGGCTCCCAGATTCCGCCTCAGTTTTGTGGCAAATTGGCGGCATTGTTTTATAAAAGAGGCTAAATAGTAATGATATGTTTGTGTTTTTTTGCCTTGAAGCTGGTAGCAGCATTTATAGGAAATGAGCTAAAAGAGAACAAAGAAGTCCACATTCTAGCTTCTTGTCCCAAACCTAACCCCACCACCAAAAGGTCAAAGGTATGCTAATATTTTTTCCTGATCTCGTGTCTGTTAACGTGATCCACAAGTAGCTCACTGAAACTCTTTAACCGATTCACTTTCCGAACCCAATTCAAGATGTCCGCGTCCAGCTGAATGCTACATGTTTGGCTGAAGCAAGAGCTCGGATCTAACAAGTGTCGTAAAACCAGTGAAATCCTAGAGATTTTGTAGTAGTTTATGCAAATGCTTTTCATTGTCATAAATTTTATATTTTGTGTTAATTCTGGCAGAATTATTATTAATATGTGCTACCGTACCTCTCTCTGCTTTAAAAAAACAGTTTTATGTGACTAACTGTCAGATCTGTGTTTATAAAAATGTTTTTACAGGAACTGATACGGCCCTATTGAGAAAAGCCTGTTAGCTACTTCAGATCAGATGTGAGTAGTTGACTTTCTCACAGAAACACACTAAAAAAAAAACAGAACTATTCCATTAAAACTCACGTTATGTTCATCTCTAGATTTGACCAGATCAGCTACATCCATCATAGACCGAGGTCCTGTCTACACCAGCCCAGATAGTTTTAGAAGCTGAGATTGTTTCACATCCAGACTGAATTTTTGGTGTCAAAAACGCATGGAGATGCTTGAAAACTCAGATTTTTGTGCTTCTGTGGATACGAGACAAACTCCTGCTTGGATTTACAGGCCTGTAATCAGTAGCGATCAGTATTAATGTATTTATGTTTGACTAATCTAGACTACACCTGAGGAGATGTTTTCAGTAACATACAGTACAACAGCCCACAGGTTTAGTTTGGTTTCTGAGTAGCTTCTAACTAAACCTCACCAAATACAAGCATGATGAACACAATATATAGAAATATAAATACATGGTATCATGTGACCTATATGGTGAACATGCATCTGTCTAAAACCATGTGCACACTCAGCCAGCAGCTAGAACCGTCTCCCAGTTCTTCCTGTTCTCGGCCCAAATGAGTAACACGGCTGATCAGCTGATGTTTTTAAACACTCACTCTCACACACACACACACACACACACACACACACACACACACACACACACACACACACACACACACACACACACACACACACACACACACACACACACACACACACACACACACACACACACACACACAGTGGGGTAAAACACACCAGTTCGCTTGCTGATGACCTCAACCAGAGTGGATGGGAAGTAGCCCACTCGATCATTTCCTGTGCGGTTGTCATGGATACAGCCTTTCCAGCGTCCATCAGGGTGCTGTTCCAGAACCTGGCAGGTAGACATTTGGCAAACTTAGGAAATGACAACAGATTAATGTGGGTTTCACCTGATTTTTTTGTCATTTATCATTTCTGAACTGAAAAATGTTTTTCTCTTAAAGGATGAAAATCAACAGAGCGGTTTAAAATCCCTGGAATCAGTCAGCCGTTCCCATAAACACGGCCTGGCTTCATCACAGCTGCACCCAGAGGCAGACTAAAACCTTGTCCGTATTCATGAATGATGCCAACAAGGACAGAGCATCTGGAAGGAATTCATGCCACTTCACTTTCTCCACATTTTGTTATTTGTTGTGTCACAGCCTTATTTCCAAAATGGATTCACCATTTTTCCACAACATCCCATAATGACAACGTGAATCATACAGAAATCCAACATGAGCCTCATGTGTAACCATACTGGTACAGCATCTCGCTGCACTTCCAGCTCAGGTTCATAACTTCATTTTTATGTAAAAAACAAAGAATTAATTTGCTAAGACATGAAATAATGTTTATGTTTAATTTACACAAAACATCAAAGCCACATGTGGTGAAGTAGCTGGGATGCTGTTGTTAAATGACTTGTTATCATTATTATTTATGCTAATATTATTTTATGTTTTAGATGAAGGAAATATTTTCATGTCTGGATAGTTTGTCTGACTGATAACAGTATGCAGTTTTACCAGCTGGCCTAGACATGATCAGACTCACCAACTTAAATTATGTTTGCTTAATGAAATTGTATTAGTTTACTTCCTATCAATTCTCTTTTCTGATTTCGGGAATATTTCTCTTCGCTGCCCCGAGTACTCTCTGTGGATTTTTGTTGTTTTGTCCAATCAGATTTCAGCCTCTGTTGTTGCCAGGGAGATCCTAATCTGCCCAGGGCCCTCAGAATCCGTAGAGCAGGACTTTGTTGGTTTACTCAACCAATCAGCTTTGAGATTCGCCTCCCTGGGCCTGCTAGCTCACAGTGATGTCAGCAGTTTTCTGTCCTCTGATTGGATGGTCAGAACAAAACAATTGCTACCAAGTTTTGCTAGCAAAGTACATCCTCAGCGATTTGTACAGCTAAATACTTTTGAATCTTTATATTTCATGCACACAAGGAGGAGAAATGGATTTGGTCTTGGGAAATAATAAAATTCCATTTTTAATTCAGACCTTTTCAGAAAAGGTGAACATTATTAAAGGTGCATTAGGAGATGTTTTTCTGGAGCATTTTTTACCATATTGCTTGAAATTCTCTTCACATACCAATGGCAACCAATAAATTAAATGTTTTATCAAAAAAAAAAAAAAGAATAGTTGAAATCACCTCTGAAACAATCCTTAAAAAACTTCATCCAATCATTGTGCTGGTCCCCGTTCTAAATGGTTGAATCATAACCCATCCATCAAACTGCTCCTCTGAGCGTGTCTCCACCCTCTGCATGTTCCGGACTCGGAGCAGCTGAACAGGAAGTGAAGCCAGAACCGGGCTGCCTATGAATCTCATAACAAGTTGTTTCTGTTTAGAGTCTGGTTCTGTTCTCATTGGGGAACATTTAGGTCACGGAGCTGTCTGGAAACACAGCTAACTAACTCTGTTGGCTGGCAAAAACATTGTGTGTGTGTGTGTGTGTGTCCGTGTGCGCGGGCATGTGTGTGTGTGAATACTACCGTGATTACGTCTCCTGCTTTGATGTTGAGGCTGGTAAGGTCGTAGTTGTTGCAGTAATCCTTCAAAGCCCGAACCTGCAGAGCCGCTGATGCATCTGGAGGAAACAATAACTTTTATTATCATTATTTTATTATTATGTTATTCTGCAAAATACTTCAGATGAAGCCGAATCTTGTTAAAACCTGAATCCGCAGTAAAATAACTGGTTTCTTTTAAGATTTAAAAAGTAAGACTCTGCGTTCATCCAGCAGGATCATGAGGATCTCCAGTGGTAGGAGCAAGATAAACCCTGGACAAAACCCGGGGCCACACAGACAAAACAAAGGTACGGTTTACACACACACACACACACACACACACACACACACACACGCACGTAGATTTACCATGCTTGTCTATGAACACACACATGCACAGTGAGAACATGATAACTCAAGGCAGAAAGGTTCAAAAGGTGTTGAACCTGTGACCAATAAAAAGTGTGGTAACTTAGCACAACGGTAAACAAGTCAGCTGAACAAATCAAAGAAGTTCGTTTGTTAGCTTAGCATAAAACCAAAGCACTGAGTGTTAGCATGTAACAAAAACCTGTTAGCTTAACAGAATAACTCAAAAGTGGGTTTGTTAGCTTAGCACAACATCTGTTTGTTAGCTTAGCACAACATCTGTACAATTACTCAGGTCCATCAATGACCATCTTCATTAACCGATCTAAGTGACTGTTAGCACTAAAGTTACATCACGAGATAAATCTTGTTAATGTGAAGAAGGCACAAAAGTCAGTTAGTGGAAACCTCTGTTTCTGTTCCTGTCTTTTCCCACCCCGTCTACGGGATCAGTCCATCCATCCATCGTACCTCTCAGCAGCTGTTTGATTTCTCGGCTAGCTTGTGTAGCGGTAAACTGGTAGACGATGTCGAGTGCTGTCTGGCTGTAGGTGTTTCTCACCGTAGCATTGATACCGCTCTGTAAGACAGAACACATTTCCTTCATGGCAGACTCAACACGTTTTCTTTTTGCTTTAATGAAGATCAGAAAGAAAATTACACTTTTCATGAATATATCTGAATGTGTGCACCCTCAGCATTGCGCTGGCTTTTCATCGTGACGTTACCAGATGATAACCCTCCAGTTCCCCTGCTAGTTTACAACTGGACCGTATTTTTCATCGAGCTGAGGAGCAGCATCACACTTAGATCTGTTGCATCAAATCTGGGCTAAATGAACAAAGATGAATCCAGCTGAAATGTGCTTCAGGGCATAGAGTCACAGCTGGGGTCCAAATAACAGCATTAGTTTCTCCTGCTGGAGGACACAGCCATTAAAACATATTGCCGCCCTTGTTTTCTCCAACCTCGTGGCCTTTAATTGTCACCATCACAAGAGGACCATCTGCATCCTTCATCCTGCAGTTTAACACTTTTATCACGAGGACGATGGGGTTCTCACCAGGGTCTTAATCATCTGCATCTACTGCTCAGTTATAAATAATCTCCTGTTTAATACTTTACATCAGGTTGTGTTGATGTTTTATTAAACACTTTTAGGGTTGAGTTTATTTTGTTGATAAAGATTCAGATACAGCTTATTGATCCCCACCACAGCACCGCAAACAAAAATAAAAGTAAAAAGTGAGAAAAAACCAAAGGAACAACAGTGAGAAACAAAAACAAGCATACAAGAATAATAAAAGAAAAAAACTGTAAAGGCAATCAGCTGGTTATTATAATTATTTTATAGTAACTATTACCAGACTGTTGCCCCAACCACAAACTGACAGAGACAAGAGCCTCCTGAACAAGTAAAAGAACTAACTCCCTCAAAAATCTTTCATTAGATGGTTTTGGACTAAATGGGTTGTTTGCTGAGTGAATTCTTCATTTGATGAAATTATATTAAATTGTTATTAAACTTGCTTTAAAAGTTACATTGAAGGTGCATTAAGTACAAATGAAGTAAGAACGACATCCTGTGGTCAGATGTGGGTACTGCAGTCCATGTATAAAAACACACAGTCACTTTCTCACAGCCGTTCCATGAGTTTCATGGCTGTTGCCCATTACGGATCAGCACCAGAAGGTTCTAGAGTGAAGACGAGTCAGACACAGTCAGCTGATCAGTAGATAAAAAAATGTCACTGTAATATCCAGTTGTTGGTGACTGAAAAAGTAGCTTGAGATATTTTTAGAGCCGACTATTTGCTTCTAATTCACCGTTAGCATTGTTAGCTCAACGTTAGCCTCTAGCACAGGGGTCACCAACCTGGTGCCCCTTGGCCTGTTCTACAATTAGCACAATTCACCGCTCGTGTGTACAGGACAAGACTTGGTGTATCAACCTAGTAGCCCTTCATATGGCTCAATAATTGTGAAGTCGCTCTCAGCTTCTCAAAGGTTGGTGACCCCTGCTCTAGCCTGCTTCACCCGATATTAGAGAAAAACAAAAAGATGCCGTGGCTTCTTAGGGGTACAAGAAATAACTTCTGGGTCACTCCTGTTTACTGGTTAATGTACTGTCTACATCTCTGATGTCTGGTGTTGAATTACAAATGCTGGTGCTGCAGCGTTAGCTTGGCACAGACTCGGCAACCCCGCGGGCTCACAGACTGTAAACAGTAACTACTGAAATCTGTTTCAACGTAACTTTCCTTCCAGCATGATTGAGACTATTTTGTGAAAATTTACCTGTAGAATTTTTATAAATTGCTCCTTTAAAACGAGCAGAAAACACTGAATAAGAAAAATGAAAATTTTACGTAAAAAAAGATAAATAAAAGAAAATAAGTTAAAACTATCTGAAACAAGACCCCCCATAACAAAACAAAATAACTAAAACCCTTAGACTGAACTGGAGATAGGAGCCACCAGTAGGGATTTAGAAGACTGAACAGACTCTGCTGAGCAAACATCCACCTGATCCCGTCTGAGCTGAAACCAGGAGCTTTTGGCTCATCTGAGAGCTTTTTCTAGGAGTTATGAACATGAAGCAGCTCCGCTACGTAACTAGAAGCTAAACCCTTTTAAGATTTAAAATTTAGAGAAAAAGTCTTAAAATCTGTGCAGAATCGGACGGAAAGCTCATGTGAATCTGCTCAAACTGGACTGAAAAGGAAGCTGATCTGAACCAGTGCCTTTTACCTGCTTTGAGTTACGTTATGTGTGTAGTTAGTTACACATGAAAGTGACAATAAATGAAATCAGTTATTTTAATGCACTCATCATCCAAAGTTTCACTTTATGATATTTGTGTTGAGGTGTCTCACCAGAACATACGCGTCACATGTTAGTTCCACTCACCTCCAGCAGGAGTCTCACCACGTCGGTCTTCCCACAGAGGGCAGCTTCATGCAGGGCAGTGCCCGCTTTGGTCTGCCTGTTGATGTCAATGCCAGCTTGGATCAGCAGCCTGATGCAGCAGCAGACATACAGACCAGTGGGAGAGAGACAGACAGGAAACTGAGAGAGTGAGACGGTCCAGAGGTCCCATGTGAGAATAACAGAAGCTACTGATGAAAGATAAATGTGGGCATTTAGTTTTACTCAGTCTTACATCATAGGAGTTCTTTTTGATCTTATTTATATTTCTCGTTTCTCTTCAAAATAAAAGCACCAAGTGACCTCTGAACACACACAAAAACAAAATAAATACACGTCTACAGTTTAGTACAGGAGGTGTGTGTGTGAAGGCTCAAAAATCCAGAGTTCACGTTTTAAAGCAGAGGTTTATTTAGAGCTATTGAACGGTGACTATGAGAGTTTACAAATCATCAAGGTTTCAGGCCTATTTAGTAAGAAATTTAATATTCAGACATAAGTTATTAAAGCTGATGCACCGACGGTGCTGCTTTAAATGAAGAGAGGAGCTTTTCTTATTCTTCCCCCATATGTCATCAGCGTGTCTCTGGTGCACATGGACTTAAATACGACTACAGGTCTGATCCCACATCCTCCTCCACCTGGACCTGTGTCCTGATGCTGCTACAGAAAACACACCTGAGTCTGTCTCTACAGAAATCTTCATAAGGCACTCAGCTGCTTTATCGGATCAACATGAGAAATAAACATAAATTCTGACTTTGTGTTTTCTGTTACGAAGACATTCTTCCCTCCCTGCGTTTGACCACTCTGATGTTTAAATCCCGCTCACATGCATTTCCAGACACTACGACACTCAGAACACCAGGTGTTGAAACCTTTCACGTGTCAGTCCGTCCCACTACCTCAGGGGTCTCTCATGCACCTACCTGATGATGTCTATATGTCCATTCTTGGCAGCCAGGTGGAGCGGAGATGTCCCGTTTGGATCGGTGGTGTCTCCTTTTTTCGGTTCCAGTAGAGCGGCGCACATGTTGCTGGAAAGCAGCAACTGGACCACCTGCACACACACAGAGCAACAGCATCATCACCTTCATGTATGTTACCAACAATAACAACCGTACGGTTACTGAGCAGCCTGGAGGATATTCAGGGTTTTTAACTAACATGTAAATCTCATGCAGCCCCACGTGAGCGTGCTGTCAACGACTCAAAAATATAGGTTCTGACAATTCGTGGCCCAGTACATCGTTCGTAATAAAACCAGTTTTTCTTCCTGGGGAAAATATATATTTCACAATAAGCGAGTTTCATGACTAACGGAGCAGATCACGTTCCCGTGGGTCTCACAGCGGGTTAGGGTTATGTCATTTCCTTAGTTTTACTGGAAACATCACTGGTTCAGGAAGCACACTGATAAGAAATGTGTTAATATCATAAATATATTCAAATCAGGCCTCATCGCTCATGGTTCTACTTGTTTAAACAGAACAGGGTCTTTAGGGTTCTAGAAGGTACCAGGGTACCAACAAGGACCAATAAAAGAACACAGAACCAGACAAGTTGAATTTTAGCTTGGTGAATTGAACTAAGCTGTGGCTGTTTGTGGCATTGGGGGTCATCTTTAATGAGTTGACTCACCCCGACTCTGCCGAACTCACAAGCCAGGTCCAGAGGAGTTTTCCCAGCGTTGTCCACGATGCACGGATTGGACTGGTGCTGCAGCAGCATCTCAGACTGGAACACAAACCAGAACAGCAGCACAGGTGAGTGGTACTAACCTGCTGTTAGATGTTGTTTATGGAAGATTAATACTTTTATTATTTTGACTAATCTGTAACATCCAGTGAGTGATGGAGGCTGTGGGTGCAGAGGAAGAGTCAAGGTCAAAGTGAAAATGCTGCAGAAATAGAAAAAGTTTTATTTGGGGGCCGCAGCAGCTCAGGAGGTAGAGCAGTTGTCCAGTAATCAGAGGGTTTTAGGATCGATCCCGGCTCCTGGCAGAGAATTCTGCTGTTGTGTCCTTGAGCATGACACTTAACAATGCTGGTGGTGGTCGGAGGGACCGGTGGCACCTGTGCTCAGCAGCCTCGCCTCTGTTAGTGCGCCCCAGGGCAGCTGTGGCTACATTGTAGCTCATCATCACCAGCGTGTGAATGTGTGGATGACTGTGTTGTAAAGCACCTTGGGGGGTTCTAGGACCCTAGAAGGCACTATATCAAATACAGGCCATTTATTTCCAGAATGAAGTCAAAGGTATCTGTAGAAGAAGTGATGGAGGTTGTGGATGTTTGTACTTTACAACCTGAACCCAGATAGCTTATTTATCCTTCACAATAAAAGTCTAAATCTGCAGCTTTTAAATTAGTTTATTAACACTGTCCTTAAAACTTAAACTATTTTTAAAATTTTCTTAAGATGTCACCTTTTCTCTAAAAGTTTCAAGTTTTTTTCTCAAACCTTTCTGGTGTTTTTTCCTTGTTGCCATAGAAACGCTTCCTAAATCAGCTAGTTTTTAACCACCACATTTTCAGCTGAATCACAGGTAATCTGGAACCAAACGTTTCTCTCACCACATCATAATGGCCGTGCTGCGCCGACAGGTGCAGTGGAATCTGCCCCTCATCTGATTGGCCGTTGACTGATGAACCTGACTTCAGCAGCATCTTCATAGGCTCCGCCTTCCCCTGCCAGGCTGCATAGTGCAGTGGACGCATACCTGCAGCACACACACCTGAGTCACACACTGAGTCATGTGTGCGTGTGTGTGTGTGTGTGCATATGTGTGTGTGTGATCACCTTTCTGGTCTCTGATGTCAACAGCAGCCTGGGACTCCAGCAGCAGAGAGATGAGCTCCACGTTCCCGTTAAGAGCTGCGTGATGCAGCGGAGAAAAGCTGCAGCAGAAACAGGGACCAGGTTGTTTGCTCAGAGTGAGTTCAGTAGACGTGTGTGTGTGTGCATGTGTGTGATGATCAGATTGACATGACAGCTGTGATGGATAAGCAGACAGAGAAAATAGCATCACATAACCCGAGGAAACGGACAGAAAAACACGTTTGTCGCTCTCTGAACGACAGCAAACAGGTCAACGGGACAAATTCTCACAAATCCAGACCAAACAACTAAATCCATCCCATAATTCTCAGTGTGAACACAGTCTGAGGCTTCACCTCTGTCATCTGGAGTAAAACCTTAGACTTTAAAGATTTTTAAATGTAGCTGTAGAAGCCCCCCCCCCCCCCCCCAGTTGCCATGACAAATGCTGAAAGTATTTTGGCTGAAAGTCAGCACTGCACTGCCCGTATATCCAGCAGCCGTGTTTAGAAAGCTGCTGACTGTGGCACATTCACAGAGGCGCTGCCTTCTACTTTGATTTGTTAAGAACAGATTTATTAATCTAAATGTTTACGGAGATGAAAGCTTCAGTCTGATAACGGGTCTCTGTTCCATGGAGCCCAGCTTTGTTTACTTTGGCCTCAGATCTGTAAAACTCCTCCTACCGTCACGCAGAGATGTTTTCTCAGGTGGAAACTTGAAAAAAAGAAGGTAGAAGAAGAATGAATGGAGCTGTTATCCGTGTGTGCTCCAATGTGATGAAGAACCTGTTGGAAAACCTCAATGATGAGATGAACACCTCTGTATCTCCGTGTGTTGCTCTATTAGAACCCAGAGTAAAAACCCGGATGCTGCTCGCTCCAGGAAGTCGAGGTTTTTCTCCTAATTCTCTGCTCCCGGTGGACGTGGGGTTTCCTTGAACCCGGTCTGGAAGCTGCTGTGATGCATCATCATTAAAACAACTGTTTACCAAAAAGGCAGCCGAGCCCAGCTGTGAAATTTATAACAAATGCGATGATCCAGAGGAAGCCCGCATAGCTGAGCCATCATTTTTCTTTTTTCTCCAACAACGCGTTTCCATGGTGACAAGTTCTCCAATGAGCCACTGTTGGAAACCAAGAAGATTAATAAAGGCTGCTCTGCTGCACACTCGGACCAGAATCCCTTCGTACTGCTGCTCTGAAACCACAAACTTTAACTGAAAAAAAAGACATTTCCTACATGTATGTTAACAGAAATTAAGTAAAAACAGCCAAGAACTGGTTTTTTTTAGTCCAGAAGCGACCACAGAACTGTGACACTGACCCTTTGAAGTCTGCAAAAATTCATAACCATCTAGTTTTCAAAAAAGCTTCATAATAATCTGTTTTATTTAATTTTTTTTATTCTATAACAGTATGATAAAGAAATAAAACAGGCCCTTGTCACCTGCAGATCCTCCACCAGGGGGCAGCAGACGTGTACAGGACTGGACATGCAGGTTTCTGATGAAGGGACTGATCCTGCTGCTCCATCTGGAGGCTGGAGGCCCAGAAGTGGTGTGATGGGAATTTACAACTGGAGATAAACGTCTCCAGTTTCATCCTCCGTGTGTTCTATCCTTAATTCCTGCAGATGATCAGTGAGCTGTCTCTCAGTGAGTTGCACATAAACCAGTGGTTTTATAACAAGCTTCTGGTGTAATTACATCCAAAGGTTGATCACTTTTCTGGATAACTGACATAAATGTGTTAGTTTTCTGATACAGACTCTGCTGTGTGGGGCTTCAGAAAAGCTGGTCCAAAAGCTAAATGCCAGCCTGATTTATCCAATCACAAATTCGTTCTGATGTGTTTGTGGTCATGCTTCTGTTGGAACACCCAACTGGGTCCAAGTTCCATTCATCTAGCTAATAATGTCAGGAGAAGTTGAAGGGTGTGGAGGCAGTCCTCCATTCATCTTGTGCACCAGATCATGATGCTTCCACCACCATGCTGGACCGTTGGTTCTTAGGTCCAAAAACCTCAACGTGGCTCTTCCAAACAGACTTTCCATCATTGTGGCCAAACATCTCAACCTTTGTCTGATCAGACCATAAAAATGTTCTCCAGAAGACATGTGCCTCGCCTGCGTGGACAGCTGTTCCTGAGCATCCAAACATTCCAGGGACACAGCGAATCATTTTAATGCTGGTAGAGGAACTACCAGCTACAGTCCATAAGCCACTGGACTTTCTAGAAGCTGCAGCACCACGTAAGACTGAGATGCATGTATGTTTATTTGAGCCGGCATGAAAGACAGAAAAGAAAATAGTCACGTTTTATAATTATTTCACTCTAGAAATATAACTGTTTAAATCCACTATTTTAGTTTTTTCTCTGCTCCAACACACCTGAACAGGTGATTCTACCACTGAATCAGGTGTGCTGGAGCAGAGAAACAACTAAAACATGCTGGATCGTGGGTTAGGGTTGGAGGACCAGAGTGACTGGACCTAATCTGAATATAACCTCGTAAAATGTTTCTGTGAAGGCTCTTTATGATGCTCATGAGCACTTCAGAAGGGTGCATGTTGTTTGTTAATATGATTTATTGCGCTCCATTTAAAGCAGGATCTATAAACACCAGCTGGTGATGTTTTTAAAAGCCACTGACGTTTATAAACTCCATGTATTAAACACAACTCATCATTTACTGAGCAGAGTGAATAAAAACAAGGCGTTTTACCTCATCTGTTATCTTCTGGTTTGAACTCATCAGACTAATTGCCACACAAGCGCTGACTGAGGTGTTGTTGCTGAGATAATAAACAGACTCTGAACACCTGCCTTCACTTCCATCTTTGTTGTTTCTTCACCCAACCTTTTGAGCTAATGCATGTATGATGTCACAGTTCCACAACCAACCACCAGTGTGCGTCGATCTGGCGAGAGTAGTAGTGGGGTTCCTGTCTGCAGGGAAGTGCAGGGAAGCCTGGGCTTTTGCCAAGTTGTAAAAAATGACATGAAATATTTATACCCTCGTTCTTCTTTTACTCTAAAAGGCCACCTCCCTCTCTTTCTCTATCTCAGATCTCCTTCCTGACAGTCTAACAGCGTCCCAACCCTTCCTGTCTATCCTCCCTATAGACCTTATACAGATTTCCAAGAGAAAAAAACAATTTTTCGTTTTGCCTTTCTGGGCTGAGCAAAAAAAAAATAATTTTTTTTTTAAAAAAATGCCATAACAAAAATATTTTTTTCCGTTGCCTTTCAGGGCTTCCGTAACCTTCTGTTTCATTCACAAATCAGTGTTCCCTCATCTTCCCTATCAGAACCTGTTCCCACTGAACCAGCATGGTCTGATGCAGCTGGGGTAAAGGGATGTTTCAGTCATAAATAACTATGGTTCTACCCGTCATAGCTGCTTCAAGAACATCTCTTCATAGGAACGGAGTTTCTGCTGAGCTAACGGCTAGTAGGTTAGCTAAAGAGTGCAGCTGCCATCTTAAAACAGCTCAGATCTCCTAAATATGAAATTGTGTCACATCCTTTTTATAAACATTTCCACCACCATTATGGTTACAGTACAGTCATTTCAGCAGAAACATTAGAAGAGTTCTGGTCAAGACCCCTGGAAGAACCACAGGTGCTACATTTACCTATGATGACATTTACAGGAACATCGTAAAAACATGTCATGAAAACGTTCTACATGTTAAATAGATTCATCACACACAGCAAAATATTTCAAGCTGTTATTTCTTGTTTATGGCTACGGGTAGGGAAAACCTAAATTCACTACAGATTTACATGAGATCAATTAGAAGTTTGACATTTTAATTATTTCTGATTAACTCTGCTAATTAGCTTAAGTGAGGCTAACAGTAGCTCACTTCCTGTTGAAGCTGACAAAAGTGATGAAAAGTTGTAATTTTACTAAAAACATGTTTACTGTTAAATGTGCCTGGACTCCTCATGTCTCTCACACACACACACACACACACACACACACACACACACACACACACACACACACACACACACACACACACACACACACACACACACACTACTTTATAGTTTATCTAAATTCAACTTTCTCATTTTCTCTAAGTCAGTAGCAAACAGCAAAAGCTTTGCTCCTCTTTTATGGCTCCGCCTAAGTTACAAAGTTTTGAAATCGGGGAAAATTTCTCCAAACGATCATTTTAAAAGTGAGGTCTGAGCTGAAAGGCAGAAGTAAAATTTATTTTTATAAACTTTAGACTTTCTCTTGGTGAACTGAACTCTAACATTGTCCCTCACTTGGTTTTTTCTATTGGAACCCACTCAGCATGGCTCTACTCGTCTAGGCATAGTTCTCAAGCCGTTTCCATTAGTAACGGGTCAGTGGTTGCTGCCCTTATTTCAGCGCCTGTTTCCATGTGGTTCCAAGCTTACCATGTCTCTTACTACGTCAGAGGCTGTTGGTCACTGATTGGCTAGGGGGTGGAGCCTTACTGCCGCAGCCTTTTCCGGGTCTCTTCTTTTGAAAGTCGAACAAAAGTCACAGACTAGGCAGAATGTTCACCATCACTACTACGACTACCACAAACGATTATTTTGACAGTTGACTGATTGTCAGTATTTTGGCGATTAGTCGACTAATCCGATCGTGCCTGACTTGTAGCTTATAGCTGCTGTTTTACTGATGTATTTTTGCAACGTCCAAACATTCCTGTTAAGGAGGAAGATGTGTAACCAACACTGGTGCTGAAGGTGGAATCCAAACCAGAGAAGCTTTGACCAACGTTCTGGTCCAGTAAACTGCTTACAAATCTCCAAACAGCTTTAAATTTAGCATGCACCTAAATTTATCTGGACTAATTTATATCTTGTTTTTTTGCTCCTCTAACTGGTTGTCTGAGTTCATCATATCCATCTCCAACCAGGTCACACCAATCTTCCCTCATGGTTCACACACACCTCTTATTCAGTAGGGCTGCAGGCTTTACACAGGTCCTTCTCACCTGTCACACACACACACACACACACACACACACACACACACACACACACACACACACACACACACACACACACACACGCGGTTTGGCCTATTTTCAGTAATGAGAGAATTGATGCCTGCTAGGCTTTAGGGGGAGGACTGCAGTTCTCACTTTCTACCCCCTGATGTTAGAGTGCAGATTACGTGTAAACCTGTTATTTTAACATGTGTGTGTGTGTGTGTGTGTGTGTGTGTGTGTGTCCTTGTCAGCAGCAGCTCTAGACACATGTTCCACATCTGTCTCTTGTCTGCATCCTAATCAGCATCTCACACCTTCCATGCCAGTAATGCTCACGAGGAAGTCTTCACTACCTTTACTCACTCTGGAGCAGAGGTTCTGATGTTTCATGAAAGCTTCCCCAGAGAGATTTTTAATATGACTGTCGATGGGTTTTTATCACCCGCCCAAAGGGGAACAGTGGCTGATAATGTGTTTTAACATGAGTGTGGACTTTAATTAAACTCTAGAAAAACATCTACAACCGATTACCTTTTGAATTCAGTACAATTCAAGATGGCTGCCACAGCGAAGTAGGGCAGGGCGATATGGTGGTATGGAGCTGTTGTACATGTGTTGTTTTCAGGGGAAGGAGGTTTAGCATGCGCTCTCATGATTTAGATCGTGAACACAGCTGATTTTTTGATTTAGTGATGAACCGCTCCTGTAGACACTAATGAAGGCTGAGGAGACGTTTCAGCTGTTAGATTAAGGTGTTAAAAAGACGACCGCACAGCGAGGAGATAAGTTTCACTTTTGCTTTTACGACAGTGAATTAATAATGGACTCTAGGGGGTGCTAAAAGCAAGCCAGTTTCCCTTTAATTAAGGTGGTCGTAGTTTTAAAGCGTCATGGAAAATAGGGGATTCTATGAATTCCTTCAAAGAATGTTAGACCTGTAGCTTAATCAAATAGGTTTTAAGTAACAAGATTAACTGTGGACAACTATATATTAAACATCATGGTTACAGAACTAAAAATCCAAAATTATAAACGGATCATTAGGAGTTCCTATGAGAACCTAGCAAAGGTAGTTAGTATGCTGGGCGATGTGGCCTAAAATCAATATCATGGTATATTGAGGAGTTCACCTCGATAACGATAAATGGACGATAACGACATGTATAAGCAAAAACAATAGTTGTCCACTAGATGGAGCTGTCACGTGTATTACGTTGAGTCACGTTGTCATGTGACTGGAGGTGGTACAGCTTCTAAAAGGGACATGAACGTCACCAACCTACACAATTTTTAATTTTCTTTATTACTGAATTTATTGACATGAGAAAATTATATCAGTACACAGTAAAATCCCAAGTGTCAAAACGGCAGTGTCAACGTATAGGAACTCTATCAGAGTCAATTCAACAACAGCGAGTGTGAAATGACTGCTTTAGTCCCCCAGTGTTAGTGTTAATATTCAGAGTTAAAATAGATTTTTTAAAAATTACTCTTTACAGTGTAATCTGTCATGTGTTAAATGAAATTAACTCTGTTGGAGTTATTATAACTCTATAATCCAGTGTTGATGACATTTCTCCCAACTAAGTGTAAAAAGTACTCTGTTAAGCTCCGCCCTCTCCTTCCACTTCTTGCCAGACCGACTAGAATTTTCTCAGCGCCATTTTCTACTTCTCCGCCTCGCTGGAAAAACACGGTAAGTTTCCTAAATGTACTCTTTTTTCCCCCGAATTTTCATAGCCATATTTGTCTAAGCAACTTATACAAATAATATTCTGCTTCGAACAGAATTTGTTTTAGTCAAAAATGCGTTTTTCACATGCCAAATGTGACGAGTTGTTAGCTAGCTTAAACATTCAACATATTATACTATTTAGCATTTAATAAGGACCTCATTTTCGACAAAATAGGGCAT
>SSNS01000016.1:625887-668772 GCA_006937985.1 Aphyosemion australe | reverse complement strand
ACAATGGTTTGTCCTTTTACAAAATATTTAGTCTATATCAGTGACACTTTCAAAGTAAATATTTTGCTTCATCTGCAATTTCAATAAATGTCTATGTGGAAATCAACAATAGATTTAAAATAATTGAGCAATGTTTTGGTTGACACTGACTAGATTAGTTACATATTAACACTGATTAGAGTTATAATTTCATTAACAGCTAGTGTTAAATAGACTTTACACTTACTAAGGAAATTTTGTTGGTGATGATTTAGAATAACACTTGAAAAGTAGCAGTGTCAAACTTAGATAACACTGAGAGTGTTATTTATCTCATAGAGTAAAAGTATATTAACAATTGTGAGAGTTAATGACGGTTTACACTAAAACTGAATTTAACTCTATTCAGAGTAAAATTTACTCTGAAAATGTAACACTGAGATCAGTGTAACTTTTACACTGTACAGGGCAGGACCATATGTTCACTGGCTCAGTGTTGAAATTGACTCTCTTAGTGTTGAAATAACACTGCTTATTTTACTGTGTATGAGTCACAGATTTCGATAACGATACATTTTTGATTTATTGCCCAGCCCTAGTAGTTAGGTGTTTATTCAGTTGTTGAATGTGAGGTCTATGCTAGGTCACAACCCAGTTAAAAGGGCCTCTAATAAAACTGGTACAGTCGTACATGGACCTGCCCTGAAAACCAGTGTTCTGGTAAATTACCAGCCCTCAATTCTACTGAATCATTTTGGATGTTCTGGTAGAATCCACCTGTCGAAGGCCTCCCCTGCATCCCCCACATAGAAACAAAAGAAACAACATTCTCAGTTTATCCGTAGCTTTTTTTTTTCTTTTATCAGCTCAACTAGATTTGTTTTGATTACAGGTAAACATCTGTTTATTCCATTTGGGTTTTATCTCATTGCAATAATCCCCTTATGCAAAGGCTATGTGATGAAATAAACCATGTTAACCAACTCCCAGTTCGTGTTTAGGTTATTGTTCAAATATCTGCATTCACCAACCCCACTTACAGGGGAAACAGGAAAATCTAGACTCTGGAGCCAAAGTCCATTTATGTCAGTATTACATCTTAGACTGAGAGACCATATAAAGGCTCACGAAGCCATTGCAGGTGTTTTGGATTCATTAGCTGATTAGAGTGTGACACTTTGAGTCTAGAATATTGAACCTTTTCACAAAATTCTAATTGTCCGATATTCTGAATGTGGGGTTTTCATCAGCTGTAGCCATAATCATCACAATTATAACAAATAAAGGCTGAAATATCTGGTTTTGCATGGGATGAGTCTGTCTCATAGATTAGTTTCACCTTTTAGGTTGAATTAGTGACATAAATTAACTTTTGCACAAGATTCTAGATTTTCCTTTTTCACCTGTATGTGACAGACCTGTCGTCTTCACAGAAGCTCAGTGGTTTTTCCTATTTTTCTCTTAATAAAAGTGATTAGCCTGCAAAGACGACGCTACATGTAAACAGCTTTGATTACTGGGAGAATAAAGTTAACATGTTATCCAACAAGAATGACTGCTGTAAAGGTTTCATCTGACACAAATTCTAAAGGTTTGGCTGCATGATGAGAGTCTGTGTTGATAGCTTTTGTGTATATTTTCCATACTGTTTGTATATTAGGAGCTTATCTGCAGGCACAAGCACGGCTCTATCTTTGCAGTGTACGCTATAATTATAATGGAGTGAGGCATCACAAATCTAATTTCCTCTCCTGCATTCCTCGGTTTCATCACCCCTGAATATTTAACATGTAAAGAGACTTCTCGCTGGTTTTAAATGTCTCCAACACCAGCTCCTTCCACTATGAGTCTCCAGGAAATTACAAGGAAATAAAAATTAATTGAAAGTTACCCAGCTTCAACACGGCAACACTCTAGCACGTTTTATCTCAGTTGACATTATTCTCAGAGCTGAAGCAAATGTGACTCCTAAATCAGTGAATTTGATTCTCTCTGCTGTTATTTTAAGAAGCTAACTGTTAGCATTAGCAGCTCCACCACATAGCGGGACATGTTCCGATTTGTGTTTTTTGTGGAGATAAAACATCAAATATGTTTTACATTATTCTAAGTTTTGTAAACGAAGGCAACGAAAGAAAAAGTTGCTGTTAGCCAATCAGAGATGAGATATTAGCATTTTATAAATATGAATGAGTAAAACTCACAATTCTGCCATTTTCTTCCCCCTTCTAGAACTAACTATACTTCCTGAAACAGAAAAAGAGCTTTTTATCCACAAGGCGTTCATGCACACTAGAGGCCACAGCAGATTTATTAAATATATGAGTGAATGTGAGCTTTAAACTACACTTTTTCTGTCTCTTTTTGTTTGTAAATATCATATTAATAATTAGGTTTTTGGGTAATAAAATAGTTTTGGGGGAACTTTAGGAGGATGCTAAAAGAATAATGGAATCATGATGGCAGGGGAGATGAACGGAGCGAATTTAGACTCACCCATCTGTATCCTGGAAGTTAACGTTCACTTTCTTTGTAGAACCGAGGAGTTCTGAAACACAAAAGAAACAAACTGTTAGGATATTTATGCAACCAGCTACAGCTGACGGCTGCCTTTTTACAGGGAAGTCTCACATGTAAAGCATCTCACAGCAAATAAATCACCATCATGATTCATTTGGTGAAATCAGGATTTCTTACGTTTTACTGACTTGGGAAACAGACTGAATTTGTTTCTCCTCATCAGCTCAAAGCGCAAAGAAAGCGCAAAACAAAGCAAAGAAAGCTGTGGTGTGGCTTTTCAAAATAAGAGCTCACACTGCAGGGAACACAATACATTTTGACGTGTGTATGAAACCATTGTTGTGTGTGAGGAGTTAACTGGGAGTCAGCTGTCTGTGTCACCTGTCACAGGTGAGGTGGCTGCCCTGCTCATCCGACCAATCAGAGTACTTGACACAATCAATGCTGCCTTAATTAAACTGACAGGTTGCCTTGAAACGCCTCCAGACAAACAGATAGAAACACACGTGTAGGCTGCAGTTTTTTCTGTCTGCGTGTGTGCGTGCGTGCGTGTGTTCATGCATGCACACCACAGGAAATCGGTTCAAAGAGGCAGAAGAAAAAGTTGTGAAGGTTTTTTTAGTTATTCACAGAGAAGCTTGCCACAATGACTGGCTTCTTCCCAAAAAAGGACAAAGCACACACTGGTCTTTGTTTACGGTGGTTTGTTTTATCAGCCACCGACGGTGAACCTCTGACCCTGTTACGTCGTGTCTTCCAGACATCTGACCCTCCCTCTCCATGTAGCTAGGACCCACCCAACAAACTGGGAGGAAAAATCCCTCTTACATCACTCAAATCCTAAAGAAACCCTAAACTACTTCATCACTTCCTCCAAACATCCAACAGAGAGTTTATCATTTATTTCTGAATAAAGATCAATCACATTCATTAAAAAACATAAAGTTGGTCTGAAAGCTGTGATTTTAGTGCTGCAAAGAGTTTTTAAAATTTAAAAAGTTTCTTGTTCGGTCTTCCTTCTTCCATCTCAGGAACATTGCTAAGCTGAGTCCCATTCTGTCCCGCTCTGAACTTGAGATTGTTATTCACACCTTCATCTCCTCACACTTAAGACTACTGCAGCTGGCTTTTCATTTGTCTGAGCAAAACCTCCCTGAACCGCTTACAGGTGAGGACAAAGACAAGAGAAATACCTGTGAGTCCTACGTGCTTCACGTAGGACTCGCAGGTATTTAGTACTCACAGTGAGCAGTAGTGCTGCCGTGGGCTCCTCTCCCGTCCAACACTGCTCACAGCAGATGTTTACTCCACTGTGTCCAGATTGCAAATGAATCGTGCACATGCAAATCTGGCTGATCCTACCTGTGCTTTCTTTGGGGCAATGATTGTGCAATTTACATCCACAGCACTCAGTTAAGCTCCCAAAAAGCCAAGACAAACCAAGCCAACTTCATATGTAAAGCACCTTTCAACAGTATAAAACTGATTAAAGTGCTTCACAGAACTAAAATTGTATCAAAAAACAAAACACACAACGATAAACATCATAAAATACAGTACATAGAAATTAAGATAAACAAAGACTATCATGCCATATTAAAAGCTAAAACATAAAAATGGGATTTTAAAAGATATTTAAAACAAGACAGACAAGATGTCAAACTAGGAGCAGCCTAGGAGGCAGATCATTCCAAAGCCTAGGGGCTGCTACTGAAAAAGCCCCGTCACCCCTGAGTTTATGTCTCATTCTTGGGACGTCCAGGAGCAGCCTAGCTGACCTCAGAGACCGTGAAGGGGAGTGAAGAACCAATAGCTCAGAGAGGTAACTTGGACCGTGAAGAGAATTAAACACCCATAAAAGTACCTTAAACTGGATTCTAAAATGAACAGGCAACCAATGCAGTGAAGCCAAAACTGGAGTGATATGCTTCATCCTTCTCATCCCAGTGAGCAGAAGTGCAGCCGCCTTCTGCACCAACTGAAGACGAGAGAGGTGAGACTGGGAAACACCAAAATAAGTCTTGATCTAATAAAAGTGTGAATTGCTGTCTCAAAATCTTGTTTCGATAGCAAGATCTTTACCTCGGCAATCCTTCTCAGCTGATAAAAAATAGATTTAGTCACATCACTGATTTGCCTGTCCAAAATAAGATCCCTGTCCAGTACGACACCCAGGGAAGTCACGTTAGGTTTAAAAAAAGGGGCCAGTGGACTCAGGTCAACTGCACAGTTCCCAGATGAATCACAAAGACCAAAATCTACAACCTCTGTCTTCTTTTCATTAAAAAGAAGAGAAGTTAAAGAATATCCATTGTCTAACCTCACCAAGACATTCTGAGAGAGAATTCAATGACTGATGGTGGCCTCTCTTAAAGAGGATCTATATCTGGTATCATCTGCATAGCAGTGAAAATGACACCAATGTTTCCTGAAAATCAGACCCAAAGGTAACAGATACAACAAAAACAACAGGCCTAATACAGAACCCTGAGGAACCCCACAAGTGAATGAAGCATTAGAAGAAGTAAAGTCACCCAACAAGACACTGAAGGATCAGGTATGACACAAACCAGTCCAGAGCGACTCGATGTATACCCACAAAATGTTGCAGCCTGGAGATCAGAAGATTATGGGCCACGGTGTCAAATGCAGCCGATAAGTCTAACTGTACCAAAATAACAAAGTCAGGAGTCCATTACCAATAAACCAATAAACCAATGAAATAAAAACCCAGAGCAACGCTGATTCTGTACTGTGGACCTGCTTAAAACCAGACTGGAGTTTTTCTAAAATGTCAATGTCCATCAAATATTCGGTCAGCTGAGAGTATACAACCTTCTCCAGTATCTTAGAAACAAAAGGAAGTCTGGACAGGTCGGTAACAGGACAAGGCAAATTGGTCGAGTCCAGGTTTTTTTCAGTAAAGGCTGAACCACAGCATGTTTCCAGTTCCCTGGTACTACCCCAGAGACAAGGCTCTCATCAATAATGGCAAGAACCCAAGGACCAACTGATGAAAAAACTTCTTTTAAAAGCCTAGAGGGCATCACATTCAAGGGTGACCCAGCAGGTTTCACGGGTTTCACAAAATCCCAAAGACGGTCCAGCATAAGCGGCTCAAACTGACCAAGAGTAGCCGAACTGGGACCAGAAATAATCTGGCAGGGAACAGACAGAATCTGCACTCTGATATTGTCTATTTTATCTAAAAAGAACCTCAAAAATGCTTCACAAGACATCACAGAGGGCTCAATACCCACTGGTTGTGTCATGTGGTGGTTGTTGTAGGACCCAAAATGCAGGTGAACAGGAGGCAGACTGGCAGGCAAAAGAACTGTTTAATATGAATAATGGTAGGTGGTGATACAGCAGGAAGACAAGACGAGGATCTGACACAGACCAGGACAAACAGAGGGTTTAAATACATGAGGGTAATCAGGAATCAGGTGGGTAGGATAACAAGGGGCAGGTGAGTCCAATAAACACTTAACGAGGGGAGACAGGACAACACATCTGAGGGAGAAGGAGCAGATCCTGACAGGTTGGGGAGTACTGAGGATACTACCAATAACATTAAAGAGCATCCGTTGCCTGTGGCGTGCAGAGACTATCACGTTTGGGAAATACAACCTCCTAGCATCTCTCACTGCCTCCTGATAGCAACAAAGACAGTCCCTTAACAGCTGAAAAGAGCACAGCAACCTATCATTCTTCCACTTCCTCTCCGCTAGTTGACACTGCTGCCTTAATAAGCGTGTACTGTACACTCATTTAGCCATGGCTTCGATCTGGCCACAGAATCCATGACATTGCTGCAGGTAACATGGAACCAGGAGCTTAGTGCATTCACATCCAATAAGGCAGCATTAGGAGGTGCAGGAATTTCACTAAAGGCAGTAAAAAAGTCTCCAATAACACCAAAGAAGTCGCTAGATTTCTTGTTAGTCACTCTTTTGAAAAAGAGCCGCTAAAGGGGGTCTAAAAACTGCCTAAAAAGAGCAACAAAGTCGTTAAATTGGCAACACTGAGGGTGCGTGGTTGTCGCCCCTCACAACTTCAATGTGACCTGACCAACTTAGAAAGACTATGGACTCTGAACGTCAAGAGATGAGCATCAACAGATGAGCAGAAAATTAAATAACCTCACCGAGGGAACACAAGGGCTGAAGGAGAAAGCGGGAGAGAAGGAGGTTCGCTTGGCACAGGTGGAGAATTGGCAGAGGACGCAGAAACCTGGACTCCAAGTCTAGGAGAAATAACATCCGGGTTTTCGGGGTGGCCGAAGGTTAAGGGGTTAAGGTCTACGATAAGCTCTGAGCTTTTAACGAGCGAATTAACCCTCCCGCTGTCCTCTCAGGTGACCCCTCCAGGATGGGATGGTTGATCAGGGTTGATGGTTTATCCCTTGGGTCCAAATGGCAGTAGTGAGGTGGTGCTCACTCCTCAAAAATTGAAGAAGAAAAAAAACACCTAGGGTCTATTGGACCCCATTGGGAAGGCTGGTGGGTTGAAAAAGAAGAAAAGAAATAACAAACACTACATTTCAGCCAAAACTCTGAACAGAGGGCTTGCTTCAGCAGGATTAGTAAAGAAACAGAGAAAGGCAAGCAAAACTCGAAAAAGGGCACACGTTCATTGGACCCCACCGGGACTGCAAGGGGCAAAATCTGGACCAAGACCCTGGAAATGCTCACAGGAGGACTCGCCTCATCTGAATTAGTGAAAAAACTGGGGAAAAGTAATGAAATATAAAAACTGAGTCCTGGGATCTCTTTATGGATCTCTTACATGACATTTAATTGTCTTTGTGAGTCTGTTGTAACAACTGTTCATTCTCAACATGTCAACCTGTGGTGGTCAAAGGTCTGTGAGCGCTCTGAGGCATGATGGTGTCCTACGTTTATTCTTTTTCCTGTCCTCTGAGCTAGAGGGAGAGCACGCATGCCAGAAAAGGTCAGGAATATTCATATGCTAAATCTGAAGATGCTGTGAAGTTCATGATGGAGATTATTCACAGTCTGATGAGTCTCACATTTCCCACACTCGTTGTCCTCATGGGGGAGGGAAATGGAACGGTGCTGATTGGTTCTAGATTATTAGGGTTGTTCTTTATTAAAGTAACAGGAGGATGGTTTTCCAGGAAGAGAAGCTTCTGTTGGTCTATTATTTATAATCTTTCTCCTATTGGTTCATGCGACAGAAAACTGGACTGCTGTGTGACTCCCCCTTCAGACAGGCCATGAAATACGGAAATGTTCGGGACTCTGTCCGTAAGACTTTTGTGTCTGAATACAAATATCCGGTAAACCTTTTCCTGAATTAGACCGGACGAAGCCCCTAGTAACAGGACCGGACTCGTCACGGACAGGGTGGCTGCTTCAGACTGGTGAGGTCGAGTTCCGGACAGGGAGGAGGAGGAGGGGAGCGGGGGACGCTGGTGCGCACCTAGGTTACATATATCACGTGACTGGGAAGGCAAAGTTTTTCAACACGTCTGACCAGAAAACTTCGCCACTTGGTCGTGAATGTTTCCATATACGCCGGGTAGCTCGCTCCTGTAGCGTGCGGCGAACCATGGCAGCTCGCCTCCTACGGTACCGTCTCCTGGAAGCGCGACGGAGCGCATCACAGCGCTTCCGTGATTCCTTCATTAACCATTGAGCTTCCAGGTGACCAGGTCTTATGCGTCCTCGTGTGCGCAGAATTGTGCTTAACGTAAATCAGTGAGAGGAATTCTATCACATACTAGCTTTGTTTGGGGAGATGACGCATGTACGCCCGCTGCATTATGCAATATCTGGGTACCCCCCACCCCCTCCCCTTCCCCCGCAGACATCTGGAACTTTTCCCTGCTGTGTGAAGGCAGCCGAAAGGACAAGTTCCGGTGCAAACGTGGTGTGTCTGAAAACACAGTTCTGGTTAAAGACCGGACTGAATTGTCCACACATATTCCAGAATGTCAATCTGAAAAGGGCTCTACACACACACACCACCAATACCTCCTTCTGATTGTTCCTTCACCTCAGCATCTTTCTTTCACTCATTGTTAAGGTGGACTGAGATGTTTACCACACTTAACCAAGCATAATTAAATCAGGTATCAGGTCAAAGTACACTCTATTGTTTAATTCCCATTACACAGAAACATAGATATGGTGTAAAGAAACAGACAAACTGGAATTGTTCCAAAAATTTGCATATTTTTCTACAATTTTTTGCACACTGACAAGTGAATTCAACATTGCTGTGCAAGCATCGCCTTCACTCCTCACGCTACCTGAGAAACTAACAGCTCATGAAGTGTAGCAGGGTGGAGAAATTAGTACTCGACGGAATCTGATCATGCTGCATAACCTGCCTTAGATGGATGGAACCGGGACAGGAGTGACAGAGAGAAATAAATAAAAACGTTCTCAGAGTGAGCTGCAGGTCTTAAGGGATGAAGAACAAAGTCACTTCTAAAATTTGAAGTCAGACTGGAACTCAGTTCAGCTGGTCAGGATGACCTTTTACTTTATTTTAAAATAGACAAAGTCTGGTCATTGATTTTAATGCTGATCCAATCGCTTGGGTCAAAGGAAAACTGAAGTTGACGCCACAAGGAACCTCGCACATAAAGTGACTTTAGAATTTTTATTCTTGAAAGTTTCAGTATTATCCAGAAGGAGCCGTTTCAGAGCTCTGTCACCTTAAGTAAACAAGCTGTGGCCACGCCCACCCATCCCTCGCTCAGGCAGCTATGAGCTGAGAAGCTCTGATATCTGGGAGGGGCTCAGAGTAGAGCTACTACTCCTCCGGCTCAGCTCTATCTTGCTTGTGAGAGGTTGTTCTGTTTTACTTTTCTCATTTTGAGTTAAAGCTACAATGGCAAATCTGCAAAACAAGCTAGCTATAAAAAATAATTTTCATGCCTCTTAACAACATTCTAACATAGTATAGCTATAAAGATTTTGAGGAGATTGAAAACAAAATGAAAAAATTAATAAAGTGGTTCTCTCACATTTATCTAAAAACCTCCACCAATAACACGTTTCAGACCAAAAGCAACTATTGGAACATCCGGTTATCGATCTCACCGAACCGCTGCACTTCCCTGGGTTACCAGGGGCGATGGTGGCAGAGGAGTTAAGTGCCCACCCTGCAATCGGAAGGTTGCAGGTTCGAGCCCCGCTCAGTTTGTCGTTGTTGTGTCCTTGGGCAAGACACTTAACCCACATTGCCTGCTGGTGGTGGTCGGAGGGACTAGTGGTGCCAGTGTACGGCAGCCTCGCCTCCTTTAGTGCGCCCCAGGGCAGCTGTAGCTACGATGTAGCTCATCACTACCAGGGAGTGAATGTGTGCATGCATGGGTGAATGGCTGATTGTGTTGTAAAGCACCTTGGGGGATTCTAGGAGTCTGGAAGGCGCTATATCAAATACAGGCCATTTACCATTTACCGGGGAAGAGTCGCTCCTTCACCTGAGCTGAACTCCAATCGTGTGACAGTCTACACCTTGTTTTGCAAAGATAATAAGCAGACTAAAGAAAAATATAATGACTCAGTTCGACCACTATTTTAAAAAAACACATTTTAGTGTATAAAATGGATATTTTTCTTTTTCAATCACTCATCTTAGCGGTAGGATTTACATAGAAAGAGGAGTGAATTAAGTTTGCGTGAAAATGTAGATTTTTTTGCGCTCTGGGCAACTGACTCAGTGACTCAAATGATTCAAAAAACCTGATTCATTTTGGTGAGTGACTCATTCAAACTCGATTCAGTGAAATGAATCGAGTTTACCATCACTAGTGAGCACCTGCATAGACATGAATACGTAGACGCCCCATTGAGCGCTGGAGAGCGTAACAGCGTCATATTGGATGGGTCCCTCACTCTCCAAACCCAACTGGAATCAATGCAGGGTGAGAATCTATGCCAGTTTTTTGGTGCAGCCCACGGTTGCAACAACAGGCGTACTATTGAAAACGGATCACATGGGATTACTATTGACTTTTCTAGCCTACCTGTTCGGATTTTATATTTAAATTTATTTTGTTTAATTATATTTATATTTTAATGATCATGCCATATGTCTGACTTAGTGAAAAAGCATAATAAAATGTGTTTTTTATTTGGGTAAGCACCTTCCTCAGTAGAAATAAATGCACTGGGGGCGAATGGACATAGATATCATATATCACTAGATGCCTTAACTGGGAGTCGACAGCGTCCCTACACGGCGGCCATCTTACCTCGGACAGCTTACGTTCCGTTCTCAATGGTAGCAGATGGAAGGTGAGTGAACAACTTAAACAAAAACACTCTTAACTCGATTAAATATTAACGAATTTACAAGCGGGTTGCATTATTACAAACCTTATGACACAGGCTTGATAGGACATACTTTAACATTTTTAAATTAACGGGCCAAATCCGTCATATTTTACAGCCACATCTCTGGTGTTTATAACAAATCAAACTGTTTGAAAATTGGTTGAAAATTGAGCAAGTTAGTTATTTAAGTAGTACATTCACCATTGACACCAGTGTTTGCGAAAGGGGGAAGCTGTCCGAAGCAAGATGGCCGCCGCGTTAGGGACGTTCGTCCAATTGACGAACAGCGTGGGTAAGGCATCTAGCAATATATATGATATCTATGCGAATGGAGACCCATCAAATATGGCGTCCGGTCACTACGGCAGCTCCCATAGGCAGCGCCAGCATCTACATATATGATGTCTGTGAGCACCGGTGTGTCTGCTTCTTCTGCTGGGTTAAACAGGCAGCCTTTTGATTAGTCTGAGCACTGCTGCCACCTAGTGACTGGAGGCTGGTTTACAATTCAGGCATGAAAAAAGACCACCTGCATCTTGCGCCGCTGATTCCCCACTGCCCCCCATGCCCCACTAACTGAGGAACACTGTCATGAACACTGTCATAAGCTTCATTCATAAACATTGTGAGCTATTTTAATAGCTGGTATTTATAAAACCTGACTGAAACAATGGTATAAAGTTACAGAAAGGTGACACGAGTAAAAACGGTGAAACGTTCATTATTACAGCCCTTTTTCTGGTAGCTTGGAAAAGTAACAGAGGAGTCATTTAAGGACAGGGGGCTCTGAAGAGTTGGTGGCCTGCCAACATCACACAGAGTGCTGCATCACCAGAGTTTAAATAAACAGTCAGCTGCAGCATCACAGCCAAACCAAATAAGTACACTTTACAATCATTTGTACAAGACATTCATTCCTCAAACTACCATAAATTACTGATATTATCAGCACAAATGTCACCGAACGTGTGCCTGTGTGTGTGCGTGTGTGTGTGTGTGTGTGTGCGTGTGTGTGTGTGTGTGTGTGTGTGTGTGTGTGTGTGTGTGTGTGTGTGCGTGTGTGTGCGTGTGTGTTGAACTCTCAGCAAACCTTTCAGATCAGAGCTTCCCAAGTGTGTAAAACACAAACATAAACATCCTGCCTGGAACACCTAGGATCAGGGGTTTGGAAGAGCCCATTCCCTTACAGCTTCTGAAGATCATGCAGAAATGTTCATAAATGGGTTGATGGATTATTTCTGGAGCACTGGTTCTGCCAGGAAGCAAACCCGCCCAGGCACGGTAGCATTGGGAGTTGGACATAATTTAGCTCCACATCTGTTGCTGTTTTCATGCAGAGCCAACACTTAGAAGGTCACTCACACACAAACACACGCACACACCACTCACCACTGATCAATGTAAAAGTCTATAAGGTGATATATTTAGGGTACTTGTACAAAACCATAATGAAGCAGATGTTTGCCAGTGGTGGGTCACCAGGATTCACAACAGAGAGGAAGCAGTGCAGCGTTTAACCTTACGACTTAATCCACCACTCTGACTTTACAGTCACAAGTCACCAAGCACTGGCAGGAATTCAGACGTTTTTAGACTTTTTTAATCAGCTCAAGTGGTAAATGAACGCCGTTTATCACATAATGTCATAAATCCAGCAGGGTGAATTCTGGAAAAGTCAGCAACTTGATCAAATCTGTGAACCTGGCAGCAGGGAGAATGTAAGCTAACGTTTGTAAGCTAGCTAACACTAAACTTCTTCAAATACTGATCTTTATGAGCCCCATAGGTGTGCTAAATCTTCCAACAAGTCAACTGGGATTGAACCAGTAGAAGCCAGGCTAAACTGGCAGAAAAATAAAATAAAATCTCAGTCGCACCTTTTGCCGTCCATTCAACACTCCTGTGACGTCCACCATGGTGGACCCATGTGATCAGCGTCTGGTTGTGTAGTATCAGGGCAGTTTTCACGAGTACAAAATTTTAAATAAAACAAAGAAACAGGGGCAATCCTAGGATCAGAGGTTTAGGGGTGCTGAGCACCCAGAGAGCTGCTTGTCCAGCCAAGTAGTGCTCGCTGCAGAACCACAAAGGTGGAGCTGCACCAGGGTCAGCCCCACCCATTCCTGCTTCTAGTTGGCGCAGGCAAAACCCGGCAGACCCGCCTATGCTGATACAGTGCTCGCTCAAGTAGTGCTCGCTGCAGAACCACAAAGGTGGAGCTGCCGCTGTATTGGAGAGTGAGAGCAAGTGATAGAACTTTGGCTAAATGGCTTTAAGTAACCTAACGTAATATAAACATAATTAGCCTTTCGCCGGCCCCGCCCCCAGCTTCGGCTGGGAACTATATTGAAAATGAAAGTAAACACGGGCATAAGTTTTTTTTTGTAAACAGAATCAGTTGAGATGATATACTGGACCAGAGTGATGCAGAGTGCCGGGAGCTTCTCTCCGTTAGCTCAGTTCATCTGACAGTTCACAGGGACTGTGGAGAACAGATACCTGTAGCGCAGCTTTGATCGCAATAAAAAGCAAGTTATGTCCGTCCAAGACTCAAGTCTGTGACAGCGCAGAGACCCATAACCCCTTTATGCCGCCATCGCATAATCTTTCCCACTACATACTGTAACCCTTTTTGCCTCGATGAAATTGCGGAGGAATTGCTCCAAAATATGTTGCTGACACGCAACTGTGTACTTCTCTCCATTGCGGCAATCTGCCGAGCTGGTCAGCATTTGACCCAATTGTTGTCAGACTTAGCAACAGTAACTAAGGGGGCTCGGCGAAAGGTCAATTCAAGTTATTTTTTAAACGTTTATCTTATAATGTGCGGTCTTATTTAATACATGCATTACATATAAAGCATTAATTTGTGATCAACGTGGGGTGATACAGGGGCAGGATTTAATAAGTCTGTACTTCTTCCTGCTCTGATCCTTTCCCTCTTGTTTTTATCTCTTTCTTTATATAAAAACATTTGTTTGAAGTAAACTAGTCATTCATTCATATCTTTCAAGACACGAGTCAGTTGAGGGAAGAAGAAGAGGGACATTTTTCAGAAATGTCCGAGATTTTGACCAATAAATGACCAGAAAAACTACCAGTACGCATAGTACCCTTGAAAAAAAGTCCCAGTACACTGAGAGGTAAAAATTAGAAGTGCCGGTATGCGTACCAGCCCACTTAAAGCACTGGACTCTCCCTACAGCATATCAGCCACTCAGGAAGGTGGCACACAGAGCGCTCAGAGCCCGACTCTGGGAAAGGTTTAGGATCAAACCACTTTTGAGGCGGGGGAGGTTTGCTGTAGACGGCTGCATTGGGATTAGTTCCCGCCACGTACCGCAGGACCCAACACAAAAGCAGGCAGTGTGAATTTTGCTGCGGGCGGGAACAAGCAAAACAAACAGTGCGGGATCGGGATGAACATGATCTATCGGCCTCGACCTCAGGTTTTTCTTAAGATCGGTGATCGGCCAAAAACTGCAATCGGTGCACCCCTAGTTAATGTTAAAGCAAATCATTTCTATAGAATAATTTTTTTGTGTCAAAACAGGTACAAAAGTTTTGTTTTTAAAATTAGAAAAATGTTCAAACAGCAATGCTAAATATGTTCATTTATATTTGAGAACATTACCTCATGTCCAGTTGAAATATTGGTTTTCTTAATAAAAGGAAACTGAAACATTGACCTAATCTGCTTTTAGTTAAGATAAAATTGCTATCGGCAAAAAATGGTATTGGCAAGTCAGGTTTCAGTGATCGATTATCAGTCAAAAACTGCAATTGGTGCATCCCTAATTAATAGCCTATAAAATCACATGTTTTCTCCTGCAGGACCAGAGAGGACACAAAATCAATGCATCTATTTTATTGTGAGGGAATAATTTCTCAGAGTTTTGCGGGGGCGGGTGGGAGTGGACATGCACAATGCGGGTGCAGGCGGTAATGGTCAGAAATTCAGTGGGAGTCCCGCACAGGGCTCTAGTTTGCTGCATTTTTGTTAACATACAACGTTTCAGCCAAGCACTGTATACTTTTTATATTTTACAAGTGTCTTTAAAAAACACAGTAAAAATAAACATTTTAAATTCTCCAATTTTAGGGGTGCTGGGATTTGATTTAGGGGTGCTTCAGCATCCCCAAAAATGGGCTAAAAACGACCATGCAAAGAAACACACACAGCATCGGGCCGATACCGATACTGGTATTAGTGCATCCCTAATGGTTGCTGAAGTAGAACTGAAGTAAAATTATAAGCATTTCATATGTTTTAAAGGCTTATATTGAAAATTAAATTATGTTTACACAAAGAGTTAATATTTACAGTGTAGGTCCTTCTTCTAGACCGCTGTAGTTCACCCTGACACGTGTTCAATCAGCTTCTGGTCCAGATTCATGACTGTAGAGTGTGCTGCAGCAGAACTCTGGGAAGTGCCACGATGCTTCAAACCCTCTCCCTCCCTCTCTCTCTCTCTCTCTCTCTCTCTCTCTCTCTCTCTCTCTCTCTCTCTCTCTCTCTCTCTCTCTCTCTCTCTCTCTCTCTCTCTCTCTCTCTCTCTCTCTCTCACACACACACACACACACACACACACACACGGACTCAGAAACACAAGCAGGGAGCACTGGGTTTCAAAAGGGCGGTTGCTAGGTAACAAGCATCCTAGATCTTCCTACACATGGAGAGGTGTACCGTACACACACAAAAATGCAGAATCACAAACACACACAGAGAGAGAGAGAGAGAGAGAGAGAGAGAGAGAGAGAAACTGCTGTAATGAGAGTGGTGACAGCAACAGTGTGACATCCTTGTTTCCAGATGATCTGTCTCAAAAAGCAACTGCACCCCCCACCCCCACCATTCAGCTGACTCCAGATCAGCTGAACTCAGCACAGTGAAATAGCTGCAGCTCATTACCACGATTACCTCCTTAAGCAGAGTGTAAAATACCAACTTTTGCTCCTCCCTTCGTCTCCTTTGGGGTTCTGGAGGTAGAGAAGCTAAATGAGCAGTTTTACATATCCCTAACAGCCTGATTCCCATTTTGTTGGAAACCCGGAGCCGCACCAAAGGGAGCCTCGGCTTTTAGAGTAGAAGCTGGTGCAATTAGAATCATAAACAGGAAAGCAAGCACAAAAACAATACAGCAACTAAAATACACTCATTAGTAATCAGTAACTCCAATTTAGTGTTTGATGTGGATTATTTTAATGCAGCATGGAGACTTTTTAAACTTCACAGTAGTGTAGTCTGTAATATGAGCCTGCACGGCTCTCGTACATACATATAAACTAGCCAATATCTATTTGGGTGGTATAAATATTATATTTAAGTCTCCCTGTGGTTCTGGGGAGGAGGGTCTAGCCTCGGACTCAAGAGGAACAATGTGGTGTTCGTCTCGGCCGTGGAACACTGGACCAGCTCAATCCCCTTATCAGGGTCCTGGAGGGTGTGTGGGAGTTCACCCACACCATAGAATTGAAATATGAGATGGACGAACGCTCCGCATTGTCACCTGTTGGTTTCTAAAGAGCTGTACTGAAGTCCAGGGGGTGTTTCCCTCCACCACCACCTTGGCTGCATCACACGTCTCATCACTCCCAGAAAAATGGAGATGAGAGCAGGGCGGTGGGGGTGGGGGCAGATCAAACACCCATCAAACTCTGAGCTGAAGTAGCTACGAGCTAACTGAGCTAACCGAAGCTAAAGAAGGTTGGCAGGCGGTTTTAGCCAGAAAACCACGGTTGAGTGACGCTCACTTTTAACGTGAGGCCGAGGCTGAGGCCTTCCCTGGAGCAAGCAGTGGGGCAAGCTGCTATAGCGCTAGCGCTGACGTCTAATCTGCTACCTGAAAAAAAGGACACACCCCTAATTATTCATAATGTCAAGCTTTAATTACACCTAAACTGATGAGTTGCAAAAAAAAGGCAGTCCCCCTCAGAGTTGTCATGACTGTAAACTAGACCTATTAAACCTAAAATGTTTTTTTTGAACCAGGCTGTAAACATTTATTTCTGCTGTGAAATTGGTGTTTTTAACATGGGAGTCAATGAGGATTTGTTCTGTTTTGGAGCCAGCCTCTAGTGGATGAGGGTGGAACTGCAATTTTTGTCACATCTGTGTTGGCTTTAGGTTTGGCAGGCGGAGCCCCCCCCCCACCCCCACCATGATCCTGACACATCTGTTCTCAGGGCTCCAGCTGGGAAGGAGGATGGGAAGAGAAGATAGATCCAGGAAGAAGAAGCGGTTGTGTTAAAAATGAACTCTCAGGTTGAACTAAAGGACAAGGTAATCCTGTTCACTTTGTTATCTGATCTATTCCTCTCATCTCCTCTCCACTTTTCCTCCTCCTCCATGACATCCTTCCTTCCTCCTCCTTATCAGCTCCCTCTCCTCTGTGGACTGCTGAATCTCAAACATGTTTTCTTTTTACTATTTCCATATTGATGTTTACTTTTTATCAAATAATTGTATCTTCTTGTCCCATGCAGAACACTTTTCTTAAACAAACAGAATACAGACTTCCAAACCGGATCGAATCAACAACAGCAACAATAGTAAAAGAGCTTAGTGGTATTTTAAATTGTGAAGATTCCTAAAAACAACAACTATTGGACAACAAACAACATGGCGTACTCACTGCCAGGGGCGTAGCACCAAATTCTGGGCCCTAGGTACAAGCCATCTAGGTGGGCCCCCACGCTCACTTTTTAATATCTCTCGTGCACATTTTTTGTCATGCTATAAGACAAGATAATAAACATGATCTTAGTTTAACCTCTATATTGAGCAAATACAAATGCCAGCATAATAAAAGTGAAATCTCAGTGCTATCTGGAGAGAATGAGGGCCCTGCTGATGCTGCTGCTGCTACTGCATCTAAAAGGTTCATGATGTTAAGCTTTGCTAATACTGATATATATTGTTGCAATAATGAAAGGTTAAATTGACCAAGCACATGAAGGAGTACTTCTACAGGTATTCTGTAGTCAGTCTCTCTATCAGTGAGGAAATTCTTCCTGAAATTCCTCTTGTACTGTTTTTCCACTGATTCTGAGTCAGCAACTGTTTTTACTTGTAAGGTTTAAAATATCTCTGACCAGGTCAATAAAAATCCTCTAACATATAAGCTGCCATGTTCATTATCAACCTGAGCCTTGCTCACTGATTTTGATGGGCAAGGTTGACAGATAAAACAAAATCATGATAAACAAACCATGAAAAAATGAAATAAATTATTAAATATCTATAAATTAATTTTAATGAATTAAATATTTTTATGGTTCATGTAATTAAATTTTAAAAATATTTAATGATACATTTATAAAATTAATTAATGCTTTAGCTATTTATTGAATTGTGTCACTTTTGGCTCTCCATACCTTGCAACAAGAGCTCATGTAATAATTAGACTATACCTTTTTCCAGCTTTCGTTGTGGGCCATCATTTATGGCCTAAAGTCAGTTACCTCCACTGTGGGCAACTTTACCTTACTAGAGTTAAAGTAGACCATCTGGGATTAACAAGACAGTGTTTGAGCTCTGGTGCATTCAGGTTTTCGTATAGCATGATGACACTGGCAGCTTCACATTCCTGAGATTACCAGGAATCCATCGATACCAAGTTTGTGGAAGGAGCTTTATTTATTTATTGGCGGTGATAATAATTCTAATAATACTAATGAATTTATAATTGAGTTTGATGGTGAAACTAAAGGCGTTAAATACTGAACACTGAACATGAATTCAGCTTTCAGTCTGAAAGCTAATGTCAGCTGAAACTGGGTTCTGTGCTGCTGCTGCTGCTCACCTCTCTTCTTGAAAATCCTAAACCTGCTTCTGTTCAATTAACTTTTTTTCTTTTCTTTTCTTTTCTTTTCTTTTCTTTTCTTTTCTTTTCTTTTCTTGTCTTTTCTTTTCTTTTCTTTTCTGGAAGCCAGGTTTCCCTTTCTTGGGGAAACACATGACTTCCTCCTGCCTCCAGCTCTGGCTGTCGGACATATATTGTCTCATAGCTGTAGATGCGGGGTGCAGCCCCTGGCCGCAGGTGTGGAATAAACCACTTTGCACATTTTTAAGGGGTGATAGATGCCTCAGAGACAATTCAGTTATTACTTTAAAGGCAAAATTCTGTTTTTTAACCTCTTTATCCACAGGTAAAGAGACGTTCGTTTATAAAGACATTAAGTTAATTGGGGGGGAAAAAAACACAATAAAACATTTTTATTCAAGGCTGTCTCAGAGCCCCTCCCTGCAGTGGGCCCTGGGTAAACGGTTTTCTGATAGAAAATAGACGGTGAAACTCTAGGATTAGAAAATCCTGACAGATCTACGTCACACTGTCACTTAACATTCATGGACTCACCCATCTTCACTCACAGTGGGGAAGGCTGTTGTTTTTAGTGTCCAGGAAACAGCAGAGAACGTCTCGATTAGTAGAAGCTAACCGTTAGCATTAGCAACTCCACCACACAGCAGAACTCCTCCAGGCTTGTGTTATTTGTGGAGATAAAACATCAACGTTGCAGAGCAAACAGATTCAGTGGTAGAGTCGTGTTGCTGTTAGCCAATCAGAGGAGAGATGTCCAAATATCAGGAAACAAGTCTCCAGATCCTGTCGTCTGAAGCTCTCCTCTGATGTAGCTCACTTCTAGTTCCTGAAACAAGAGCGCCAGAGCTTTTTCCACAGGGATTAACTCGCAAGGCATTACAGAGATCACTGTGGATGGGTTGGAAAAAAAGAGTGACCTTGGTCTTTAAGCAAAAAATACAGCTAATAAATGTTTCATTAAAGCCTTTTTAAGATGCTCATTTGTACCTCTCCACTGTCATCACACACAGACATTTCAAATGTCTTCAGTTTGACTCATTCGATAGCCTATAGCAGGAGGCCAGAGCTGTAAAAAGAATCGGCATTAACCCACAAAAACAGAATTAGTGCATGTCTAGCTCCAATAGTGCTAACTCTATTACTTAAATCCTATTTCCTGGAGATGTGAGCGTTTTAGCATGCTGTTGAGACTATGTAAGAGGCGTTTTACCGAGGAGACCGTGACTGCATCATTTAGCTACAGCATGAAATATCCAGAAATGTTTAAAAGATTTAGCTTTAGTTTCTTAACCCTGTGTCATAACAGCTTAACCCCACAGGTCATCCCATCTCAATGTATGAGTAGGAACCAGGAGCTCCTTCATTCATCTGTTATCTTCAGAGGAACGACGTTTGGGATGATGGGTAGTGATTAGCTCTTAGCTGCTGATCCATATTTGCACAGCTGCACACACAAACTGCCTTGAATGGGACTTCAGAAGCCGGTAAACAGGAAGAGGGTTATTGAATTAGAAAGCGGGTTTCTGAACACATCTAGAGCCATGACAAGCCAGCGATGGAGAAAGAAGGCTGGTAAAGACGAGATGGGACAGGAAATACTAACAACAGGTAGTCATTATGAGACTAACAAATCAATGCTCTGCACCATTACAGTCGTGTTGTGTCAGTTTGAGTCCTTAGAACTGTTTGAAAGACTAAACGGTTTTGGCTGCATGGTGGGTTAGAACAGGGGTTCCCAAATTGGGGGTCCCCACAAAATTGCAGGGGTCCCCACAATTTTGTCTTTGCTGAGGTAGCAAGATTTTATTTGTAAAAATTACATTTATAAAATCCCAATAACACACCCTACAGTATAATCAGAACTCCATATAGAAGGTAAAACTCTGTAAATGATCACATTTAATGTGTTTATGCGTGTAGGAGTTGGGGTTGGGGGTCCTGGCTTGTCTTGGACATGGGCAAGGGGGTCCTCAAAGAAACGATTTTGGGAACCCCTGGGTTAGGGCACAATTTTTGGCACATCAGCCCCACCATGATTCTTGTCACCACTGGTTGTTGTTTCAGTTCCAACTCAACGTTTACTGCAACAACATGCAGCAACAATCCCACATGGACATCTGTGATGAGGTTTCAGGAATTATTTTACTAATATTTAGCAAAAAGTGTCCAGTTTGGTCATCTGAAATGTGAGCAGCCTCTGCTTCATCTGCTTCTATCGACATGAGAGCGCTCCTCAGTTCAACTCCTGCTGGGGAGCAGCTCTTCTATTATCTAACGTTATCTCACCATTCTAGCCTCTCTGATCAGAGCATCTCAAGTCTCTCTCTGACAAATGCAACGAAGCAGAGCAAATGAGACAAACACAGAGATGAGGCCTGGAATGTCTCGCTGACCTTGACACATCATTACCAACTTCCATGTCATGATCAGAAGGGTCAAAAGTGGCATTAAAGGTGCATGACCTAAGAATGACGTCCTGTGAGAAACTTCATAAACATGTTTTGTACCATAGAACTGTTATGGTTTAAAGGGGTCAGCACCTATAATACCGTGGATATCTACATCCTATTATAGTCTTTTAGACCATTAAACTAAATTGTATTGGAAAAATAAATAAAAACGTGATTGTTTAATCCTTTATTGTGAAGGGCATATTTTCTCGCGAGATCACACGCGATATTTCGGCTGTCTCGGACGCGCGCGGGACTGAGGAGTGCGTTCATTGGTGGAAGGAAGCAGGAAGCAGGACGCGGCTTCAGCGTCTCGCTCCAAAACAACAAAAGTTATAACTGAATCTGACCTGGCAGTGACCTACGGGATCTAACCGTGTATCTACGAGCCCGGGCCTCGCCTCGTGTGTAATGGCGTCCTCCTTTGTTGTTGAGTTGGGACGAAAGCAAGCTCATCCAGGCATCGGCGCTTATGCTGTTGTGAAGCTGGAATACACAAACCGATCGGAGTTTTGTCTCCCGTAACATGGATTATAACACGAGTCGTCAACGGTAAGACATAATTTATGCGTTTCACGTTATGAAATGAGCTTTGTTGTGCTTGTTGTGGTTCATATTTGTTTATATTAGGCCGTTGTGCCGACATATAGGCCAGAACTCAAGTTCTCGTGTTGGAGTGCTCGTGGGGTGCATGTGAGCTGGTTTAAGAAGGCAAGATTAAACAAACGCGTCAATGTTAAATATCAGCTTCTCAGCCTTTGAAAAATCATTAGGAAGCCATTATACACATGTTTTTAAGTGGAAAAGTGAAGATTTCAGGTGCTGACCCCTTTAAGAAAAAAAAACATCCTTAAATGTCTCCTTTAAAACTGTTTCATCACATTTCACATCACACGCGTTTTCATGTGCACTTCTGCTCCCCAAAAGCTAAACTCATGTGTGTCTTAACGGCATCTAAAGGTCAGCATTAACACGAGGAACATTGGTGGCAGATAACCAGCATTAAGGAATACACTCAGGTTATTTTAATCATGCTCCCCCTACAGGCTGGGTGGCCAACAGCGTTTCTCCTGAAATAACACGTTACATTAGAACCGTGTCTCTGCCTGGACCTCCGTGTTCTGGAACAGCTTTTCTGTTTTTTTAGGTTGTTTGTTCTGAATCATCTGGACTAATGATGTGGTCGAAGGTTTCACCTGTTTCTTTGTAAATGTGAGTATTAACAGGAATGCAAAGTAAAAGTAAAACTTCAACAGACTGTAATGATGTTGACTCACAATTAATAATGGATTTTATTAAAGATCCATTCAAAGACATTAAATTCATTCAGTACAGGAACATTCCCAGATAAAATGAACTTAGCTAAAGTTATTCCCCGTTACGGAGCTGGGGTACGGCTCATGCATAGACCTGTTTCCTTACGTTCTTCACAAGAAGGCTGGATATTTTAGGAGGTGAGAATAATTTACTAATAGAGACAGATGCCTGTTTGAGGCAGAGATGAACATTTTTGTTGCAAAAACCTTTTAAAAAAACATAAAAATACCAAATCAGACTTCCATAAAGAGCATCCAAAAAAAAGTGTTTTTTTATTCAATCAACCCTGTTTTAGTTCCAACCAGTCAAAGAACGAAGCAGCAGGTAAAGAGACTTCTGGTAATGGAGTAAGTGTTTTCATCGGATCTTTGGTGAGAAGTCATTCAGATGTCACAGTTAGAGACACCCTGTTGTTACCTAGCAACCGCCTACTCACATCACCACCATCAAGGTTATCTCACTGAGTGTGACACACACACACACACACACACACACACACACAATAAGGTTCACACAAACCATAAATTCATCTTATTTGATTGAGTCATGAATGCAAAACCCAATAATAAACAGTTAATGAGTAAATAAACTGAATAAAAGCTGCCTGCATGTCGCTGCTGCTCATCGTGTTCAGGTTTTAAATCCCCGTAGTGTTTCTGGATGTTTCTGTGAAAACAGCAACAGGCTAATTAAACTGTTGTAAAATTCTAAACAACATAATATCTGTCTGAAATGTTTGTTTTTCAAATTTGAGCTAAGTGTGTTTGATGCATATTGTTTTTTAATGAAAAAGAATAAAGGAGCATGTAAAGCATCACCACAGGCTAAACTCTCCCAGAGTTACCACAGGACCACCACTATGAAAACGTTCTGGGGCGCCACAGTGTGGTGGGTGTCGTAAACTTCAGCTTAACAACAATAAACTATAAATAAGCTAATAAATGGCTCACTTAAGAATCATGCAATCAACCAATTAATTTGACCTCAAGAGACTATTTAAAAAGCAACACTGGCTGATGCTCTAAGTGGGAGACAAATACTCAGCAGCTTCTACATTGTCAGAATAGTTTAGCAGCGGTAATAAAATTCTAGGTTTGTGTGAGATAGTGAAAATAAGTGACAGTAAATCTGGGCCAGTATGTACTAAATCAGCCAGAATAAGACTGCTGATGCTGCATTACTCACATCCCTCACATTCAGAAGGATTAGAGAATTTGCTGCCAAGGCAGCAATCCAGATGCCTGATATGCTGTTTATTGGACATGGATCTAAGTCTCATTGTACGATATCTCTAGTGGGTCCTCTGCCAAGTTATTTTGGGTTTATGGGTTGGACCACCACCAGAAGAATCAAGGCCACACTACAGAAGACTCACCCGCTGAATGATGTCATTGATATCGTCAAGAAGTTTTCCAAATCCTTCTGAGAGGGACAGAGTAGCTATACTCACTGTTACTGTTGACAGGGAGCACTACTCTTTAAAGGTGTGGAACTCTGAATAACCATGTTTTAATGATTATTTCTGATTCTAATGGGTCACTCTGAGTTTTTCATGCAAGCTGAACATGAAAATAGTCTCCTACACCTATCTGCTGCATTAGCTTCTGATAGAAAATAGACGGTGAAACGCTAGGATTAGAAAAGCCAGACAGATCTACGTCACACTGTCACTTAACATTCATGGACTCACCTAGGGCTGCAACAAACGATTCTTTGGTTCATCGATGAATCGGATGGGGTCTCGACTCGATTAATCGATTAATCGGATTACACGGGAACATTTGAAAACTGCTAGGGAAGCGTTTTTTCTCTCCTTCCTTTACTTTATTTAACAACAGAACATTATTAGAAAACAGTTCAATAATGTGTAAAACAACATGCTATCACCTCAACTGTCTTACAGCTTTTGAGATATTGAAAAACATTTAATTTCTACTGGTAACAATGTAATGGTGGCATGTCTATAATGTGCGGGTTGGCAATAATCCAGTTTAAATTATGTTCACAGATAGAAGCGTTTGTGAATTACATACTATATGTTTTTTTGGAAACCCACTTAATTGTGAGTGTGCTACCTGCTAGCATTAAACAATCTGCCCACAGTTGTGCATTTGATCCCAAACTTTGGACCATTTCTGTCTTTGTGTCTTTGATGGTTTCTCTATTTTTCTCCTCAGCACTAGATTACCACATTGTGCACCAGTAAAAATCATCCTACTTACACTCACACTTAGGCTCCGACATGTTTGCGTTTAAGATGCTGCATCATCGTCGTCGATATCCCGTCCCGTGCCATGCCATGTCTGATTTACATATGTTGCAGGTGACAAAGGTCTTTGTGTAGTTTAACATAAAGTGCTCCCAAACTTTTGAAGTTTTTATTTTCTTATGTCTTCCTGCTTCTGCCAAGTTCTAGGTGTGTCATTCCTCATCAAAACACCGGCTTTCTCTCTCATTCTGATGTGCCTTGGTCTGCTCCGCTGCCGCCGCAGCCCACAGATGAGCTGCGCACATGAAAAAAAAGTTGCAGAAAACAACGAATCGATTACGAAAAGCGTTGCCAACGCATTTATTCGTTGATTTTTATAGATTTTATAGATTCATTGTTGCAGCCCTAAACTCACCCATCTTGACTCACGACGGGGAAGGCTGTTGTTGGTTTAGCATCCAGGAAACAGCAGAGAACGTCTCGGCTAGTAGAAGCTAACCGTTAGCATTAGCAACTCCACCACACAGCAGAACTCCTCCAGGCTTGTGTTATTTGTGGAGATAAAACATCAACGTTGCAGAGCAAACAGTCAGTGATAGAGTCATGTTGCTGTTAGCCAATCAGAGGAGAGATGTTCAAATATCAGGAACTAAGACTCCAGATCCTGTCATCTGAAGCTATTTTCTCCTCTGTGCTGATTCAGGCCTCTGACGGAGGCGAGGCTGCCATACACAGGCACTACCCGTCCCTCCAACCACCACCAGCCAGCAAGGTGGGTGAACTGTCTTGCTCAAGGACACAACAGCGACAGACTGAGCAGGGCGCGAACCTGCAACCCTCCAGTTACGGCACTTAAAGGTTGAATTTGGAACACGGAAACTCTGGTGACTCCTAGTGTTTACAGGTGGTATTTCAACAACAGAATACATTTTCCAGCCGTCGGGGTGTTGGTTCACTGCTGATACATGAAGTGACCAGCCAGCACCATGTCCAGTGACGAATCGTACAGGGTAAGGACTAATTTCTAATTTACCCTTAGAACCTCTTCTGCTGCTGCTTGTTCATAACATCTACAGCTCTCTCTCATCTCCCTCCTCCAGCTCATCTTGAGGGGCATTCTCAAAACCAGCTGTAAGATAAATTCTGGGTCTTCTCAATAAGGTGTCCTCCCTAATGGGACGGGTCAACTCTGGGGAACTACAGATGGAGGAAGTGATGGAGGTGACAGATTCATCACCAGTGTGGTAGTGAACATGCTATAATGGCGGGGAGTAAACAGCTGGATCAGAAAACAATCACCATCATGACCTCCTCCAGCTCCTTTACGTTCCCCCTCATAGCCTTCATCGTCTTCTCTGAACTTTCATAACGACCCGGCGGCGTGGGCTCGGACTGTCACTGAACATCCTGGTCGCACGCTACATTTAGACTGTGAGAGGAGGAGGTGAGACAGGAAAAGGAGGGACAGTGACAGCGAGAGGGGTTGAGATGTTTAAAATGTCTACATGAGTTGCTTAACCTTGAGGTGTAATAACACACAACAGAGGGGGTGTGTGTGTGTGTGTGTGTATGTGTGTGTGTGTGTGTGTGTGTGTGTGTGTGTGTGTGTGTGTGTGTGTGTGTGTGTGCAGTAAATCTAAGCACCAGGACAAAAGGAGGAGTGGAGATTAAAGGAGGGAGGAGGAGAGGAGAGAGGACTGGTGTCCCAGTTTGATTTGACCTCTATCCGTCAGTCTGTTCCTCCTCCTCCTGCTTTAGGAGGCCTTTTGATGCCTGCGACTGCCAGTGAGCAGTTCCCCCAGTGGCCATGCAGCCTCCCTGGACATGACTCATAACGTCCTCCTCACCAATCCCCTCCTCTGCTGCTCTCCTCTTGACCTCCTTTCCTATTATTTCTCCTCCTCCACTACTTTGCACCTATTTACCTCAGTTTTTTTTCCCTCGCCACTCTCACCGTCACCCTCTGATTCCTTTTTGGACTGCCTCATAAATTTCATTTTCCTTCTGCGTTGTCTCTTCACCGTCCGTCCCTCGCTGTCCCACTGTTATTCCCCTTCTGAGCATGGCTCTGTGTTATCTCTCATGTTCAGGCCGGAAATTGTCTTTTGGAAAGCAGCCAGGACATAAACCACACCACCAGCACCCGTTCTACACAAACGTCTGTCACAAACACAACAAGCAGCCCTTTGGCTGCTGAAGCGCCTTGCCTTGGTTTCTGATCGGTCTCACACAGAAGAGCGGACGGGAGGGACAATCAGGTTCCCTCTGGGACGGTCCCTACGTCTTCACCCAAATCAAACTCGAGCGCCGTCAAAGTGATTTCTTGAGATTTCACACCAATCAGATGGCAGTTTTTATTCAGACAAGACAAAGATATTTCAAACATGACATGGTTGTTGGTACCAGACGGGCTTCCCTTCCAGCACACAAAACCAAGACTGGAGTGTTGGTAAAGAATCTGGTTCAGGGTCAGAAATGTTGAGAATAAACTGTTATTAGTGATATTTTAGCAGGCAGAGAAGCTGCAAAACCTCTAACACGGCCCAGAAATCTGCAGCACATCTCGGCATCGGCAACAGAAAAACCTGTATCTGTCGATCTGGAGTCAGAATAAAGTTGCAGAACGAATCAAAAGCTTCGGACTCATGTCTGATTTCTGTCCCTGAACAACAACTTGAGCTGTAAGCGACTCCCCAATCACATCTGAAGCAGGCTGACTGCTCTGGTTGAGACTATTTCCTCTCTCTAAATGAAGTAAATGTCTGATTATTAAAACACAAACACCACATTACCCCACTGCTACACTCACACGGGTATGAAAGACATCTATGGAGCATGTGTTCTTGGGTGTAAATTAGTCCACTGATGGTGAAGTACCAAACTAATCAAATATATTATTATAAATCAGAATAGATCCATAGAAGGATTTCTATGGATCTATTCTGATGGACCGCTGGTACACACAGGGCTATTTCTGTCCAGAACACAAATAGATGGATGAAGATGGAGGACAAATGGATGATCATCAGTGCTTGAAGTGGGAATAAATAAGAGCTGTTTCTCCCCTCAGGGTAGGGGGGGTTAGCGCTGCATTAGCTAGCTAGCTGCTAGCTAACAGCTACATGTTTTGGTGCCTCCTGTAAATTGTAATGTTACGATGTTGTTGACCATGAAACGTCAACATTAAAACTTAGCTCTTATTAGGCTAACGTTTGAAAATCTTGCTCTCAGGTTGAATTTAAAGATATTGGCCAGAGGCAAATTTCCTTTGAAGCACATGTGTAAAAATGTATTAAAACCTCAAGTCAGTTTCTTTTTGGGATTTTCACAGCTGGATTTTTAAGAAAATTCATTGTTTTTAAACAGCGCAGGAAAAAACAGAGGAAGGCTTCCGGTCTGAGGTTAAGCCGGCGATGACGTTTCACAAGGAGATCCTCAGAAAGCTATAGTGTAAAACAGTGAGCAGCTCGGTATTTCTGCGTTAGCTTTATAGCACACAACAACGTTTTAGGAGTCAGATGTAGCTTCTGAAACCTCTGCTAGTCGGTCAGATTGTGTTTCTGTGGATTACCACGAGGAGAACGGATATTGGAGCGCACGAAGAGTTCAACCGCAGTTTTACTCCTAACGCAGCAAGCTGGATAACCGAAGGTGCACACGTTTGATACTGTTAACTCAGAAAACTCGTGAGCTGATATGGACACCGCTGGCGAAACTATTCTGGGACTTAAGGAGTCCAAAAGGACCGGTAGCAGTTCCAGATGGATTTATAGTTGGAATATTTAGATTATTATTTTAGATCAAACCTCTGAGTGAGCAGCCCTGACCAGCCCCTGCAGTCTGTGCATCAGCTGTGCTGTAATGGTGACTGCAGATCTGACTGAAGCTAGCGTTGTGCTTACAGCTCGCTGCAATTCTCCTCACAAACAGTAAATGACTTTAATGTTGCTACGTTAGACAAATGCATGTAGGACTCTGACATATGGCTCTGACTTTTTGCTGCAGCTGTAAACGTGATTATCCGTAAGCATTGAGAGCAAAAAGTAGAGCAAAATACAACTAATCTCCTAGTAAGCAGCAGGAGCAGTGCCTTCTTACACGTATTTGAGTGACGTGTGCAGAACCAGCGCTTTTCAGTGTTTAAAGGAGAGAATTTTGATTTTCTATAATGATTTATGACAAAACTGCTTAACAAAATGAAAAACTGAACCCAGTTTATTTTTTTATAGATGCTAAAGTGTAGTTAAACTGATATTTTACCATTTTCATGCTGAGTCTGGCCAATGCCTTTAAAAGATTATGTTGTTCAATCCTATCTTTACCACCCAATTCCCTTCCTTTGAAAATCACACTACTGGCCCATCCAATCATGTGATCGGATCATCCCTATCTGTAACTAGTAATTAGCTGCCTTATGCTAACATGTGCTAGTGATGCTAACACGCCACAGCTGGTAATTAACCACAACGCTATTTAAATCACCAACTCACTGTTAAGTAATATTACCAGACTAAAGCTAAAAAGCATCACCAGCTAAACACATCCTTAGTATCTAATGTTTTATTTTATGAACCCAAACTAAATTCAAGAGAGTTAATATCAACAGGAAGAAGATGGAGGATCAGCTGCAGTAGAACACACGCTGGTCTGGAGAAGCCACCAGGTTACTCTGAATAAGGAATCATTTTCATTAGCTGTGACGAGTATTCACTAAAGACCTCTGAGAGAGAAAACAATTCATGACTAGAGTTTCATCTGGAATACCATCAGCACACATTACAGGCAGAAGAACAGATTTACAGTAACAGGAAGCCGATCCTACAGACACACGTCTGGACCACCACCAACCCTCCCCTCCTCCTGCATCTGTTTACCTCTTGGCGAAACAGCTCTGTGACTACCTCCATGTTTCATTTGGTTTTGGTGAGACTTTGCTGGGCTGTGTGGACTCCATCAGGGCGTGTAAAGAAGCGGCATCAGTAGACCTGTAAGTTATGGCTCAGAGAGAATTACCCATCGAGTGAGAGTTAAAAGAACAAACGTACCAGCAGGTAAAGGTTTCACCTTCAAACAGCTCAATGGGGAGGTCGTTGACATTGGTGCTTCAGTGTGATGTTACATTATTTCCTGATGCAGGTATCTGAAAATAAAAACTACAAGACACCCATGATGGACTAACTGGTGAAGAAGGGAGCCAAACCGTAACCTAAGGTCATGACGTTTGAGATCTTCTTTATCAGTATCTGGGCCGGGCCCAGCTGTCTGTCTTTTTTCATCCCACTTCCACAATATCTGCATCAAAACCTGCACCCTCCCACCTCCCAATACAAAAGCCAACTATAGATACAGCTTATGCCCACTGTTCTAGTAGTCTGACTGACTCTGGCACACCTTCATTGTTTCCAAAAAGCTTACTGTCTTTTGTTCAGTTTCATTTTCTCCAGACTTAATTTTGTTTAATACCTCAGATGAACTTTCCATCTTCTAGCTATTTGGGAAAAACACATTTTTTTCTTGGCTCACCTGCTCCTGCTAGAATTGCATTGGCTCAATCCCAATTCAATTCCCAAGGTGAGGAGCTCCATCATCCAGGGGGCGATGGGAGTAGTGCCGCTGCTTTTCCTTATTAAAAGGAGTCAGCTCAGGTGGTTCAGATATCTGAGCACTAGGCCTCCTGACCACCTCACCTAGGCAGGTTTGCAGGCACCTCCCACAGGGAGGTGACCCTAGAGAAGGTTCAGAACCTGGGTTACAGACATTTAGCCCCCCAGGATACATTTAATTTACCTATAGGTAACTTGGATGGATGGATGGATGGATGGATGGATGGATGGATGGATGGATGGATGGATGGATGGATGGATGGATGGATGGATGGATGAATGAATAGGTGGATGATGGATGGTGAAAAACCCACTCATGGTTTTTATCTAAATTCTCTGATTTACCTCCTCATCAGGAAAACCTGATTATCTGATGATGAGTCATAAACCAGAACACGCGTGTAAAAGGTGATAAAACACATCACCTTGCTAACTATCAGTCTTCTAATGAGCACCGACAGCTGTAGTTTGTCTAAGCCATGCTTGAGAAGAGACAGTTTCCTTTTCTGAACATCCAAAACTCAAAAATAAAACTGTGACTTTCTAATTTACATTTCTGGAGCCACCACAGTGAAGGAAGCAGGCTTTTAAGATGATCTGTCCCGAGTTTAAAGACACTGAGCTCTTTGAAACTGGGCCCCCAACTGCTGTTTCCTTCCAGTCTCCCCCGTCAGCCTATTAAATGTCTCTTTGTTTCTGGCCTATTCACACGCACCAACCATGTGTGTGTGTGTGTGGGTGTGGGTGTGTGTGTGTGTGTGTGTGTGTGTGTGTGTGTGTGTGTGTGTGTGTGTGTGTGTGTGTGGAAGAGTTACACAGAGAACAATAATCTTATTGTACCTGTCTGCTGCTACTGTCTGCCTGGTGCTGATAGCACAGCTCTACATCGAGTTACCAGATTGGACTATTTAATTATTCTCTTCAGCAGGAAGATCTTGAACATTTCTAAAGAACCTCATATTATATTATCTATCCAGCTTCTTTGGTCTTTTTAAATGAAAGAAATCAACTCAGCTGAAGGGACAAATCATTCAAAGAAACAATGAATGAGATTTTTATGCAGCACGACACAAACCCATGTGGACACTTGGCTTCATCACCATAGAAGCATAGCGGGTATGAGGTTACGGAGGGGCAATGCAGGGTAAGGATGCACAGAGAATGATCAGCGACAAAAAGACAGATAAACCCCCCAGATTAAATGTTGTTTGGAGGAAACGTGTGAAAAAGGAAGATCTGAAAGAAAGACCTGAATGAATGGCAGATAAAGGAAAGTAGGGAGTATAGAGCAGGGGTTCCCAAAATGTTTTCTTTGAGGACCCCCTTTCTCGTGTCCAAGACAAGCCAGGACCCAAACCCAACTCCTACACGCATAAACACATTAAATGTGATCATTTACAAACTTTCTACAGACATACAGAGTTCTAACTTTTATATGGAGTTCTGATTATACTGTAGGGTGTGTTATTGGGATTTTATAAATGAAATTTTTACAAATAAAATCTTGCTAACCTCACAACCTCAGCAAAGACAAAATTTTGGGGACCCCCTGCAATCTTGTAGGGACCCCCTTGGGGGTCCCAACCCCCAATTTGGGAACCCCTGGTATAGAGGGTGGGAGGGTGGTTAAAAGGAAAGGGTAATGAGAAGCGGTTTAACGATACGTCTAAAGTTCGGTACATATCGTGGGTTTGTGTCATGGTTCAGCTTATTCTCGGTACAGTGAGGAAATAAACAAAAGGGTTTTTTTTGTGTTAACAAGTACAGCTTTGAAGATATTTAAAAGAAATCCTGCAAAATATTTTAACATAACATAAAAATGTATCAAATAAAAACAATTAAAAACTAAATAATATATAAAGGTTTAAAGGAATGTTGGAACTGGAACGTTTTGCTTTGTGAAGAGCCTTGAGATGACTCTTGAGGTGATTTGGCGCTATATAAATAAACTGAATTGAAAGGTGTTTTAGAACTTAAAACCACCTTGTTGTTGAGTAAAGGCAGCTTGGGGTGTTTCATGTCTGTGCCATCTCTGACCTGACCTGTGAAAATCAGTAATGTAACGGTGAGGTATAAACGCTTCGCTCTGAGAAAAGCTGCTTTTAGAAGCTTAGGCACACACCCTTAATACTAGGCGCCGTAACGCTAACCGCAGAACAACGCTAGCCCGAGCTACTGCTAATGTCCTTGTTGGATGAGATGAAGATAATGAAGAAGAATGTTGGAGCACCAATCACATTCCCGGAATTTAAAAGAATCCCACACAGATCCAGTCCTTGTCCCCTTCCTTGTTCATCTGCAAACAACCACCCCCCAAGCGCATGGACATCAGCCACCCCAACATGTACTGATTTATTCAAGTCCACGTTGTCTGCTGAAGGACAGATCAACTGGTAGTTACTGTAGAACATAACCTCTTGCTAGGGACAGAGGTGGCTCGTATTGCTGCCAGGTTAAGTTTTAATTTCTGTTTAGCTTTGTCACAGTTGCTAGGTGACAGGACCTCTGCACAGGTAAGACTGTCCAATTTCACCACTGCATGTGTTGCAGGCTAAAGTGCAATGCAGTTACACTTCTGTGTGGGACCTAGGTATGCCTCTGCCCCATACTGAACATTCAGAATCTGAATACATGTACCGTTACATCCCTAGTAATGAGTGATGGAGATTTTTACCAGAAACACATAAAACCTGCCTGATGCAAAATGAATGCAGCCATGAAATCAGACGTCAGAAATGGACTTTACTGTAAAATTAAATCATAAGAAAAGGTCACAGGTTTTGTTTAGATGTGGTTGTGATCTCCCAAACCTGGATTCTCTGAGCTATCTCTGTTTTTCACTCTTAGTGACGTCCACAGAGGGTTAGGGTTATGGTGAGCTGAGGAGAGGAGGCGAGGCAGGTAAACCACGTGTAGCACTAAAAACAAGGTTTAAAGCAGAGCAATATTAAAAAGATGTCTGTGGACATCAGTCAAACAGAGCAGTTATACATATTAACAGCTGAAATAGTTTAAACTAGGCTTTTGTTTTCTTTATGAGTCTACTTATGTAATAATCTTTACAAAAATATCGGGATATTTGAAAATTCAATCTACAGGCACCATAATGTCATGAAGTTTTTGGATTTTTTTACTTTTGAATTATTGAAAAATTTTTAATTTTAATTTATACAAGAGGTTTTTTTTCATGTGCCACAGAACATTGGGTACATAAAAGAGTAATGGGACCTGTTACTGTAACGGAGGATGACACATGGGATCATCTATGTAGACACAGTCATGGGGGTATTAACAGTCAGTCATGGAAAGAGTCTGACTGGAAGTTAAAAATTAGATATTTCCATACTCCTCTTGACATTTCTAATAATGTCAAAGATGCATCGGCCCCATTTTGCTGGAAAAATTGTGAGAAAATTGGGGATCACACAGATATATTCTGGGACTGTCCAACTAATGAGGACTACTAGAGACATATCAAGGCAGAACTTGAGATAATACTCAGGACAGAGGTCCTCTGTTTTATTTACTGGTTGATATATCATGTGAGACTTTCATTACTAATCAGATACATGGGTACGTATTCTATTATTGGCTGCAAAAACCTTTAAATTGTCAGAGGGACAGATACAAAACCTTCAACCATAACGGGATGGAAACAGAGGGTTAAAAAAATAAAATGACTTCTATTCTACAAATGGATCTTTTTAATCTCAGGTGGCAATGTGACGAAGTTTATTTAGCATGATGGGTTGTGATAGCAAAGGTAATATGGGATCCATTCTAGACAAATGGTCCTGTACTAACTTAATGTTGATACTTTGGGGCTGGGTTCTAATGTTATTTTTGTACTTCACTTTTACTTTCTTTTTACAGGTTTGAAATAAACGTTCTAAACTAAACTATATGGGGTGCCATTAGTAAAGTCAAACAGTCATAACTTAACAGCAGTTTTTTGGATTATTTAGCCTATCATAAGAGAAAAAACTGGGAGTTCATTTCATATTTTCACTATGTTAGTCATACATTTATAAATGTTAAAGTTCCCAGCTAAATATTTAGTTAGCAAGCTAAATATTTAATTTCAAGTTAAATATTTATTTTACAAACTAAATATTTAGGTCAGCCCTAAATAATTAGTTTGTAAAATAAATATGTAATTTACTGAATAATTTTGAATTTGCAGCTAATTTACAAACTAAATATTTAGCTCCAAATTAAATATTTATTTTCCAAAATATTGGAAATATGGGATATTTAACATTTATAAATGTATGATTAACATGGTTAAAATATGACTTTGGAAAATGAACTCCCATTTTTTTCTCTCATGTTAGGCTAAATAACCCAAAATTCTGCTGTTAAATTGACTCTTTGACTTTACTAATGGCACCCCATAAAACTAAACTAAATGTCAGGGTAGATTCAATGTTGACATTTCTCAAATAAAAAGTTCCAATAAACAAAAATGTTTTAACTTACTATAAAATAAATCACTGTTGGAAAAAAAAAGAATTCTGCAAAAGAAAATAGAAAAAACAGAAATGCAGAAAAACCAAAATGATTTTGATCGAGCCCTGGACGTGGAGCAAAGAGATGAGGACAAAGGATTAATGTATAATAGCCTGTAGGCTAGCATGTCTACCATGATAATCTGTATTGTCAGATTATAATCTGTGTAAACCAGTGATTAAACACACACCAGCACGCCCACGAGCACACACGCTGAAATGCTGAAGAGTCTGATTGGGCCCTGCAGTGCCGTACTGGAATACGGGGCGTTGATCCAGAAATTCCCTGGCTGACACTGCTTCTCATCGCCATGGTTACGGCTCCAAGAACAGAAAGAGAAAAACAGAGTGTGGAAAAGCTGGAAAAGAAGATATGATGGTATGAGTGGAAAAAAGGAACAAGGGCGAAAACAGACCAGAACCAGGAGGGGGGCTGTGATGGCTCTGGCCCAAACTCCACACACACACACACACACACACGTATGCAGAGCCAAACCACATGCTCTGCATGTGTTGAACAGCTGCATGCAAGACGCCTATTAGCTAAAACATAAAAAAACCACGCTGATTGGCTGGAGGGCTACTCTACTGCTCCACTATTGGCTGAAATGATGCAAAACAATCATCTAATTGGCTCAGAGCAACACGATCACACTAGTGTGGAGATCAAAGGACATAAACACGGATGTGTGTATCAAGCTGTGTAAAACACACAGAACAGAGGCTGAGCTGTGACGTTAGGGAGCCTGAACCATCAAACGGGAGATTCATGTGACTTTAAACCAAACATGGTTGTTGGTACCAGACATGCTGTTCTGATTGTTTCAGAACCAGCTGATCACCTGGGATTTGAACCCACAACCACGTATAGGGTCTACAGAGACTGGTCAGACTGGTTAGATGACAGAAAGACAAAAGCAGCTCTAATAACCACCAACTCTTCCCAAGGTCTGCAGAACAGCATCTCTGAGTCCAGATTTCAGCTGTCGGGTCAGAATTTGGTGTCAGCAACATGAAAACATGAATCCATCCTGCCTTGTGTCAACGCTTCAGGCTGCTGCTGCTACTGGTGGAGTAATGGTGGTAGTGGGGGGGCTTTAGTACCACCTGAGCCTGGTTTAAACACTACAGCCTACCTGGGTGTTGTTGGTGACCATGTCCATCCCTTTACGACCACATGGACCTAAGTCCACTTATACAAAGACTTCAAAAATCGTTCCAACTTCATAACTGTCAACATGGAAAAGCAACTGTTTAACCTCGGCAGGGAAGAGCAGATTGTGGCCGTTCTTATGGACAGAAGATGTGTAAGATAAGGTTCAGGTTCAGGACTCGTTCCTTTAATGCTTTCCAACACAAAGAAATGTGAGGTTGAGCTTTTTTTTACTTTTTTAAAGAAGGAACAGATGCTGCTTTGGTGCACTTTTCCAGAATCCATTTTTGTTCCCAGCCCAGGCTGTCCAAGTCCTGGCCTGATCCAGAATGACAAATCATCTTCAACCTGACAGCAAAACTCTGCCAGCCAGACTGATTCATGTGACAGACGGGGCCAAGAGGGGAGAGGTGAGGTTTGGGAGGAACAGGAGGAGCGAAATATAAATATATATATAAACATTATATGCATTTATACAATATTTAGAGGTAGATCGATAGGTGGAGGGTTGGAGGAACTGTGGAAAATTAAATGGCTGCAGTAGAAGAAATCAATCTGAGAACTTGATGAGATTAAATTAAGTACAGAGTGATTCATCAATGTGTGTGTGTGTGTGTGTGTGTGTGTGTGTTGTGTGCGTGCGTGCGTGCGTGCGTGCGTGCGTGTGTGTGTGTGTGTGTGTGTGTGGGTGTGCGTGACTAGCTTAGGAGATCTTGCTGGTACCTGGTGATCTTCTTTGTCCTCTAGCTAACAGGACTAAACCCCTCATATCCTGCCTCTGGCACCAGGTTGGTCTTCTGCCCTGGCCTGGACTAAGCTGTCAGAATCAGGTGTCCCCCTAAGTGAAGAATGCTGGGCTGCTGCTCTAAAGTCCTGTTGGTCTAGTGTGAGATTCCAGCTGATGGTGGTGGTTCATAGAGCACACTACTGTAAAACGAAACTACCAAAGACACACCCAGGACATTTGTACTAGATGTTGGCTAACCTCTTGTGATCTTACACATTTTGGTCTTGAGAGCTACTGGAGGTCCTACTGTCTTGGACGTATTGAGACATGGAGTCAAGCCATGCCCCCCCACAATGCTATCTTTGGCGTGACTGTGACATCACCATCTAATTCTAAGCAAAGACATATTCTTCCATTTACTTCGCTCATTCCTTTATAGATGCGGTACGTTCTGGTGGTATTTGATTATGTCGTATGAAGATGTAGCATGTTCTCAGCCTATTGGGAGGGGGGCTAGTCATAACCGTGTTCCTAATTGATAAGTGTTTGTGAATTGTAAATTCCAAAATGATCAATAAAGGGATCTGAATCCAGCTTCAAGGATCAGAAGGGACAGGGACTGTCTGGTCTCCAGTGGGAGCTGGTTCTAGAACCAGAAACGTGCGGTCATCTCTGAACTTACATTTACACCGAGGAACCACGAACAGAGCATTCTGAGCAGAGCGGAGAGATCCTAATAAGTTTAATCCTGCAGTCTCCAGTCAGGACTTATATTTGGTCATTTATTCAATCAGATTTGAACCCATTTTATCCCTAATCCAGACTCTTAACCTGTGTTTGGTGTTACTGAACGGTGTGACCGCCATAACACTTCAGATAAACTAGTTCTCTTTGCTGTAAAACTAACGAAAACATCATTAAAGCGTGATTTTCCATGGTGAAAAGAACCCCCTTTTATAAAAATGTAGTTTTGTGTTTAGTTTGTATTTTCTGAGGCTTTCTCAGGCGTTTAGTGTCATTACTTAGTCCCGTTTAGCTCATCGTCCTGCCCACATTCTAAATCTAGAAATAGCTGTCCCTGTTGAGAAACAAGGCTCCACTACACATTAGATAGCACACCCACTTTGCTCCTCACAACATTCTGGTGTATCCATGTCCCGAGGGTGTGTCTGCGACGCCTCCTTTTCCCGAGCCTGGAGCAGGAACCGTAATGTGTCACATGCCTGTTTTTAGTGGTGGCTCACACAGCAGAACACCAGCATTCATTAGGAACGTCCCAGGGCGACGCAAGATGTTTTCACTCAGGGCAGGGTGGAACATTTCTCCACCTTGGGTACAGTAAAACCTTGTTGTGAGTTCAGAAGCTGAGTGAGGAGGAAATAAAGGATCATTTCCTGCTTTTACTGGCTGCTCAGGCATGAATATGCAGCAGCGAGAACACACTTGGTGTTATGAACTCAGGGTGTGTGTGGGGGGGTTGGGGGGGTTAGCACAACAAACACCTCCACGTGCAGCAGACAGACACGTTGTTAGTAGCATAAGGACATAGTTTCTTTGCCTGGTTTATATGAAATATGTGCATGAGGGTCGTTGCTCTAAACCCCTCTCACATAAAGGACCTCAGCTTTATTCTTGACAGTTTTGGGACCTTCCAGAATGAGTCGTTTCAGGGCTGTCTAGCCACGCCCACCCATCCCCCGCTCAGGCTATTGACCCTTTGCACCTACTTCACCCGATCACGTGGGTCCACCATGAAGGACGGCAACAATAAATTACGGGAGTATTGAACAGAGAGCAAAAGTGGCAACTGAGGCTGTTTATTTGCCAGTTTAGCCTGGTTTCTACTGGTTCAAGCCCAGTTCACCTGTGGGAAGGTTTAGAACACCTAGACGGGGCTCACAGAGAGCGGTATTTACAAAAGTTGTGTTAGCTAGCTTACGAACGTTAGCTTACTCCTGTTAGCTCCTGCTGTTCACTGATGTAAACAAGTTACTGACTTTGCCAGAACAATATGTGATAAACAGCGTTTCACTTTAACCTGGAGCTGATTAAAAAAACTAAAGAAAGTCTGGATCTCTACCAGTTTCTGTCGCTGGCGGGGTCACCGGGTTCAGCTGCTACTCTCACCGGGTCAAGACACGATATCTCATAACGGCGACGCTCATCATGCTAAATAAATAATGTAATTTTCACACGTAATCCTGCATTGGAACAATATTATTATAATAAATAATTGTCTCAAAATAGTGGATGTAACGCACGTCCTCCATGCTGAAATACAGGATTATCAATACTAAATAAGTAATTTCAACATCACATTTGTCATTTCAGCTCCATCAGTCAGGCCCTGTCTTCCTCATGAACTATATGAACGTTAATCTTACCCAGTAAAACGTGTTCGCTGCAAATCCCAAAATACTCTGAGGGCTGTTAGTCTGTTTGATTGATCGCTGCGGTTCATCGCCGTCCTTGGTCTCCATCAAATGGTAAATGGTAAATGGCCTGTATTAGCCCCTTCTTAGGGTTCTACAACCCCCCAAGGTGCTTCACAACACAATCAGTCATCCACCCATTCACACGCTGGTGGGGATGAGCTACATTGTAGCTACAGCTGCCCTGGGGTGCCGAGCACTGGCGCCACCAGTCCCTCCGACCACCACTAGCAGGCAAGGCGGGTTAAGTGTCTTGCCCAAGAACACAAAGACAGCGACAGACTGAGCGGGACGCGAACCTGCGACCTTCCGGTTGCAAGGCGGCCACTTAACTCCTCTGTCACCATCGCCCGTAAAAAGTTATTTAAAACAAAGACGAGTTGAGTTTACACCCTAGTATGTTAGTGCAGCCAACCGTGCACCAAACTATTACCATTTAACTGTGAAATCAGCCAAATAAATGTGATATAAGGCTACAAACTGGCTTGTTTTGACTAGATTCCCAGGAGTTTCAAGGTTTGTAAACGGTCTTTCTGCCAATCATCATAGCGAAGGGGGTGGTCCCATGAGCAGCGTGTCGTCACGTGCAAAGGGTCAATAGGGAGCCTAAGCCCTGCTCATCTACTTCCGAACCATGGGTCCCCTACTACCTAAAAAAATGAATGGGAGTCTATGGGCCGATAAGTTATTTTCTGATCTCGTTGGATATGTGTCATGGATTTCAACCATTAGGTTCCCTATAAGTTGAACCTAATGTCTGGGAGGGGCTTGGAGTAGAGTTGCTGCTCCTCCTTTGTTGACAGGTGAGGGAGGGTCTGTGCTAAAGTTCCTTATTGTGGACTTACGTCTGGTTTTAGGTGAATAATTCCTGAACCGAACACTGACAGAAAAAGGATTTACAGTTTTTATCTATGTTTATAGAAGCAGCAGATGCTAAAGGGGAGTTAAAACCGGTTCCTGGGAGCCGGTACCTCTCTGTGCCAGTAGCGCCATGGTAGGGGAGTGCTGTGTGTGTGTGTTATTCCACCATTTCATCACCCCCCACCTCATCTGTATCTGTATCTCCATTTTCCTCAAAGCAAATACATCCACCTCTCTCTCTCTCTCTCCCCATCTGTTCTGTAATTCGATCATGGAGGCAATCAGCAGCAGAAGTGAGTGATGACGTTTTGGAGCAAAATGAAGACCAAAGCAGGACATGTCTGACTCCAGGAATCATTCTGTTTAATATGATGAAGGTAGATGTTTCTGAGCTCTGGTCCTATGATAACCTGAGGCAGAAACCTTTTCATGAGCCACGTGATCTGAAACACACGTTTCTTAGCTATTTGCTGTTATTTATTTTGTCATCATAATGGCGTTTCCTTAGACAGTCTCAGCATGGAGAATAAGGACATGTGATGCTGATAAAGGAAACACAGATCTAAGGATTGCTGCCATACAGGTGACAAACTTTTCAGTCTTCTTGATGCGTTTTTATCATATAGGGTATGAGTACACATGTACTCAGTGGAGCTGCATGTTTTGGTACATCTCTTTATTATCATGCTATCTGACTTTTAGAAAGTCCCAAACAATCACACAGAGATCCTCACTTAAATAAATAAAATAATGGAACTCCGATGACATTTGATGCTGAAAAGAGTGATGCTCAGGAAAATATAAACGTCTCCTTCTTCTGCTAGCCAAGCCACCGCTCTGACTCATCCAGAAGAACCTCTGAACAGCAGGTATTGACTTATAGATCAGGAGATTCATCTATCGTCTACTCTGTAGTACAGATGACTGACAGCTCCACCACCACAACCTGGAGAACTTCTGAACCGTGTCACTGACACACTCCAGCTGGTGATCACAGCTCGGCCTTAAAGTAGAAAGTCAACAGATCGGTTTGCAGCACTTGTCCACATAACTTCATCATGTCCTCTTTCCTCTCAGCCTCCTGCCTGGTGGCTCCAGCCTCAGCATCCTCCTACCTGTCATCATCGTCTCTCCTCTGGACACGTCCAAACCATCTCAGTCTGTCCTCTCTGACATCATCTCCATCTAACATGAGCCGATGGACTCATTCCTGATCCATCCTCACCACCTCCAGTTCTGTCTCCTGTCTTCTCCTCATGGATGCTGTCTCTAGATTAGGCGTGCAGCTTTTACAACCCAAAGAGTCGTTTTCCCCTCAACTCACCAGAATTAAAACTTAATTTGCAGCTGTAAGGAACATAATTTCATATTTTTAAGAAATATATATAGGAGAGGATTAGAGTCACTGAATAAAAAGTTATTTTTTTCTCAGAATTCTGAGAAAAAGTCAGAAATTTAGGACTAAAATCAGAATTCTAACTTTTTTCTGTACTTACAGGCAGAAATATTTCCCCTCCTCCATAAATTTCTGAGAGATTTGTTGTCATTTAAAAACACAAACACCATTTTCAGTCAATTGTTAGGTTTTAAAATAAAAAATAATGAACTGAACAAAATTATTCCATAAAAAATAACATTGAAAAGCTGCTTAAACCAGCATTTGTTATTATTTATATTTAAATACATGAGTTAGTTCATCATGTTAGCCAAAGTTATGAAGAACCGTGGTGGGAGGTCCAAACCTGTGGCTCCAGACCCCTGATCTACTACGTCACTGCTCTCACCGCTGACTAATACAACTTCTTCTCATTCTCTCAGAATAAAAAAAATTGAAAAATGTGAAAAATCTATCAGGAATAAAACACTTTAAACAGAATTTAAAACCACATGTAGCTTGTTGTGGAATAAAAGCTGCTTTATGTGTCTAACATCTGTTGTCTGCTTTCCTGTGTAAACCAGTAATGATGTAATGTTCTGACAACACCTGGGTTAACGCATCATAAGTTTAGACACGCCCCCTACGTCTATGTGTGGCAGCCCACTTCAGCGTCTGCTACATGTCAGCGTTGGTCACGGACCGGACTAGGGGCTGAACAATTCTAGGAAAGAATAGAAATTTTAATTTGATTCAGGATTTTCTTCAGATCAAGCTGCAGCAAAATATTCACAATATACAGAAACATTAACGAACAAGACAGGAAATGACATCACACCATCAAAACATTAAACACTATTACTCTTATGACACAAGGATAAAATCTAAAGGTGAGAATTGCTTTCAAACGTGTTTATCACCAGGAACAAGCATGCAGAGCTTTACCGCTCGGTTACACCGACACATTTAGCGTGCCTTCTTTCAGTTACCGTACCTCTGCATTAATCTGTATGATGAGAAAGTTGAGTATAAGAAATCATTTCAGAAATCCTGGTATAAACGACTTAGAACTGAGGAGGCAATTAATTTACTGTATCATGATTTACAGAACAGGACTGGAACACTGTATATAGAGAAAAAAATATAGATTGTGCTTTTGATACATTTTTAGGAATATTTAGTTCAGCGTATAACAGGAACTGTCCATTACGGCAGATCAGTAAAAGCAACTCAATTATTAAATCCCCATGGCTAACTAAAGGTTTACGGAATGCGTGTAAAAAAAACACATTGTTTAGAGAATTCATCAGATTAAGGACTGAAGAATCTGAACATAGATACAAAACATATAAAAATAAATTAACTAATATCATAAGAACTAATAAGTAATTATATTATACTAACTTATTAAACAGCAACAAAAGTGACAATAAAAGGGTATGGGGAGTACTAAACACTATAATTAGACGTCATTCTAAAAAGCATTTATATCCAGAATATTATATTGATAAAAATAGTGATAATTATAATATGAATGAAATTGCAGATAGTTTTAATAAGTTGTTTGTTAATATTGGACCAGAATTGGCAAAGAAGATCCCTATTAA